>JANEYF010000342.1:600000-957292 GCA_029963845.1 Rhamnusium bicolor | reverse complement strand
TTTATTAAACTAAAGGTGAAACCTGCGTTAGTGGAAATAAAACAAAAGGTGCATTAAACCCCCTATAATTGTAACTGGGTCTTTTTTTGTCCCTTACGTACACCCTCAACGCGTCTTTCATCTTTATTTTCTTTCAAACGCAGAAGTAAAATATATTATACTTCCTCTTCCCTATGTAGCCAGTTAAAAGAATGTAAAATAGAATTTTATTCCTTGTTGTTTATTAGGTTAGTTTTCCTTGAAATCGGTATCTTGGCTCCTGACCAGGCGTCCTGCTGGGGTTGAACCCCCCAATGATTGTCACAAGGTTAACTCCCAACACCACGTCAAGTAGTAAGGACAGCAACACCGAATTCAGCGAAACCTATCCGTATTATTTTAATTTAATTTTAATTGACCAATTAAGACCAAGACGAAAAATATACTATACTTTTTTCTGTGGAACCAGTTCCGAGAATGTACCACAATTGCCTATAAGAGGCAGGGTTGGATTACAGCAGAATTTCCACTCTGAGCTGAGAGTTGTCACTGATCCCCTATTCAGTGTGACCCTCTACTGCACCACCCAAAGTAAACAAAAGTAAAAAGTTTTTTTTTAATTATTAGTAAGTTGTAAAAATGAATAACAATTTTGTTCCCTCCCTTTTGGTTTCATCATTGTGGAACCCAAGTCTCCAGACAGGAGTACAATCAAGGATGACCTCCCTATTTTTTTTGGTACTGAGTTCATCCCTGATAAAAAACCTACCAAGAGCAAACATCCCACACTGATGGAACCTGATTTGACTCTATGGATTATTTTTACCCCTTAGTTTTGTCATGTTGGAATCCAAGTCCTCAAGTCGAAATATAATCAAGGATGACGTCATTTAATTCATCCCTGACAACAGACCTACCAGGGACAAACATCCCAAGATGGCAAAACCTAATTTGAAAAAGTGGTTTAATTGTTGATGTGAAGCAAATATGAATGAATACTACTTAAACCATCTATATCAGTTCTCCTATTCATTGTATCAGTTTCCTTGTTAATTACTACCATTTCAAGGAAAAATCTTTTTGTTAGATTAGTATCTACATTTAAGATTTTTGGTTGGTTAAAATTTATCCTATGTCCAGTAGCAATTGAGTGGTCTGCTAATGCACACGAACATTTGCCGTTTCTACAATCACTTTTATATAATGTAATACGTGATTGGAGCGGCTGCGACGTTTGACCTACGTATTTCCTTTCGCAGTTGTGCAGTTGTCACAACTGCGAAAGGAAATGCATAGGTCAAACGTCGCAGTCGCATTAAACACAATGATTTTTTTAGATCAGGATGATATATACTGGTATAATTATGTGCTGGCCACATCAGATATTTTATGTAATATCATTCAAAGAAAAACGTCATTAGGGTTACGTCCTTCGATCTTCTCTTGACAAGTAAATTCGGGCTCAAATCAATTCAAGAACGTAGTTATAATATTTACAGTATTGTATTAACCTCAATATTCATCTTTTGCCTTGATAATACATATAATATTTTAAGGATATATGACTATATTAACAGTCATTGGTTATATCTTAATGTATTTTGTGTAAAATGCTTTGTCAACAATAATATAAATATGATATACAAGTCAGAAGGAAACTGGCCAAAGACAAAACTTCCAGAAAAATATGAGTTTGCTGTATGACTTGATCTCAAAAGTGCACCGTTTTTTAATTACAGGGTGTTAAAACTAATATTTTTTAAACATTTATTTTTAAATAGCTATTAGAGGGGATATTAAAAAATATGTTCTGTGTATTATCTTGTGAAGCACTAATATTTCCTTGTTAGCAAAGTGTCGTAACATGTTAGTGGCATTAAATCATGAGGCGTTGTGCCACCTGTTTCTAATCAGATTTTTACATCACTGATCTTATCCACTGAGTTTTTTTTATTTCTTTGTTATTGTTTATAATAGAAAGCTGCCAGATGATTTTCCTAAAATGTATTCAATTTAAAAGCTATTGATCTAGGTAGAGTCTCTCACGTAAGTTCGTAAAAAACAGTATGTAAAAAAAGGTGTCGATACCATAGGGAACAATTTCGAGGCCATGATGTAAACGCAATGTTGGAATTAAATATATCTGGTGAAACAGTTGCATATGCTGAATATACAGTATATTTTTCATACTGTGCAGTGGTGCTAAAAACAGCGAAAGGTATTGTACACTGCCAATTTTCGACTAATTTTACTAATAGTCTAAACGTTACTCGCTGACACTCTTCACAAATATTTATATCAAATATTTAAAATATCTCACTGCATATCCCAAGCAACATCAGGTGACGAACCGACGTTGCTATTCGCAACTAAAAGTCGGTATGCGACGTATACAAAACGTCGCGTTGACCCATATTTGTACTAATCTGGTCAATAAAATATGGGTCGATTCGACGTAGAGGACCGACTTTAGTCGTTGTGATTACCAACCAAATGTTCACCAAATTTTACCTTATTTAAAATTTGCCCTTAATCTGACCTACAAAAGTCGGGTGTAGGTAGTGAAACTAAGCAATTTTGTATACTCTATTTGTTTTACCTATCTATTTATATAAAATGGATAAGGCGTGTTTATCATTGAGTACGTCGAAAAATATAGTGAACCCATAAGAATATAAGAATAATGTTTATTTTAAGAACGAAAGTACTATTTTCATTTTTTTACTTTTTCACTTTTCCTTTTCCAAAGAAGGCGCAATTGAAATATTGTTTGATTAATTACGAGTAAATAAAAACTTTTTGCTTACTTTATTTGAAAAAAGAGGCAAATTTTGTGTATTTAAAATAATTGTAGACATAATCAACATGGCCGCCTATTATTTCCTACTGTGGAATCAGAAAATATGGCGAGGGCGGGAATAAGTGCAACTATTTTTACTAACACCGACGTCACAGTTAAATAATTTTACCTGCATCAACTTTTAGTAGGCTTTGGTGCAGAAATCTGCACTAACACCAACGTTCATTCCAAACAATCGCGATAATATCGACCGTCTGTTGCAGTTGGTGTATAAATCTTTACTAAATATCTACCAATACCTGAATTATCGACATTAACTTTGAGGTTATGTTAGACCAAGACCCAGAAGCCTAACACCAACGTCCAGTCGACGTTGCTAGATGACTACGTCAGTCAGCAACGTCTAACCAACGTTAGAATGTTACCCAAAAATTACCCAAATCTACTTAATCAGTTACCAACGTCTAATCAACGTTGGATAATAATCTAAAAACACACTCAACGTATTAAGTAGATTTCTGACATCAAACCAACGTTGGTAAATGTGCTAGATGTAAATAGTAGGTTTGCGAGGTTCAAGCTACGTTGCTCCGACGTTGTATCATAACTATAAAATTTAAGACGCTACTTGACTATTATTTGTAATAATTCTGACCTTATAATTATTAAAAAAGTAGTCGGTAGTTGGTAAAATGTTACTTGGGATGAATGTAGCTACCTATCAAGTCGGTTACCAACGTTATACCGAAGTAGGTGTATTATCGAAAAATTAATCAGAGCTACTTACGTTATTAACGTCTAACCAACGTTAATAACTAAAAAAGGATCAAACCTATTAAGCCACTAATCAACGTCTAACCAACGTTGGCAAGTGTTCCATAACAAACGACCTATTCAGTTAGTCACCAACGTCTACCCAACGTTGGTAGGTTACTCAAAATTTAACCATACCTATTTTAGTCAGCTGTCAACGTCTAACCAACGTTGGTAAGTTATTCAAAATATAACCATACCTATTTTAGTCAGTTGTCAACGTCTCATCAATGTTGGATAATGACTTGAAAACATATCAAACCTTATTAAGTCGTTTTCTAACGGCAAATCAACGTTGGTAAATCGTCCAGACTTAAGCAGTAGGTTTGCGAGGTCGACGAAATATTTGGTTCGACGTCGTATTACAACTACAAAATTTAAGTTATTACTCGACTACTATTTGTAATAATTCTGACGTCGGAATTAGTGAAAAAGTAGTCGATAGTTGGTAAAATGTTGCTTGGGATGGGTCTGTAAAATTAAAAATGCACCGACCGCCAATTCACACTTATGTGCACATTTTTGGAATTACACTAAAGATAACAAAGAGATTATAGAAAATGTTAACATTTTACTAAATTATGCACTTGTTCTGCAAACTAATAAGTTCATCCTGTAGATGCAGACAATAGGATGTAATATTTTGCAGCATAAACATGTTAGTTTAGTTTACTTGTTAGACTCAATTTATTCTAGACTGATATAACTACTAATTAGTATTAAAGTCGGATGCAGTACTTAGACAACAGAAATTTAGTTAGAATTTAATGTAACGATTTTAATCCGACTCATTGTTTGCACGAATTGTATTAAACAAACTGTTCTCTCTGCAGTGATATACTGGGAGTAACAAAAACCCAAATGCCTAGTGATCAGACCGCATGGAATTCAGAATCAAAACGTAAATAGAAGTATCTCTGTTTAATTGCTAATAATTACCAGGCAGCGGGAATTTTTATCATTTTCAGGGCCGGCAGTTGCATAAAAAAATACGATTTTTTAAAGATCCTTTATACAGGGTGTTTCACCAGGAACTGCATCGATCGATATAGGGAAAAGTACGCACTAGAAAATTTTGAAAAATTAGGGAGCTACTAATGGCAGTGTGGCCAATCCAACTAAAATAATTACAAGCATCTGGCACTTCCCGTTACACCAACTTTCTTATTATAAATGGAACACCATATATATCTTAGGGTTTTCGAAAAGAGCATATAATTCTAAGTCAAAAATACGTAGCCTATGCCTAAACCCAGCCGTTTCAGAGATATTTGACATTTTAAAATAACTTTGACAGGTGTAATGGTTTACAATTACCTTTATAACTTTCTTCGTATAAAAGATACTCATTTGCATTTGGCATGCAAAAAGACCATAAGGTGAGCTATTCTCTACAGTTTAAAAAAATTCAATAATACTATACCAAGAGTTCCATTTTTAACGTTACGTTTTGTAAACTTCAAACCGCGAAAACTTTCTTAAATCAAATGGAACATCCTATATTTTTTTACATCAAGTTATATCAAATTAAATTCCTTTTTTTTATATAAGCATTATGGGGGTTTAAGTTACAACTTTTTGAAATATTTGCGATTTTCTTAGAAATTCAAGAATTCTTAGTAAAAATGTTATCAAATTAGCCAAGATTAGAAACAATCAGTAATGTCAGTCATTCTCTTATGTCAAAAAATGCCACTGCGCTTAAATTACACCCACGAGGACTATTTGAATTTGTTTATTATTTATATAGAATGTGATAAAGTAATATCAAGAACTTGTAGTACATTTGTTACTAGATATCCACAAAAACGGAAAATAACACTAAACACTGTAACATGCCTATTAATTGGATTGAAGACACTTTGCATAAACTAAAATAGCTAAGATCGAATCAACTAAAGACATGATTCCATTTTAATTTAATAATTGTTCAAAATTTCGCCCTCGAACCTCCACAGATTTTTCGCACCTTCGGATTAGTTCTTCATGGGTAGCTCTTCTAATTTAATCCTGTGATAATTTTTGAAATGCATTTCTTACTCTCTGCATACAATCTTCAATAGTTATTAATGGGCTCTCATAAACTTTATTTTTAATAGTTCTCCAAATAAAATAATCTGATATTGATAAATGGAGCGAGCGAGGAGGCCATAGGAAAGGTCTATTATTGGCGATTTATTGATCGTAAAAAGTTTCTTGTAAAAAATTATTTATCAAATACGTATTATGTGGGGGAGCACCGTCATACCGATAAAAAATATTTCTATGTTCGGCGAGAGGTAAATTTTCTAAATAGTTATTATTAAAATTTTGTAAAATATTTAGATATCTTTCACCTAAAAAAAAAAAAATAAAAACAAAAAAATTAACTATACATATTAGCAGAAGAAGAAATCTTTATAACTTACTATTAAAATTTTCCTGATAAAATTCTAATGCCACCACTCTATCGTTTCTTATGGCACAGTAGACAATAAACTGCCAACTTTCTTGAAAATTTCGCTTCCTGAACACATGAGGATTCGAGTCACTCCAATAATGCGAATTGTGTCGATTAAAAAGTCCATTTTTTGGTTAATTTAGCTTCATCTGACCATACAATATTTCCCAAAAAAAAAATCATCGCCTACAGACCTTATTAGAATAAATTCACAACAATTTTCTCTTCTTAGGAAATCTGTTTCTTTTAATGGTTAAACCATTTGGAACGAAAACGGGTGATATTTATGTTAAATTAAGATTCTGTGAGCTAAATCCTTGCATAGTCCCGATTCCAGAACAGCTTGTCTTAATGACCTCATTGGAAATGCATGAAAATATCCCAGAATTGCTATTTCTACGTTTTCGTCATCAACAATAGACTTCCGCTTTTGAATTCTTGCCTTGACAAAGCCATAGTTTTTAAAATTATCCAGTATGCATTTTACAATGTTTCTAATCATGGCTAATTTGATAACATTTTTACTAAAAATTCTTCAATTTCTAAGAAAGTCGCAAATATTTTAAAAAGTTGTAACTTAAACCCTCACAATGCTTATATCAAAAAAAAGGAATTTAATTTTACATAACTTGATGTAAAAAATACATTGTGTTCCATTTGATTTAAGAAAGTTTTCGGGGTTTGAAGTTTACAAAACGTAACGTCAAGAATGGACCACTTAGTATACTATTATTGAATTTCTTTAAACTGTAGAGCGTAGCTCACCTTATGGTCTTTCTGCATGCCAAAAGCAAATGAGTGTATTTTACACGAAGAAAGTTATAAAGGTTATTGTAAACCATTACACCTGTCAAAATTTTTTTTAAATGTCAATTATCTCTAAAACGGCTGGGTTTAGTCATAGGGTATCCTACATGTTTTAGACTCAGAATTTTATGCTCTTTTCGAAAACCCTAAAATATATAGGGTATTCTATTTAAAATAAGTAAGTTGGTATCGACTTCCGGCATAACGGGAAGTGCCAGATGCTTGTAATTATTTTAGTTGGATTGCCCACACTGCCGATAGTAATTCTCTAAATTTTAAAAATTTTTTTCTGGTGCTTACTTTTCCCTATATCGATCGATGCAATTCCTGGTGAGACACCCTGTATAATTGAGTTAACTGTTATAACATCGATATGCACGCTTTTATTTATATATATATATATATATATATATATATATATATATATATATATATATATATATATATATATATATATATATATATATATACATATAATATATGCAACCAGTATTTTTTTCACAGTCTAACTGACTGAGGAAAAATGACCGCATACAGTCACTTGCATGTTGTCCGCTAACCTGGGGTACAAAACAATGTGTAAAATTCGTTAAAATTATTAGTGATGGGAGTAATCGAGTTATTTCAATAATCGACTATTATTAATCGAGCTATTTTAATAATCGTCTAATATTAATAGTACTAATTTTAGTAATTTTAGCATCCTAAGTTACTTGCTACTTTTGTATCATATTGGGTGCATTTATTTATAATAAGTAGCAATACGTACTAATTTTTGGAGTGTCTTAGGTTTTTTTTACTTTACAAATAGGTAACAATAACTACTTATTTAAAACTTAAACTACTACTTTTAAATTATTTCACACTAAATATGTACAGCTACCGCAAGATTACGGTTCCCTGGTCATTTATGATTTGAGAAAGAACATGTATCTTTCTCTCTTCTGTAACTAATAAAATCTAAAGATTAGGCAATAAATTACTTCCCTCCGCATAACCCGTGCAATCATTCAAGTAAACATATAGTTCTGCTGCTTCAAAAAAAAAAAAATTAAAATTTTAGATTGGAAACCTTTATGTTACGGAAGCTGTAACTATTTATAAAAAAAAGAACGATACGTCTCGCTAATTATTGTATTTGGTTTGCTAAATCAAATCTATGAATTTGCTGTACTCTGTTGTTGCAGCTAACCAATTACCTACTTTGTACTTTATTATGTTCATTGATCGAGGGTTCTAACTTCGAAACGGAGAGAATAATCTAATCGGCCACCGCCGCATTCATCCCGCAATAATTGTGTACAACTAATTTTCTTAACTACTAATATTAGTACTACTAATTTTTAGAAGTCATAATCGATTATCTTGTGATATTTATATAATCGACTAATTCGATTATCGTATTTTATCTCGATTATTTCCATTAGTACTACCTGCCTATGTGAACTACACAAAATTTGCACCGTTAACCTCGATATATGTGGAATGTATATTTCCCTTGTACAAACATATGTATAGATCAAATCGCTCAAATTTAACAACCATGAATGCAGAATGAATATTAATTGTGGCCATATATGCTAATGCGATGGCAGAATTCAGTCATTCTTAATAGTACATTGTATCAAGCAGTATGTATTTCATTATTTAAACTATGCAAGGTGCGACTTAGTGATGGATTTCACAAGTTTTTTTATTCTTACTTAAACAACAGAAGCCTATACGTGCTGCACCAGGGTTTTGATTCTCTTGAAATGACAGCAACTTAAGGAGTTCCGCAAAGATCCGTTCTAGAGCCACTTTTGTTCATTATTTTCATAAATGACATCTTCTGTGAATTTAGTTGTAATTATCTATTATGTGCAGATGATCTAAAACTATATTCGTCGGTTTCCAGCTTTGTGGACTTTGTTAGTTTTCAGGAAGATTTAAATAAATTTAATCTTTGGTACGAAAGAAATTTATTACCTCTCAATATTAGTAAGTACAATTACATGAATTTTACGAGAAAACTGAAGCCAATTGTATTCACATATTCAGTTAATGAGGCTAATGTAATATTTTTGATTGCAGATTAACTTTTACTAACCACATCAATGATGCGGTAGCTTAGTTTTATTGGTTTTATAATAACAAACAGCAAGCAGCTTGTGCTTTCGTTAGATCTAAATTGGAATATCCTTGCCTAAAATCTATTCACTTAAACTTTGCAGTAGTGGGTTGGACTTAGTGATCCCGATTTACAATGGGCAAAGTAGCGAGTGTATTGTAAATTGCTTATTTCCAGGCGTAATAAATATATCATTGTGGGTTACTTATTTATTACCAGGCGTAAAAAATATTTCAAGGCATTAGAATTAAGATAAATGCCTTTTAGGTTTATTGAATCAGTGCAAAAATGTTTCAATAGAGTGAACAAACGTAATTTATTTACAATAACAGGAAATCCTTTTATTGGAAGCAGTGGAAGGAAATAAAATACCAAAAATAATATTGACATATTTTCTTTAAAGTTTTGAATAAGAAACTAAAGTGACTGGTAACGCCGAAATAATTTAATAAGAAATTTCGATTTAACTATAAAAAAGCCAAACGTTATATTATTATATTTCTGCTTTAAACAATGTTATGTTTCTCTCTATCTTAATATAAAGCAATATGCTGAGCATTTAGTACTACTGACCTGTGTAAAATAGTGATTAAAATATACACCATATTATACTCCGTTCATTCATATGAGCACATAAAAAACTGTTTACCTGGGCTCGCAGAGCGACCCTTTGATCGTCAGTCTTGCGTAGTTCTCTAGCATAGGTGCGCGGTGCATTATAAAAGCACAAAATGTATTTATATATAATACCGCGCTCCTGTGCTAGAATTTTTTATGTGCTAAGTTAAGATGAAAGAAGTTTATATCTACAACAAAAATCCTCATTTCGTCGAGATCCATCGACTGTTAAAATTTTCGCCATTAAAACTGAGTCACCTCATATAATAAAAAATAATTTAAAAATTCCGTAAATCATTAAAGCATCAAATACCTTACCGATTATTATTATAAAATCATACAATAAGCAATATCAATAAAGGTAAATAATTTAATATAAACATTACACAACACAGAAGTTAAATTATTGTAAAAGTAAAATTATAACAGATATTATTTTTAGATAAGGTTAAGGGAATATATAGGTCATTATCCATTAGGTTTAATACTTAATATTAATATTAGTCGTCGAAAATATAATTCAATTTATATCAAGAAACAACCTACAAACGTCCAACTACTACCGATGCCTATGAAATAAAATAGACAATGAAAATTGAATTAACCGCTGTCGGAACTTTGTACTTATTATGTCTATCTGCCTGCTGTCTGCACCAATCATCAGCGCGCATTTTGTTCCCTATCCTGGCTAACGCTGCAAAGCTTATGTGAATAGACTTTAGTCTGAAATCCGGTATACGGAATTCATAAATTTCATACTGAGAAAATACAGAGGAATTTTGTATATATGGTATAAGTCGAATGATGTTTATCCCCCTCGAGGCATTTTCAACAATATGTTATTACATAGTTTTCACATGAATGACTTGAATACTAGACAGAAATATTACTCAATAGTAACGTTATATAAAATTTTAAATAATCAAATTGACTATCCAGAATTAATAAGTTGTTTCTCTCTCCATGTTCCAGCTTTTCAAACTCGTTCTAGTAGTTTATTTTATTTGCCAGAATTTTCACCTTTACATGACACTAAAGGTCTGTTTCAAATAGTTAGTAAGCAACAGTTTTTAAAGAGTACATATTGCACCTTTTTATACTATACATAACTTTTCGTAATACCCTGTATGTTACAAAAAATATTAAATGTTTTTCAAACATACTTCATAAGACAAAAAATTGTTTAAATATTTACCAAACTAGGAGTAGTTTTTATTTGTGTACAAAATATATAAATTCATTGATAAATGTTGAATCACAATAACAAAATTGATACTAAAAATATTCAAATAACTCCTAATATCTAGTTTTCCTACATATCGTTATAACATTTTTTCTTTTACAAATTAATATAAAAAATGAGATTCCCCATATTCAGATTCAGTAACACTAAATTTAAACCGTGTCACTTTTACACATTTATTACGTTTCAGATGTAGTACATTGCGTAGGCAGCTTTTCATTAATAATAATAAACTAGAAGACTACATATGATATCGTTTAATATCCAATCCTGACGTAATTTTACCCGATTTGCCGTTATTCTTTGGTGTATATTAACATTTGTCCATAAATCTATTATTAAGTGACAATTTATATTTATTTTAAAAATAAAGATGACCCAACCAGGATATTCATATAAAATATATTATAAATAAATACTTAAGCTCATCTTGATGTGGTGACCCGTGAGTAATTATTAGGTCACCTGTGTTGTTTGTTTGGTTCTGGAAATAAAATGAATTAATATATTATTTTTTCTGCACAGCATCAATGAATGGTTTTACTCACGCTAAAGATTTTTTTTACCAGACGAATTGTGAAATAGTTCTTAGAATTTGGTTACTCACAAGTCAAGGTATCTTAAAGAGATTGTTCTCTGCTGTCAGTGATTAGAGAACGTGCAATACATAACTGTTTAATAGTCAATGGGAAAAAGAATTTTTTGTGTAAATCATCGGTGTTTTAATGTTTTCAAATAGGTTGTGTTCAAACAGACACTCTTAAAACAATGACATTATTCATTCATCAATCGTTCATATTATTCATTATATTTACATTTCACAAAATAATTGTAAATAATTAAATTATGGCCAACTAAAAAGAATCCTGAAATATATCAAGCTATCGTACAATTAAACATCTCGGATTACAGTAAGTTAATTAATAATGGTTGTTTACTTATAGGATTAAACTATGTAAAGTTTATGATGCTAGAGAAATCTTACGTTGCTTTAAATGTAATGGATACAATCATTCGAAAACAAACTGCAAAAATGTTCTCTCTTGTCCTAAATATAGCCTTAAGGTACACCTAATAATTTGACTGTTGATAATATAAATCTTTCCGATTCAGAGAAAATATGCAATGCATTTGCACACTTTTGTATAACACTCCTACTAACAATAATTACCACCTTGTTATAAATTTTAATAACTATGATCAACTAAATTCACTTGTAATAACTGAAAATAATGTTTTCATCTGTTTAAAAAAAATTCAGGCCCAAGCTGACAAGCGGACCAGATGGAATTCCAGCTTTCTTATTACATGACTTTGCGTTAATATTTGCAGAACCCTTTTCTAAACCTAAACTTTTTAATTTGTCCTTAAAAATGAATACTTTTCCCTCGCAATGGAAATTATCTAAGGTAACCCGTCTGAAATTGGTAACAATCTTCCAATTGTCATAATCTATAACTTTGCAGCATGTTTTGAAATGCTATTATTTGATCATATATTTTCTCATTGCAAACACTTGATCACAGGGACTCAATATGGTTTTTTTAAAAAGCAGATCAACCGTAACAAACTTATTTTGTATGACAGAATTTTTAACTGATGCCATCGATGAGGGATTTCAAGCCGACGTGATTTATACTGATTTTTCGAAGGCCTTTGACACAATTGACCATGATATACTATTAAATAAGTTGAATCATTTTGACTTATCTCAAGCCTTCCTGACGTTTCTAAAATCTTATTTTTCAAATAGGATTCAACATCTAGTATATCGTGATTGCAATTCTGTCGTAGTATTTGCTATTTCGGGCGTTCCCCAGGGCTCGATATTAGGACTACTTTTGTTTTGTTTTATTTATCAATGATATTGTTGTTAGCCTAACAGTTTCATGCCTATTATAATGCTGATGATTTGAAAATTTTGTAGAGAGTTGCAGGTATTGATGACTGTCTCAAACTACAACAAAATTTAAATTTTGTCAAGGGGTGGTGAATAAAAAATAATTTACCCTTAAATATTAAAAAATGTAATGTAGTGTCATACTCTACCAAACAATCTGTGACACATTTCGATTACTATCTCAATAATAACATACTTTCAAGACCCAACACTCGGTGATTTGGGAGTCATTTTTGATAATAAATTGTTCTTTAATAGTCACATTACTTATATTGTCACAAAGACTTACAAAGCTCTAGGATTTATTATCAGAAATAACCATAACTTTCAGAATATTGATACACTGAAACTACAATATATCATCTTTCTGCGCTGTAATTCAGAATAATCGTCAACCATATGGTGTCCTAATAACGCTACACATATTGATAATTTGGAAGGAATTCAGCACAGATTATTAAAATATCATTCATAACAATATAAACCGTACCCAAATTTTAGGCATGTTAAATTTTCATACTCCTTGACTTGGGGCAAGACAGAGAAATATGTTTTATTTATCAACTGTACGAACGAATATAAAAAAATATTTTCCTTTGCACAATATGTGTAATAATTATAACTCTCTAAATTGCGTTATCGACATTATATTCTGCAATATTCAGTCAATTAAAAAGTTGTATGTATAGTTGTCTTATTTATTCGCTTCTTTTTGGTTGGTTTCAATTTCCAATTTAAAAAAAGTTTATTGCCTGTTTGGTACATTTCTAACTTAACTAAGGTATTTCATTTATACTGCATATTACATTAAATATAAAATACAAATATAAATATAAGCTTATTGTGGTTTGAGGTGGTCCAGAGTTCTCCTGTAAAAATATTATATCGTTATTCAGAGTATGTATGAAAAGGCGAGAAAAAACCTGCTTAAGAGAATTCGTTGTCTAGTATGTCTGTCATTATGGGTGGAGGGAAAGAAAGTGGCATCTGGAGGTTGGTGGTGATTAGGAATGTGTATGTAGAGTGTATGTCTATCGTTGTCTGTATGTTGTTAATGTCAGTTGTTGTCGTAATATAATGGTAAGTTTTCGTGTAGCAAACGGTGTGTGTGTGTTTGTATGTGTATGTGAATTCATGGTAGTTCCTAATGTCAGTGATGTTTCGTGTTAGTTCTGAATTGTGTATGATTTGTCGTAGAAACTGATAATTAATGCTGACCTCTTGTTTACCAGCTTGTGCAAGGCCATATATGCTTTATTAACCGTTATGGTAATGTGGGGTTTGAAAGATAATCTCTGATCTAAGTTTACACATAGGTACTTAACTACCTTTGTTTCCTCAATAACTCTATTGTTGATTGTTGGTGGCGTGAACGTTCGTATATTTGTAAATTTTCTAGTAAATGTTATTGTCTCGATTTTCGTCTCGTTGATCGTAATTTTCCAGTCCATATAAAATTTGAGCAGATTAATAAGTTGATACCGCAACTGGTTGCAGTTTGTGCGTAGAAGGACTGGGCATAGATCGTTGTGTCGTCGGCGTACATTATTGTTTGTGTTAAGGGATGTGTGGGGATGTTGGCCAGATAAATGTTAAATAGGACTGGAGACAACACCGTCCCTGGGGGACACCTGACCGAATTTGAAAATAATCTGAGAGACTATTGTTGATTCTAACTGTAAACGTCCTATTTTGCAAATAGGATTTTAGCAAAGTTGTAAAATAAATAGGTAAGTTATGTGTATTTTTGAGTTTGTGCAGGAGACCTTCATGTCAAACCGTGTCGAAAGTTTTCTGTATGTCTAAAAGTAACATTTTGGTACAATGTTTTTTATTGAAGCCTTCGATAACATTGTGGACGACCCTGCACAGTGACAGCGTGGTATTGTGCCCCATTATGTAAGTTTGGTATCAAGTTATTTTTATTTATAATTTTATTGAGGTTTTTTAGAATGATTTTTTTTTCAGCTGTTTTCCCTAGGGTGTTAAGTAACAATATAGGTCGGTAGCTGGCGGTTAAAGTGGGATCTTTTCCGGGCTTCAGAAAGGGGACAATAATTGAAGTTTTCCACGCTATAGGGAAATATTGTAGTCTGATCGACGAATTAATTATGTGGGTAATTTGGACAAGAGTCTTTTTTGGAAGTTTTTTTTATAGAGGTTAGGAATTGTATCCGGGTTGGTTCCATGTTACTATACTACTCCTGATATTTTTTTTCTTTTTGTTCTTTCCTTATTCTATTTGTCTATATGTATTTTCATACTTAATATTTGTCTTGTCAAATATCAATGTTTATGGATTATGTGTATACTTATATCTTGTTTTGTATTGTTGTATTTTCGACCTGTTGAATAGTGTAAAAAAAATTAATAAATAAACAAATTCATGTGATTTAAGTCCAGTTTATTAATGCTTAGTTTAACTAAAAAACGTTATTCTTGTTTTTTGCTTTTTTTTGACGAAAGTAACCACCCTTCAAAAAAACAGAAAAAACCTTTTTTCTTTTACTATGCGGAATCCCATCCTTGATAGGGAATGTAAAGGTAACAACAACAACCAAGAAATCATAACAAAATATCGTATTCTATTTTAGTACAAGTTCATAGTAAGATCAAGCGACTAATCTTACTTTCCCTGATTTGTAACTCTTATAAATTTAAGGGCTAACAAACAATTTCATTCACATTTTTTTTTTCAGCAGCTTTAATCAATTATAGTCACCGTCAATTACAAAAATTAATAGTCAAACCACCAAAAAATATATATTCTGTTGAATAAAATTTTACAATAAATTGCACGAACACGCCTCTCTGCCTAACCTCCTCCAAAACATGTTTTGGAATTCAGGGGGTTACTTCAGATACATGAGATATATTTCGTTTATTTAATTTACATAAAAGGACAAATTTACTTTGGCAAAAATATCTAATGCATTTATTTAAAATATGAATCTGATTTATTGATAAACAATAATAGTTGCAGAATGTAAAAAGAGGAACACATTTTACTATTTAACAATTATTTTATTGCGGTTTCGAGAAACAAATGAAGCAATCAATGGTATGACGTCGTGCTCTTAAAAAAACTGTAACAATTAAATGATTCGTTTACCTGCCATTAATCATAAACTGTATTTGTATTAAGCAAAGCATTGGTTCAATGTAAGACAGTTTTTTTTCTATGCTTATGTAATATTCCAAGTGACTAATACTTGTAGTAGTTTTAGATCCGTAAGTGATTAACATTAGATATATATTATAAAAAAGATTAATCGTTTTGTACTGTGACAGTCACTTTTTTTAAATGACGTCCCATGTTTTCTTTCACTTTCCAAACATTTTTCTCCTATTATGATACAATACAACTTGTACCGGCAAGAATATTTTATATAGTAGTTGAACTAAAATATCATTTTACAAACACAAATTAGTTTTAATATTACAGGCACATCTCAAGATTATTATAACACTGAGGTTCTGCTGGGTATATAATATTTCAACCTTTCCTCCAATTAGATCACCCACTGCCCCCCCCCCTCCACTTACATGTTTCCACAATTTTGCTAATTCAAACTTTTTACACCTAGAACAATTATTTTTACGGCTAGTAATAAATAAATGTGGGTCGTATTTAGGGAAGGGAGCAGATTGATGCTAGCCCTTCCCAGTTCACATTCACATTTTATAAGTCTAACACTAGTCGCCTATAGCAAGCGCTGTCTAGCAGAACCACAATCAAATCTAGCTTATCTACAGAGGTGGTCACATAAAGGTTGAAATTTCCCCCGTAGCTCCCCAAATCTCGCCATATTTATTTAAAATTTGGGAACCCCATTCTCACACCTGGCACAGGCTAGTACAATATTGTTCGCAATAAATTTGACATATTGGCAGATACTAATTAATTCTGTCAGGAGGAGGAGCAGTTGTAGCTAACCTCTCCATTGAATAAAATATTTTAAAAATATTGGCTCAGTTGCCCTATATTGTGGATATTCTAGCACAGGCATCGATAAAACTATTACGAATTAAAAATGTTTTATTAAGAGATGACTGATTATCTACAATCCTCCCACCACATCTTCTCTTCGTTTAATTTAATAAACTATATTCTAGTAGCTATTTCAGTAACGTCAAATAGCCAACGTTTAATTGCGCTTTAAAAAATTAAAATAGCTTTCAAATTGCTGTAATAAATGCAAATATTACTTGAAGGCAAAATAGTTTTATAAAAAAATTTCCAACAAATCCTTCAAGACTATATTAAAAAATCTATTTGCTTTCAACAATATTTGCTCTTAATAATATTTTATTATTAATAACCAGTACTACTTTCTTAAGTCTAGTTTTAAGACACTCTTTAAGTGCAATGTTTTTCATTTCAGTAAAGTCTTAACAGTTTTGTTATCACATCCATGCTTAATTTTAAAGCATCCTTCTAGTAACTTTTTTTAAATCCAAATAATCCCAATACTATTTGCTCTGGTAGGTAGTATTAGATAAAACTATATCACACAAAGTATTGAACTTGTTTTTAACAAGGTAAAAAGAGGTCTTTTAGAAATCAGTGTGTTTTACAAAATCATTTATAAAACTATATTGTCATTTGAAAGCCGGATTAAATAATTTTGATCCTTGATGACATTTTGCACCATTTTGATAGATGCTTTCCAGTCTTCTTTGTGTGCCGCGTGTATGCCTTGTTGTGTATGCATTTAAATTGAGATAAAGATAGGGATGGCAATGATATATCGATGTTCTAAAACATCGATGCATCAGACCAAAAACATCGAAGTTTTGCCATCGAAGTCTGGATGGGGATACATCGATGTATCAACATCGAAAATTGACCGATGTTTACCCATGTTTGCATCCGCTTGATTGGCTTTACCTTGGAACTTTGTAGACTGCAATTACTGATATTACTGATATTGGAACTTAACTAAATAGACACAATTATTTGATTAAAATTTAAATAACTTAAAAATTATAATATGTTCTATAAAATACAATTATAAATAGATAAATATAAATATAGATAAGTTTATTTTGTTATTATTATTACCTTATTCTTAAGGAATGTATTTTATTTTAATTTGTTTTTAATTTTTATTATTGTTATTTTTATGTAATACCAAACTTAAAAACTGTTGCTGCTTAAAAAAATTAATAGAGAGAATAACAACGAATTGTTATTCTGTTATAATATCCTCTTTTTTGTTTATACGAATAAAAAAATCTGACACATTGCTATTTGCGAATCATCGATGTTTTTCTTTTGATATATCGATCGCATCGATGTCTAAGCGGCGATGTTTACCGATGTCGATATATCAATGTTTTTATTCATTTTGCCATCTCTAGGTAAAGGTTGTTAAAGTTTATATACATTAAAGTAATTTTGGTTTTATTATATCATGATTTGTTGCGTAAGGAATTTGTGAGAATAGCAGCCACTTTTATTAAAAGATGGAGAAGGAATAACGTCGGCCATATTGAATAAAATTTAGTACAAAATTTAGTCAAAATATTTATATGGTGTTTATGTATAATATGAGGAGAGAAGATAATGTGGGTTATATTTTTGTAAATATCTAACGAAATAATTTTTACAATAAAACTGATTAGTTAAAAAAATGATTTTTGTACAGTTGTAATGTACGCAGGAGAGTGGCATGCGCCGAGAACTTCGCATATCAACAGGTTTCACTCCAGCGACCAGTCAAACACAGACGCACACAACTTAATTAATCTATAAATCACTAACATTTTTCTGTTAGTAATATTAAAATATGAATCATCCTAAATACCATAGATCTAATGTTATAAAATTACAGGCAATACTGATGCATACATATTTTTTATTAATAAGAAATTCGATTATTTAGATTCATAAAATGTCACCAAATATAATATACGTGTTTCTTATTAATAAAAAAAAATGGGCATCAATATTGCCTGTAATTACTTCCTCATCCCTCAAAGTGAGGAAGTTATGTATTCGTGAAAAAATTTTTTTTAAAATTTTTATTGCATTTCTGGACGATTCTCGACGAATTATGACGATACACAAAATTTCAGACAGAAAAGTTTTCTCTGTGTCTGTCTGTCTGGTTCGCGATAACAGCTACATTTTTTGAGATAAAGCTCTCAAATTTGGTACACATATTCTAGAAGTCAAGGAAGAGATTGCATTCGTTGATGTGCAAAATCGGTCCCAATGTCTAAAAAAAATATTAGTGACATTCAATCAATGTGACTTTTTTGAAACGTCAAAATGTGACTGTTGAAACGTTAACAATTACTTTTATTATAAACTCCACCACACGTCGAGTTTTACTACGGTGAGGAAGTTCTGATCCCCCAAGTAATTGGCAGCGGTTCTTTATATTAAATCTGTGGTGTTTATGATGAATTATTTGTTTTCGTTGTTCTCGTCAATAAAAAAAATTTAACAGCGAATTAAAGTTAAGTAAAAATCCGGATATTGACAAATTGCGTAATATATTAACAAGTGCCTAAGTGATGGGCAGGCAAATGACTTAGAACGATATTATGCATAGAGATGCAAATATTACGTCTTTGGATGTATATAGTTCATTTTCAAAATACATCTTAATATTTACATCCCGGCGTAGAAGATTAGCAGAGGATACTGTAGAAGGTTTATTAATGATGCAAGTGTGTACGGTGACAACTAATAACTGTTGTTAATGGACATGATTTAAGAGATATGTAAGACTTTGTAAATTACACCATGATGCTCACTGACGTCAGTCAATTTCTTACAACGGTTCGTCTTTAATAATAACATAACACATACTAAGAATAGCAATGGAGTATTTAATATGTCTGCCTCAAAAACATTAGAAACAAGAATGTCTATTTTATGGAGTGTTTATAATTTAAAATAGGTAAAATTATCGCTATCTTTAACAATTATTTAAACTTGATAAAACTGTACGGTATTTTGTATTCAAATTTAAAAGCAATTTACCAATGAAACTTCTAACTCTTATAGTAGTCTTGTATCAGGTTTTCACAGTTATATAGGGTGTCTCACCAGGAACTGCATCGATCGATATAGGGAAAAGTACGCACCAGAAAATTTTGAAATTTTAGGGAGCTACTACATAAATAATAAATAAATTCAAGAAGTCGTCGTGAGTGTAATTTAAACGCGATGGCATTTTTTGACATATGAGAATGAGTGACATTACTGATTGTTTCTAATCATGGCTAATTTGATAAAATTTTCACAAAAAATTATTGAATTTCTAAGAAAATCGCAAATATTTCAAGAAATTTTAACTTAAACCCCCACAATGCTGATATCAGAAAAAAAAGAAATTTAATTATACATAACTTGATGTAAAAAAATACAGGGTGTTCCATTTGATTTAAGTAAGTTTTCGTGGTTTGAGGTTTACAAAATGTAACGTCAAAAATGGAACACTTGGTATAATAGTATTGAATTTCTTTAAACTGTAGAGCGTAGCTCACCTTATGGTCTTTCTGCATGCCAAAAATCAAATGAGTATCTTTTACACGAAGAATGTTATAAATGTTATTGTAAACCATTACACCTGTCAAAATTTTTTTAAATTGTCAATTATCTCTAAAACGGCTGGGTTTAGTTATAGGCTATCCTACATGTTTTGGATTCAAAATTTTATGCGATTTTCGAAAACCCTAAAATATAAAGGGTATTCAATTTAAAATAAGTAAGTTTGTATCAACTTCCAGCATAACCGGAAGTGCCAGATGCTTGTAATTATTTTAGTTGGATTGACCACACAGCCATTAGTAATTCCCTAAATTTTAAAAATTTTCTGGTGCGTACTTTTCCCTAAATCGATCGATGCAATTCCTGGTGAGACATCCTTTATAGTTGACTCAAAGGATATTATATTTCGTACAACAACTAATAAGTTTGAAACGGTTTTAATATTTGGACTTCAAAACCTTCAAGGTTCTCCATTTTTGGTTTAAGGAGGTTTTATCCTAGTTTTTAGAACGTTCTGAAGGAAAAATAGTTCTAAGCACGGCCCTTAAAAAGAATTTTATAGCTACCAGACAGACAATAAAAACTCGATGTAGGATTCGCGAACTAAGTTGGCATTATCTGAGGACGAACAAAACTGCGCAGTTTTAATCGTCTTCATTGCTAACACTTTAAGTGTTATAGATGACTAAGAAATTTTATATTTCTATGTTATATATGTAGTTAGATATAATTATAAACTAGAGTTTCAAAATTTATTTTCGACAAAAGGGTGACCTTACTAACAGGTCAATTTTTTTTGTAAATTTATTTCTCTTAACGAATGTATTAAAAGACTAATATATAATTACAAGTATTCCATTTTTCTATAATGTATCTAAATAAACTGTTTTGGAATTTTGGACCTACACTTACTACACTTTTAATATTAATCTGAATTTACGATATTCATGCAATTAGCATTGTCTTGACTGCTTTTTTAGAACGACACTTAAACGAAATCTTAAAATAAGGTATCTGACCTGAGCCGAGATTTCTTCACAAATCGATTCTTAGTATTCTCATTCCAAGATCGACTGAGCATCCAATTAAATGTCGAATTAAGTTTCAGAAGGGTAGCCAGTATTAAATTTCAGGTCCAAACAAAAAACATAATAATTAAAGTTGCAGAATGGTATTGTTTTAGCGGACTAATTGTCTTTTGTCTGGTAACAAGTCAACCAAAATACGTAAACATATTTTCTATTTTACTGCTTTTTGCTTCTGCATAGTTTTCGAGCAGCCACATTAACATTAAAATCATTACGAACAGATTAAATTTTTTTTGTATTCATTAGTCTCACATTTCTGAAAATAAAAAAATTATACTCGTTAAGAATTCCATAAATACTTTTTTTTCTAACAAGCTTTATGGTCAAATTAGCAAGTTGTTTTCAATTTGTCAAAAATGAATTGTTATGGAGGAATGCTGGGGGTCAAGATTTTTTTTTTAGACACTTCCAGTCTAAGAAGCAAATATTTGAATTTTATTATCCTAATACTAATAATAATTATAATTAAAGGGAACAATATAAGTACATTGCTAAATTTGTATCACTACGTAAAATTAATGTCACCCCAAAAAAAATTTTTGATTACATAAAGTTAGGAAGGAATTTATAGCCCTTGGCTGAAAATAAAGTTGTAAATAATTGACACATTTTATGTAAGAGTTGTCAGATTTAAAAACGCAATTGCCAATTTTAAATTAGCAACTGTAATATTTAAAGAGACACTTTTTAGTTGGAAAGTAGCAATTTTATGATTTAAGCAGATTAATCAATTGTAAAGTTGTTGTTAGGTTAAAATAGGCAATTTTAACACAGAATTATCTAAAAGTGTACGATATTAACGGGCAGAATTTCATCACTCAGTATATATGCTCTTATGTGTTCCAAAAAACCAACAATTCTAAGGAGTGTTCTTAATAATGACCCTAATGTATTAATATGAACAGATTTCAAGATTCTGAGTGTTGATATTTAATTTTTTTTTATGCATATTTTATTAACAATGCAACAATGAAGACCTTTAGAACATTATTTAAATTTACTGTCTTAACATTTCTACAAATTTTTATTTCATCTAAATTTTTTTATATGTTTCCTAATTTTTCAAACCTATTTTGGTTAAGCCTATTAAGGATCCTATTTACAACTGGTGTAGTTCTCCGAGTTGTTTACTTGGATGTTGCTCGAAGCTTAGTAATAATAAACCACTGATATTTTAATCATGTTAAAGGAAATTTTGTCATATTTATATCGGTTTACCATGATATCACATGTCATACCTTCATAATACAGGGTAAATCAAAATAATTCATCCGATTTCAAATGAGCATAATTCCGTACCTATCAACTATGTATTAACTTGACATACACCTCATGAAAAAGGAAAACTCCGAGAATTAGAAGGTCACGGAAAGATAACTCCACTATCGCTATTGCTTCATGCCAAAGAATCTATGACAAAATGAAAAGTGGTACGCTGCCTCATTGGCATTTGAAAATTCGCTTTCCCACAACGAAGTGTTCCCTCGTCGTTGGACTGGTTGCTTAAAACTTATAATTTAGTGCTGCACGGCCTCTTAGATCACCGGATTTTATACCGTGCGACTTTTCATTTTGGGGGTGCGGTATTGCATTTATGCACAGACTCTCTGACTTGGAGCAACAGTGACAGTGGAGCCATCTCTCGGAGAATTTCTAAAACTTAGAATTACCCTGTAAATATATTAAGGGCCAATTGTACGAACTTGGTTCAACCAGTTAATCTGAATTTAGTTTAAGAAATTTCCACTATATAATTTCAAATTTTCGATTATCATTAATACACTTGTATTATTTGCGAAAATGACGAGGATATGGCACAAAATGTGATGATCTACCATTCTGTTTTAGTGATTTTGTTTCTGGACCTAACTAAAATGTTGGAGATATTTAATTTCATTACCAGTGATGTAATAGAAAAATAGAAGCCGGTTGTGTGATATGCAAATACTAATAAAATCTCATATAGTGTTTACTTATTGATATTCATAATTAATTACCAATGGTACCGATGATTTAAATAAACATGAAAAAAAAATCACTTAACATTATCTTGTGTGTAGGTATATCAAATAATACTTTTTTTCATATAGTTACTGTTTCATATTCTTTTTTTAGTTCGTTGTTTGGTATCCAAATATCGATACGAATGTATTTTAAATCATAACCAGTTTTCTCAGAAAGGATCTAACTGTATAATTGACATCAAAAAATGTATTCCTGGTAAACATTTTCCCTACCCATATACATAATTAATTAAAGATACATTCCTTTATAATCCATAAATTCATTAAGAATCTATCGGTAAAAGCACAATTTGACCTTAGTGAACTTAACTAGACCAATATAATGTATGAACCCACATACCTCAAAAAAAAAACCAACGGACTTTGCATATTGGCAAAATAACCTGTCACATAATTTCTATTTCATATCTACAAGACGATAATTTATCCTGGCGCCTAGAAATAAGCAAAATACAGTGGCGTGGGTACTTAAAAATATTTACAATATTTAAATTAATTATATAAACTTAAAAATATTTAGTGGGAATAGGTATTTGCATAAAGGAGATTAGTCTTTAACGTTTCAAAGATACATAGCAAGTTTGCTGAATATCGTTGAAATATTAAAGACCTTATGTGCTATTTATTACGTTGTATTTGGATGGTAATAAATATAACGATGAGTCGACTGAATTAAAAAAGTATTTTTTTAAATTTCGTTGACCTATTTCCACTAAATTGTAATATTAATATATAAACAGGGCACTAAACAATAAAAAAATAGAAACTTAATTTCTAACTATAGTGAAAAAATACTGGGACAAAATAACCCAACGACAATTTTAATGAGACATACTTTTGTAGAAAATTATAAGGCTTGAATGGAACTTATTTTATAGTATCATTGAGTCTAAACCAGGGATCCTCCAACTTAGGGCCAGTAAATATTCTATTATTAATTTCAAAATTAATTCTAAAGAGGGTTCCAACGTCTTAACTAGGAATTATCAACGCAATAACTATATCCCCTCCAAAACAATCTCGATCTGTTTCTATATTTGTTCATAGTTTCCTATACCATTCCCACAATCCTTGGATTATCTCAAGGATTCACTTAAAATTAAATGATTTTCGTAAATACATCGAACTGACGAAACTGAAGTTGTAACAAAATTTCTTCTCGATTAGGTATTTCTAGTATCATGCAATGGTAATTTTTTGTCACATTTCTTGTTGCCAATCTTTTTTTTCATGAACAACTTCAAAAGGGAAGGAAAAACCGGATTTCAAGTTAATTGATATATTGAACAGTGAGACGATCAGTTTATACTGGACTCAAACAAAACATGGGCCATCTATCTCATTATGGAAGAACTTATGTAATTGCATAAAGAATCTGAAGGAGGAATACGTAGTAAGGTTCATTGTTTAGCTCGATTGGATCTACCACCACACAACAACGGGTGCTACACAACAGAAATTATTTAAAAAATGCAATTTTGATAAGAATATAACCACTGGTAAGAATATAATTTATGGTTATACAATAGGTGCGTTCTTTCTGAGATCTCAGTTAATCTAAGTTGTTTTCCTGTTTTCCGGTTACACTGAATAAACAAAAGCATAATTTCATTTGATTTCATCATATTTTTTGAGACACGTTACTAGTAACCGAAAAAGTCAACTTTCAGGTGGTCTACAATAACAGCGAGGGCTCAGATAATAAAATATTTGGGTAAATAAAACTTCAACCTACTTTATTATAAAAATAATTTTCACTTTCAAGGAAGATGTTAGCAAAAAAAAATTTAGCAGAGCTTTATATTGAGCGGAATCACTGTGCATCGCCCAAAGTCATTGGAATCCAGAATGGCGGCAATAATTTAAAATGCTACACGTTGAAATTTTGTTACAACTTTTATATACATATCGTAAAGAGTGTTTGGTATCGATTTATAGGTGTTTGAGGTGAAGGACATAATTTTTCATGTAAAAATAGACGAAGAGTTAATATGGGTATACTCTTGTCACATATAGTGGGTATAGTGAAAGAAGGGAACTCAATAGGCTATTTCGGGTTATTATTTTCGGACGGTTCAAGAACGATTCTCGGACTGCGTAGAACTACTTGCTCAGTTGCTGAATCTTGAAAACTGTTTTGGAACTGTTCAAAATCGATCAGCGTTATGAATAAACCCGAACACCATTGGACTGAGTTGTGACCCTGTAGTAAACTAGCCCATGATACAACTTTATTTTATCTTCATCTATGCATGAACCTAACGAAACTTTTCGAGGCGTTTCGTTTGTTTGTAAATAATTATTAACAGCCTATATTAAAACATTGTTAAAATGAGTAGTGAAGGTAAGGAGAGTTTCAGGGTGGTTTTAATAAGATCGTTAGTTATGATTTTTTTTTAGACATCGACGTAAATGAATATTTATGCTTCAAGGAAAACGCTTCCTTTCAGTTACAGTAGTCATATTTTTCTGTTCTGTGGTCACACACTTAAATAAATGAAACAGCGCCACAGAAGAAAGACGCGGCTGGCGGCTGTCATCTCCCTATAGAGCATGCGTGAAAAATAATCCGAATAATGGAAAATCAGTTCCTGCTCTAAACCTGGGATCGATTTTGATAGTTCTAGAATCGTCCCAGTATAGTTCCTAATTCAACGCGAACACCAAACCGCGTTATCATAACCGATTCAAAACCAAATCGACCAAACCAGAACATGTCAAAACCAACTGCGCAAACTCCTGACAGTTCTGGAACGGTAACTGCCAAAACCCGAATTTACCTAATATATCATCTTATTACCAAACAATTTGTATATGTTTAAATCATACAAAATGTTAAAAAATATGAACGTTGCTTTTTGAAATCATAGCTTTTTAAAAACATCAGTCAACACCACATCATTTTTCACCTTCGTTCTTACAATTGCATAAATATCATGCAAGATAAGCTAACACGTCTTCAGTCACACATATTGTCACATATTTTGCACATACATTTGATTAGCTCTTTACATGATAAAAAAATTTCTGGCCGACCATTTCATCTGCGATGATAAATTGAAATCTCATTCAACCACTTCATTCGGTTGGAGATGGTACACATATTATACGTTTGTTTGGTTGTTCACAAATCTGTCCAGCTTGGAACGCACCACGTAATACATGTTATTGTAACGCACCCTGTAACAAACTTTCAAATGGATGATTTTTGGTCATGAACAATTCTTATTTTAAGGAGTTTCGTATCCACCACTACTCAGTATGTTGATATTGTGTCGGAATTTGATAAAAATCTAATAAAACCTCAATTTCTCATTAACTTGATGTTTCGACAATACTTATTGTCTTCCTCAGGACTAATGAGGTATTTGGTTTTTTGTCAATACAATCGTATTGACAAAATCGTATCATCGTCAAATATCGTAAAAGTAAAATTCTTGTTTTGTAACGCTGGTTGACCACAATAGTAATACTACGTAATTATCAAGATTGTCTAAAATTTCCGTAAGAATGGAAATTTGCGGTAATGATATGAATGAAAATGCAGTAGTAGCTTCTTTAATCCAAGTTAATTATTTTGTCTTTCCTAGGATTGCTATCACAACCCGTGAAAGCATTAAATCCTGGTAATGCAATAGCCTTTTCCTTTCCATGGCATGAACTGGATTAAATCTGTAATTCTGTATCCAGACTCTTTGTTGACAATGTAAAGAAGTAGACAATTGCTTTAACTGAAACATCAGTATCTGCAGTGCCTATAAAAATATTTTAAAGCCGTTTTCTACCATGTCATGGAGAGTCAATATTATCCTTGAGTCAGCTTATTTATGACCAGGGTGAGTAACACCAATTAGGAAACTTTGGGCAGTATATTTCCTTTGACATCTTCACCTGTAGTGGTTACAACTTGTACATTTGTGATAGTATTTACAGCTAATATTCCAAGTAGACTAAAGAGCTCTTCTTTGTTACATGAATTTTTTAAGAAATCTTACCAATTTTCAGGAAAAATCACATGTGAAAGCACATTTTTCCTTCACCATCGTAAACTACAACATCGCAGGTTCTTGGGAAGGCATGATCATTTTAATAAGAAATTTCAAAACAAGTGAATAACTATTATTCACTGCAGTAAATAATGAATAGCATGATCCTTAGGAAACACATGCGTAATGGATACATTATTTTGTGGATAAACTTAATTTCTAACTATAGTGGAAAATACTGGAACAAAACAACCCAACTGCAATTTTAACTACATTTACAGTGTCTTTTTATAAAAATTATCAATTTCATACTTTTATAGACAAATTATAAGATTTGAATGGAACTTATTTTATAGTATCATTATACTCATAGTTAATAGTCTAAATCAGCAAAAATAATTTCATTAGATCCTTCCAACTTAGGGCCTGTAATAACAATAACATCAATTTAAAAATCAATTCTAATGATGGTTCCAACCTCTTAACTGGGAATTTTAACCCAATAAATACATCCTTAATAAGGTGAATGATATTTAGTTACAAGACAATCTCGATCTGTTTAGTTATTTGTTCATTGTTTCCTAACATATCTTTCCCACACAGACCTTTTGGATTATATCAAAAATTTACTTGAATATAGATGATTTTAGTAAAAAAAGTTACAAATAAATAAACCGAACTGACAAAATTTAAAGATAAAATAAAATTTCTTCTCATAAAGTTATTTCTAGTGTCATGATATGGTAATTTCTTGTCATCGTTTATATTACCAATTTTCAAGAACAACTTCAAAAGGGAAGGAAAAAGAGGAAGTCAAGTATATTGTTTTTAGGATATGACTAAATATTTTAATCAAAAGTATATTGAACAGCTTGGAGAGCGTAACGATCAATTTCCATCTGATTCGTACAAAACATGGCACATCTCATTATGGAAGAAACTTACAGAATAATCTGAAAGGAAGAATAAGTAGTGTGGTTCATTGTTTTGCTCGATTGAATTCACCACGTTTCACTCGTTTTCCTGTTTTCTTTGTTGGACATAACTTCATGAAATTAGAATTTTGTGCCTTGAAATCACTTGCAGTGAAAATTTTTGATTTTGAAAAGTTTTAGAAGATAATATTCCTACATATATTTTTTAAATTAGTGGGGGCAGGTCGACAGAAAGAAAAAACCAAAGTTTTAATTATACGACGTTTTGTGTATTTTGACACATCCTCATTTCTATTTAAATTAGGTTTTCATTGTAAAAGTATGTATTTAAAATCTTAAACATATACATGAACAACACATATACAGTGTGGAAATTAAGTAACGCATAAATTCAGTAATTTTCAATTTCTTATGTCATTTATTTTTTAAGTTATGACGTCATCGACTTTTTTTTAATGACAACTTATATTTTTTATTATTAATTTTGGTAGTAGTTTTTATTCCGGTTCTGACCGTATAAAATTTTCAATGTGTTATATTTGAAAAAAATCGAGAAAAACAGTCTTAAAGTTCAAATAACAAAAATTCATTAAATTGGGAAAATTTATCTAGTTGCCTAAGTTTAACAGAAAGTTATCGACGGCACATTCGTTTTTATTTTGAAATTATACAAATAGCTGAAAAATCGAACTAATCTGATACACCGGCAACTAGATAAATTTTCCCAATTTAATGAATTTTTGTTATTTGAACTTTAAAACTGTTTTTCTCAATTTTTTTCAAATAATAACATATTGAAAATTTTATACGATCGGAACCGGAATAAAAACTACTACCAAAATCAATAATAAAAAATATAGGTTATCATTTAAAAAAAAAATCGATGACGTCATAATTTAAAAAATAAATGATATAAGAAACTAAAAATAAACTGAAAATATTTGCTGAAGTTAAAATCGCTATACTCCTTCGAGATTCTTTCCAAAAAAATTAATATCAACGGAATTACTGAATTTATGCGTTACATTTTTTTTCAAATAATAACATATTGAAAATTTTATACGATCGGAACCGGAATAAAAACTACTACCAAAATCAATAATAAAAAATATAGGTTATCATTTAAAAAAAAAGTCGATGGCGTCATAATTTAAAAAATAAATGATATAAGAAACTGAAAATAAACTGAAAATATTTGCTGAAGTTAAAATCGCTATACCCCTTCGAGATTCTTTCCAAAAAAATTATTATCAACGGAATTACTGAATTTATGCGTTACAAAGTTCAAATAACAAAAATTCATTAAATTGGGAAAATTTATCTAGTTGCCGGTGTATCACATTAGTTCGATTTTTCAATTATTTGTATAATTTCAAAATAAAAACGAATGTGCCGTCGATAACTTTCCGTCAAACTTAGGCAACTAGATAAATTTTCCCAATTTAATGAATTTTTGTTATTTGAACTTTAAGACTATTTTTCTCGATTTTTTTCAAATATAACATATTGAAAATTTTATACGGTCGGAACCGGAATAAAAACTACTACCAAAATCAATAATAAAAAATATAGGTTGTCATTTAAAAAAAAAGTCGCTGACATCATAATTTAAAAAATAAATGACATAAGAAACTGAAAATAGACTAAAAATATTTGCGGAAGTTAAAATCGCTATACCCCTTCGAGATTTTTTCCAAAAAATTAATATCAACGGAATTACTGAATTTATGCGTTACTTAATTTCCACACTGTATATGATTTAAAACAATACAAACAAACAACATTAATTAGAATGGATAGATTCTAGTCAATGTCTTACAAGCTCTCAGAGGCACCTATTTTATTAAATATTATTTTCTAAAATACCCTCATGTTGTTAATATAATAATTTAAATATCACGATTTTAAATAGTTAACCCAATATCATTTAAATTTTATATATTTTATAATAAGGAACACAAGCTTGAAAAATTGTAGTCCCTGTACAACTTTGTTCTCGTTTGTCAGTGCTAATACGTATACCGACTGCAAATGCTGTAGTATTTTTATTTGTAACCAGAGTTTTTGCTAAATTTAGGGCCATGAATGTTTTGAATTGTGTCTATACGGGCTTCGAGTTGTTAAACACATATGGGTTCCGTTTAAACGATTGACTTGCCGACATGGAACACTTCTGAGAACTTCAAATTAAGAATTTACTGGATGCCGCATATGTTGTGTGTTAATATTGTCATCAAGGGTTGCTTAGATGTACATAGTCACGTATGTTGACAGCATCCTTTTTTTGACTGATTGATGATTATAAGATGGATCACTTATGGACCCTATATTGGAAAAACGTTTTTTTATTATCGCCCTTTAATGGTGAAATGTAATGGGATACATGGTATAATTTTTTATGCAGGTTGAAAAAATATGAAAAAAAAATGTATAGAAAAATAATTATGCTTAAATATGTGAAGTTCATTGCATTGTATAAATTATTTCCCAACTTTGTCGGTCTACCAGATGTTTATATATTTTATGGTGGTGTGAATTAAATAAAAGTAAAAATTTTGACTGTACCATTTTTAATAATAATGTTCCTTAAGCGATCAAAATAACAAAATAATACACTGAACTGATTCTACGGTTGGATCCTTGTAAAACATTAAATATTTTAAATATATGAAGGAAATTTGCTTTTTAATGTTTCAAAAATTCTTTATTAGAAACTCTACACGTGTTTCGGCTTTTTAAGCCCTTGTCAAGAGTACAGGGAGTACTGAACAGTAAAATTTGAGTTCATTGCTGATATAATCACATCTGGTACCTACTATAAAACTATTGTAAAATATGCTTTTATAAGTTGAACATTATTCATTAAATCTATATCATTTTATCTAAAATATGGTAACCGGTAAAAATTTGTTGTTCATTCTTTAATTTTTTAATATTTTTAACAGTCTTACTAATTTCTAATTATTCTAATGCATCAAGTTCCTTTTTTCCGAATGGAGTAATTTAATATTATTATTACCATGTCAACACATTTCTATTCAATGTGTTGACATGCCCGTACTATATACATTGTTTACAATAGATTTTTTTGTGTTATTCGAATTGCTTTTTTTACATTCCGTCAAGTTTATCCAATGTATATAGCATCGCAGACACTACATTTTAATTTTAAGTCATATGCTCTTGTTTTTTTGTAACTTTTCATTTTGTCTTTATTATTAATTAACATTTTACCTAAATTATTCTTATTTACTGAAATTTTTCTACATCCCAGTTTATTAAGTTTATTGCTAACTCTGTTGCTCTTAGGCCTATAATTAATACATTTATATATCTTATTGCATTCCTGAGAAGAGCCGGCATCAAACTCTCTACGTAAATTTTTCTTTTGTTTGTTTTTTATTAGTTTATCTATTAGGCTTTCTTTATAGCCATTGTTTTTTGCAATTTCTTTAATTACATTAACTTATATTTGCAAATTCTCTTCACTTCATGGAAATATTAATAGACGATGTATGTAGCTGTGGAATGGCGTTGTTTCTATTCGCAATAATTCTTTAGATTTACCATGAATTACCGTATCTGTGCAAGTAGGTTTACGATAAATTAGACGGATTGATTACCAATGGGTTCATCCATTTCCCCTTTACTAGCTGAAATTTTTATGTCCGATTTTGAAAATATACTCTTTAGTACAAAAAACGTTTTAGTTGAAAACATATTTTTCTGCACCCGTTATGTAGACGATGTGTTTTGCATTTGAAAAATAAATTATTAGGTATTCTAAATTCACTTAATCGAAAAATTTAATTCATATTGGAAGTGGAAAATGACGAGGGTTTAAACTTTTTAGACATTAATAAAAAAAATATCAACAATAGCTTAGAGTGTGACATTTATTGTAATCCTACTTGCACATATACAGTAATTCATAGTTAAATCTAAACAATCATTGCAAACAAAAATGGCACCATTCCACAGCTACATACATCGTCAATTAACATTTTCATTGAGAGAAGAGAATTTTAAAATATAAGAATGCAATTAAAAAATAAAGTAATGTCCTATTTATAAAAGCATATTTTAAAATAGTTTTATAGTAGGTACCAGATGTGGTTATATAAGCAATGAACACAAATTTTACTATTCAATATTCCCTATACTCTGGACAAAGGCCTAAAAAACTGAAATACGTGTAAAGTTTCTGATAAAGAAAGCTTGAAACGTTAAAAAGCAAATTTCTTTCATATATTTAAATTAATACAATTTAAATAAAATTGCAACAATAATATCTCTTGTCTTCTTTTAGACCACCCAGTATTTTTATAATAACCATTATATAACCATTTAAAGCTATTATTTACTGTTAAAAAATATATGTAATGCAGAAATTTGACATGAGTATTAAATGATCGACAAAGACGCTTTCCAATATCTTGTTAAAGATATTGGACAATCTTTTCTGTCCGTTCAGTCCCACGAGAACTAGTCATACTGGACGCATGTTTTAAAATAAATAGCAATAAATTTATTCTGACTTTTATTATTTTGATAATTTACCATAAACCTTTCGTCAAATAGCAGTGCCGGTACGCTCCTCTGGCTTTTGGCGCCGGTACATGTTTGAGACGCGATTCTGTACTGATTTAGATATTCTTAAATTAATAGCCTTTGTTTGTATCTTATAATTTCATAAATAACAAAATATAAAAAATGAAAAATATTGTTTTACCTAATAATACAAAATTAACAAAGCTACGTCCTTTTTTAAAGAGGACGCTGACATCCACTTCTGCTTTCAGTGACCGAGCAAGCTTATTATTGAAACAGGTTAGCTCGAAGAGTATCATAGGGATATGCTATTTTAGTACCATTAGCTCAATTCCGTTTCAAGAGTAAGCTTAGTCCCAACGCCACAAATGGCACACGGTTACCAGCACCCATCGGTCATTTAAAAGCAACGAATCTGTACACGTATTAGAGGAAACTTTGGTAAATATAATATAACAGGAATAAGGAACAGAAAATAAAAATGCTTAACACTAATTAATATCACAAATTAAAGGAAACTCTTTAGTAAAATAGGGAAAAATACTTTAAACTTATAGGAACCTATAGGAACAAAAATTAAATTGTAATCGTATTCATTAATAAAATTCAGTTTTTGATTTTAAAGTTTTAAAAACGCGCACCCCAACGCGTATCATCATCATCCCGAGTGACGGTACTGCGTCCCGGCGCATACCGGCAGCACTACATCACTGCATTTCGTGCTGAAAATATAATTAAATTATGTATTGAATTCTAATCATCAGAACAAGATTTTGCTAGACTTATTTCTGAATTCATGTTGGATTAAGCGCCCAGTCCTTTAAAAATTATTACGAATGATAAACATTTTACAATATAAATTATACACTGAACTGATTCTGCTGTTGACTCTTTGTGAAATATTATTAAATATTTTATTATAAATTTAAAACCCAATATGTTTAAACAAGTAAATTTGTCAATGTGTAAGGACATGCATAAGGAACGAATTTAAAACATGGGACCTCATCTATTATCGAAGGGGTAGACTTTGCTGCGGATGTATTTATTTCATTTTTCAACTCTCAGCTACACCTGTTTGCATGAGCACAAGAAAATACGCAATAAAACAATAATTTTTGTTAAAACATAGTATTATTTATCACTGCTGGTAAGTAAAAACTATAATTTAGTTGATTTTTGCAATTATTGCTAGAATATTTCTAATAAAATCTTGATATAGAATTTTGATTTATTAAGTCCATTATAGTGGACACAATGACTTAATGAATTTGCTTTCAACAAGTAAAAAAATAGAAATGGGAGCGGCCTGGCCTATGATGAATGAACAACTTTTGGAATGTCTAATGAATGACGACGACTCGGTAATTTTGGGTTTATCGGACGATGAGGACAATTTTGACGATATAGGGAATATAAGCGATTTACCTGATTTAGGCGAAAATATTTTGAGACAACGATATGCAAGAACAAGAAATTTTAGAAGACCAAAGAGAACCTGAAGACAATAAAAATAACTACCAAAGAGAACCACCTAAAGAAAATGGAAATAACGACCAAAGACAACCAGAAGAAGACGAAAATAAATACCAAAGAGAACCTGAAGAAAACGGATGTCTACATGTCATTGCATTTTTATGTAGACATACTGCAAATAAAAACTTGACAGATTAACGTTTTTTTTTTTAAATCAGAGTTTTTTATGCATTTTTGGCTACTCTGGTAAATCTCCTATAAGTCACAATGACCATTAGAATAGACATGTCATTTGTCATTTGAAAATTAATATATCGAGGAAAAAACTGATAAAATCCCTATAGAAAAAGTATATTATTTCAAATAATAAATTTTAGAATTTTCTGATAAAAAAAAGTTGTGACTGAAAAAGGGTTAATAAATAATAAAGACAAAATTGAAAAGTTTCAAAAAACAGGAGTATATGAGTTAAAATGTGGTGATTGCAATGCTATATACATTGGATAAACTGGACGAAATATAAAAAACGATTGAAGCATCACAAGAAATCTGTTGTAAACAATGTATACAGCACGGGCATGTCAACACTGCAGAAAACATCATTTTATAAACTTAAAAAATGTAAATTATTAAATACAGAAAAGGAAGGAAAGAAACTTGATTCATTAGAACAACTAGAAATAAGTGAGGCTGTTAAAAATAATAAAAATTTAACGAATGAACAAAAAATTTTTACCGGTCACCATATTTTAGATAAAATAATTTAGATTTAAAGAATAAAGTAATGTCCAACTTATACAAAAACATTTTACAATAGTTTTATAGTAGTACCAGATGTGGTTATATTAGTAATGAATACAAGTTCTACTGTTCAGTATTCCCTGTACTCTTGACAAAGGCCTAAAAAGCCGAAACACGTGTAGTTTTTAATAAAAAAAGAATTTGAAACATTAAATCGCAAATTTCCTTCATATATTGAAAATATATAAATTATGTTGTATCCATCCTTTAAATCTTTAGATTTTATGATAAATATCCTGTTCATACTATTGATCTAAAAAAGCAAAGCAAAAGAAATGATTCATCTTCATGAATCTGCAATGAGTATAAATAAAGAATATACCAAGGTCGTTACTGCTTTGTTTTAGTTGGTTAGCAAAAAATCCAAAACCAGCTTTCGTGGCTATAACATTCTTTACTTTCTGACAAACGTTGTAAGAATGTTTACTTCACTCTGGCGTAGTAGGGTTTACGGATTATTAAACACAAAACAAACTTTTTTGTTCTAATTTCGAACACAGCTTAAATAAACAGATCCCACAAGAAATATTGATGTCTTTCTTTAGCAACAATGAAGTAACTATTTAATACTGTAATCTAGGGAGTTTACTAACACGCAATATCTTCGAAACCAGCTTTTTTCAATGATTATCAATTCTTGTGCAATACCGATAAGTTATATCTCAAACTGTATTTCAAAATATTATAACTAAATCAGTAAAAATGTATTTCCAAAAATACTGATTTTATTTGTTTGTATTGAAAAGTGACGTTTTTCTTTCGAATATCTGGATGAAAAGAGCACCATTCTATAACAGGTATTGCTTTTTGTTGTTGTTGGTAGGTTACCATTTTTCGTCCTAGGATGAAATAGTATATTTCATTAATAGTCTAGAAAATAGGCTTTTGCCGTGAACGCGTACCAAATTCGACTACGCTTGACACAGAAAGTCATGCAAGCTCGGGAAAAGCATTTATGGACGTATAAAGAACGATATTTTTAATTTTTTTTTTTGTGGATTTCGGTCAGGTATAACTAATTTTATTTTTTTTTAACGTTTCGGTTTATTACACCATCATCAGAGAAAGTATTAATTATTAGGTATTTGTTTTAAATTTTGTTACATGTTATTGGATTGTCTGTTTTAATGCAACGCAACAGAGTTTCGTTAAAACAGACAATCCATTAACATGTAACAAAATTTAAAACAAATATCTGATAATTAATAGTTTCTCTGATGATGGTGTAATAAACCGACACGTTAGAAAATTAAAATATAAAATTAGTTATACCTGACCGAAATCCCCAAAAAGAAACTATCAGATATTAGAAAAAAAAAAAAAAAAAAAAAATATATATATATATATATATATATATATATATATATATATATATATATATATATATATATATGTTAAATTCGTTTTCCGGGTATACTCCCGCGTAGGTGATAGGCCCCGAGGAGGGACCGTGGTTGTCTGAACGACGTTTCGGCAGAATCTCATCTGCCATCTTCAGGTTCTAACAGATAACTGCTTACTACGGCTTCTGGTAACTCGAACCAGAAGCCGCAGTAAGCAGTTATCTGTTAGAACCTGAAGATGGTAGATGAGATTCTGCCGAAACGTCGTTCAGACAACCACGGTCCCTCTCGGGGCCTATCACCTACGCGGGAGTATACCCGGAAAACGAATTTAACATTCACCAGCCGCGAAAACCTGAAAAACAACATAATATATTGTTAGATGTCAAAAAGGGGGCTAAATAATTAATGAAATGCTGGCGTTGAAAACACACGAATTATATTTTTGTACTTGTATTTTACAATATAACTGTATGATTGTCCCGCGGGGAATGGTCCCCTTTTCTTATATTATAAACAATGACTTCATAATTGTTTTCAATATGCTCGAAACTACTGGAACTGCTGACTCGGCGACATAGTTCGCCATGGGCGTAGAATTCTTTCAACAATCGGCCAATCCTGACACAGGAGCGCCCTCGCGACTATGTCCTCTGACGTACACTGGAGTTTGGTGATGTGGTACACTGGACCACTGGTGAGGTACACTGGACATTAATGGTGTGGTGCACTGGACCACTGGTGAAGCACACTGGGCTTCGAATTGGTACACTGGACCAAAGGTGAGGTACACTGGACCTCGATTGGAATATCACAAGGGAGTCTTCCAATGTCACGACACACTTGGTCGCCATGGTGGTACACTGGACCACAGATGAAGCACACTGGGCTTCGAATTGGAATATCACAAGGGAGTATTCCAATGTCACGACACACTGGGTCGCCATGGTGGTACACTGGACCACAGATGAAGCACACTGGGCTTCGAATTGGAATATTACAAGGGAGTCTTCCAATGTCACGGCACACTGGGTAGCCATGGTTGGCCAAACCGATCCTTTCTTCACAGGTTCACTGGACCTGTCATAGCTCACTGGGCTGATCTACTTACTTTACAGGTTCACTGTACCTGTTGCAGCTCACTGGGCTGCCTACAACATACAATTTACATGTCAAATAAAAGAACAAATTTATAATAAGTTTTTTTTCTTTTCTAAATCAACAATTATTACCATACTAAATATCATTTATTTACGCTATTTAATAATGGCATATTCTTACTTTACTGGTTCAATTGTGGCTTAAATAGTTTGAAGCGGTCACTTGCCACCACTCCTTTAAAACGTCTTTTATCTTTAGAAAATGACTCTACTCTATAACGATCATTTCCCAACACTCCTACTATTTTGACGGGACCAATATATTTTGGTACCAGCTTTCCGCTTTTCAAACCCTTGATCAGTAGTTTGCGTTCTACCAACACAACATCCCCTACTTTATATTGTTTAGCCTCGGCTCGTCGCTTGTCATAAGACTTTTTCATTCTTTTAGCTGCTAAATCACATCGTCTTTTTGCTTTCATTCTAGTTTCCTTAAAGTTCGCTCTCTTTTTATTTTCTAACCTAACTTCATATTTCATTTCTGGTGTGAAACCGTAAAGGAGTTCACTGGGAGCCATACCTGTAGTGGCATTCACTGTTGAATTAATGCCTCGTTGGACATTAATTAATTCATCGTCCCATTTATCGTGTTTGCCCTCAATACTAGCTGTCAAAGATGCTAGTATTGTTCTGTTTGTACGTTCTATTTGTCCGTTACTGCGTGGTGAAGCTACAGCATTTTTCACATGATTAATAGAATACTTTTCACAAAATTGTTTAAATTCACGACAATGGAATGCCTTGCCTCTATCTGTAATAATTCTTTTTGGGGCATGCACTAATTTAATTAACTGCTCTAATTTTTCACACGCGTATTTACTGGTCGTATCTGGCACTGCTTCGATCCAAACAAATTTGGTAAAACCATCTATTATTGCCAAAATCTGTTTATTTCCAGATTCTGTCTTACAAAACGGGCCTACGTGGTCCACATGTAGGGTGTGGAATGGTTCGGCTATTTTATCTATCGGATGTAACTTGCACTGTCTTTTACCTGTATAGTTTTTGGAACTCATACATGCAATACAGTTGCTAACAAATTTTTTGACAAAACATTTCATGTCGTTAAACCAGTAAGTGCTTCTAATGGCTTTTAAAGTGCGTTCCCACCCAGGGTGTCCATTGTCATCATGAAACATTTTTACCACTCTCCATCTGACCTCTCTTGGGATTAAAATTTTCGGGGTACCATTAACATCTATGCAAACTTTGTTTTCTTGCAGACTATAGCATTTTTGGGCATTTTTATTTAGAATTTGTTGTTTAATAAGCTGTATGTCTTCATCTTGGGCTTGTACTCCACAAACCCAGTCTCCAGCCCTAATCATAAGAGTAGTAACGGGATTTCGGCTCAGTGCATCTACATGACACATCTGAGATCCTGGTCGATGCTCCACTGTGAAGTCAAAGTCTTGCATTGCTAACCACCAGCGTTCTATTCTCGACGACATATCTTTCTTTGTCCATGTTAACCTCATGGCATTACAGTCAGTGACGATAGTAAAATGTCTTCCATAAAGAAAATTACGAAAACGTTTCACGGATTCATAGACGGCCAGCGTTTCTAATTCATAACTATGATACCGAGTCTCGGCATCGCAGGTCTGTCGACTCATATAAGCAATAGGCTTCCAGGTATTACCATCTCCTTGTTTTTGCAATAAAGAACTTCCTATACCTATCTTGCTGGCATCAGTATGCAGTTGAGTTTCTGCCTTAGGATTGAATATTGCCAGTGTTGGGGCACTAACTAAATCATTTTTAAGTTGTATAAAAGCTTTATTTTGTTCCCCTTGCCAAATCCATTTACCATTTTTTTTTAATAGCATGGTAAGTGGTTTAATTTTTAGTGCAAACCCTTTTATGTATTTCCTAAAATATGAAGCAAGCCCAACAAACTGCCTAACTTGGTGTACATTCGTTGGTGTAGGAAATTCTTGTACTGCTTGTAACTTTTTGGGAGAGGGTGCTAAACATCCATTTCGTATTTCCGTTCCTAAATATTCGACCGACCTTTTCAGAAATTCACACTTTTGCAGATTAAGTGTTAGTCCAGCCCTTCGCAGTAATTTTAACACTTCTTCTAAACGTTTTATTCCTTCTTGTTCCGTTTTGGAGACAATGAGGATGTCATCCAAATATACCATGACGTATTGATGTATTAATGGTTCCAATGCCATGTTAATAGCACGCTGGAAAACTGCGGGTGCGTTGGACAAACCAAAAGGCATTCTTTTATAATGGAAATGTCCATCTGGGGTAACGAACGCCGTATATTTCTGACTATCTTTTGCCATTCGAATTTGATGATAACCCGATTTTAAATCAAGTATTGTAAATATCGTATTATCAGAAAGTCTGTCGAGCAAGTCTTCTATTAAAGGCAACGGATAACGATCTTTCACTGTTATTTGATTTAATTTTCGATAGTCAACTACCATTCTAAAATCACCTGTTTTCTTTTTAATTAAAAGAACTGGACTACTAAATGGAGAAATAGTCGGCTCTATTATATCTTTCTTTAATAAATCATTTACAATTTCGCGTACTTTTTCTCTTTCAAATAAAGATAAACGATAAGGTTTATACACAACGGGAACGGCTGATGTAAGCTCAATATGCATTTCAATGTCAATGTTGCTTAGAAGGTTAATGTTTTCACCAAAACACTCGGGATATCGTTCAGTAAGTTCTTGAACATTTTTGTTTAATTGCGAGTTAAGCTTTGTATCGTTTTCATCATTATTATTTGTACTGGAACCTCGCGTTAAGCACGTATTTTTATCAAGTTCTAATGTTTGTAAACTAAGATTTAAAATACTCATCATGCCCGTGCCTTGACGGATTTGTATTTCATTTGAGGGAATTATTAATGTTGTGCCATTTCTATTCTGTTCCGAGTAGAAAATGCGTAAATCACAATTTATTACATCAGATGTTACAGCAACTATATTTATTCCAGGTTTTATAACAGAATGATCTAGTGTATTTATTTTAACAATATTATTTTCTTCTATAACGTCCCATGGTAAAATAATATTTCGCTCTGTTAACTTTAAATAATTTGACGTTTTATAAACATAAACACCGTCGCACTCTGTTATCGGTTGGCCTATTAATAAGTCAGTTGTTTGTAAAGTATCAGTTACAACAAAGAACTCGGTTGTTACAGAAATTTCGTCTATTTCAGTGTTTGCCTTTATTTGACCTAAAGGTTTTACTGTAGCTCCTCCATAACCAACGATTACACTATTCATCGTATCAGTTTCTATTTTTAGACCTAGCTTACGCACTACATTTAATGTAATGGTATTACAACTGCTACCAAAATCGATGTAAGCGGAAAAAGTTTCCCCATTTATTTTAGCAGTTTTAAAGAATTTATCATTTTTCGTGTTGTGTTTTCCACTCGACACTAATTTTAATTCGCGATTTGAGGTTTCGCCGAATTTTTGTCTTTTCCAACACTCATTTGTGTTATGACCTACTCGTTTACAAAATGAGCAATTTTTGTCCGAAACATGCTTTGAACAGTCTACCTTTTTATGTCCTTCACGACCGCACAAATAACATGTTAGTTCTATTCTATGTCTATTTTTAGATTGTTCGAATGATCGGTGGTTTTTAAATCTATGGGTGGAGCTTACTAAGCGATTGTTTTTCGAAACCTGTTCACTGTTAGCAATTAAAAATTGTAACAAATGTTTTGTACTTACGCAACCAGCGGCTCGAATACCTGACTTTAGAAAAGGATTGTTGATGGTGTTTGTAATCACGTCCACTATTATCCTGTCCTGTAGTTTGCAGTACTGGCCAAGGGATAGCTTTTGATAGAAGAAATCAACTAAACTTTGGGATGCACTCCGCTCGATGTTTACCAAGTCCTTTAATTTACTGAAAACACACTGCTGCACTGGAAAACTTTCTTCTAGTTTATCTTTCCACTCTTTCCACGAAATATTAAGGTTTTCCTGATTAGTATACCATGTTTTTGCGTTACCTCTAAGTTTATTTACCATACAATATACACGAGCCTTTTCGTCCCAATCGAATAAATCACCCGTAGCATCAATACTATTTAACCACTGCGTAACGTTCATTGTTTCGTCGAAGTTACCATTAAACACTGTAACACTGTCAATTTTACCCTGGTAAATACTAGATTTATTACTTAACTTCCGCTTTAATGTTTTTACTTGGCGCTGCAGTCTTTTATTCTTACGAGAGACACTAGCATTATCACTACTAGAACTACTACTAGGAGTACTACTTGACGAAGTATCACTACTCTCAGAAGATGATGACCGCGCGGCCCTTTTTGATTTATGTCGCGGCATTTTGTTTAATTTAAAGAACAACAAACAAACAAACAAAGGCACGTAAGACTATCCCAACTTCTGATTTGTTAGATGTCAAAAAGGGGGCTAAATAATTAATGAAATGCTGGCGTTGAAAACACACGAATTATATTTTTGTACTTGTATTTTACAATATAACTGTATGATTGTCCCGCGGGGAATGGTCCCCTTTTCTTATATTATAAACAATGACTTCATCCAAATTGTTTTGAATATGCTCGAAACTACTGGAACTGCTGACTCGGCGACATAGTTCGCCATGGGCGTAGAATTCTTTCAACAATATATATATATATATATATATATATATATATATATATATATATATATATATATATATATATATATATATACATCCCATTATCTTCCGAGCGTCCGTACATTGAGAAATTACTATCCCCCAAGCGTCCACCTTAAACAGAGCGTCCGTATACGGACGCTCAGATGTATCTCCATAGAAATTTCATCAGAGGGCTCTAGTCATCCGATAATGTTATTATCTGAAAATTAGGTGGGACGCCCAGGGAATGGCCGAACGTACTGTTTCCGTATATTTTCGTGTACTATTAGTACAAACAGTCTGCCAACAGAGGCGTAGCGCGCGCTTAGCGTATACTGAGCCATATATTCTGCGTTTAGGCAGTCGATTTGTCGGCGTCCGCTATTTGCATTTTTCTGCGTTCAATGGCTGTTACATATGACAACAGTGGAAGTCTGAATTACTTATAGCAGTTTCTTCGTCGATCATGGCCTACTGAGAACGGTTAAAAATATGAAAATTTAAAAGACATAGTAGGCTTTGTTTAATTGAAAATTTCATTAATAAAAAATGTTCAGAATTGCAAACAACTCACAAATTTTTGGGAAAAAGTATTCATTTTTAATATTTAATTTATTCAAGTAGTTAAAATATCAATGTCATTTTTTTAAATACACTAATATTACTAGTATCAAGAAATTAACAAAATTTAACAGAAACAGTTTAATTAGCTTCCATTATTCAAGTTTTATACATTTATTATAATAATTATTATCTGTAAATATTTACTGACTGAATAACTGCCAAGGTAGGTAAAATCAATTTTTTTCTGTCTTGGTGTGTTGTGAAAAACAAAATTTGTTTATTATTAGTTTAATTGATAATGTCAAAATACCCTGAATATTTACCCTTTGTGCTTTCACAAATTGTTCATTTAAAATGAATTTGACAGTGGCAGATAATATACAAATAATTCGTTTAGTTGGTGAGAAAACTCATTCAAACAGGAAAGCAGCCAACGAGTTTAATAGAAGGCATCAAAGTAGAAATATTTCTGGAATTGGTTGAAACCTTTGATGCAAATTTAACACTAACGTAGTTTTCCACAAAACACCAAAAAATACTATACACTGCACTCGACGTGCGTTTCACCAACCAAGTTGCCATCATCTGGAGATGATTAAAACTAACCTTATGCTAACAATTTACCCTATTTATACCTAAAATATTGTCACGGTTCGGTGAACCGTGACCCACTTACCAATAAAGCAGGCTACCTGGAACTGACCCTCCGTCACTATTCATAACATTTTTACACTTTGTGATTTCCATGCTTTCAAATGCATTCAGCTGTCTAGTATTTGTTACAATCCTAATTAATCTTAAATTGCTAATATCTATTTTATGGTTTTTCTCAAACGTATATTGGGCAACATAGACTTATCTCTTCTACCATATTTGAGATGGGCCATATGCTCTTTGAATCTAGTCGTCTAGTTTGTCTATCATGATTTAAAGGTATAATCCAATGCAGGTCGGGGTACTTGCCCCCTGAGTAGTTGTTTCGTCCAAATAATATTTAGTAACAGCAGATTAGTCCACCTGGGCTAGAGGTCGCCGCTCTTGGTACTTGCTTCTCAAGTCGCTATCCGCCATTGAGACATCTACGATGTTGGTCGGATGATAGCATTAGACCATACGAGAAGTTTCACATACCTCTCACCACTATTCAATTTACCTTAGTCAGTATATGACTAGCAGGTTGGCCACTATCATTTATCTGTTCCATGACCTATGGCATACTGAAGATAACTAATAATTTTGAAACTGGTCTGTGTCTGGTTAGGAATTGACAAATGATATTGGCTACCGATCTATCATGATTTGAAGGTATAATCCAATCCAGGTCGGGGCATTTGCCCGCTGAGTAGTTGTTTCGTCCAAATCATATTTAATAATAAATTTCCTGTTGATTGATAAAAACATATTCCTCTGAAAGTCACACCATTATTGATGTTCTAACTTATTTAACTATGGTAAGCTTTTTGTAAAGTCCTAATGCTTATAATTCAAGCATACTTCGTTTACTGTACAGATACTTTATTTCGAAATCCAGCCATTTTTGCTTTGCAAACATTGTAACTTTATCTGAAATGTGTGAAGGATTTGGAATTTTAACTTGAACAAAATTTGGAAATACTGATTGACGTTTGCAAGATTTTAGAAACCAAATATCTGACCATATTAATCTAATCTTAGCACTACACTTATGATACAGATTCATTTCCATTGACTGTGAAGCCATCGTAGTCTTGGAATGGGTTGGAACCTTTGATGCGAAGATAACACTGACGTAGTTTTCCACGAAACACTATACACTGCACTCGACGCGCGTTTCATCAACCAAGTTGGCATCATCTGGAGATGATTAATACTAACCTTATGCTAACAATGCACCCTATTACCTAAACTATTGTCACGGTTCGGTGAACCGTGACCCACTAACCAATAAGGCGGGCTACCTAGAATTGGCCCTCTGTCACTATTCATACTATTTTTACACTGTGTGATTTCCAAGCATTCAAATGCATCCAGCTGTCTCGTATTTGTTACATTTCCAATTAATCTTAAAGTGCTAATATGTATTTTATGGTTTTTCTCAAACGCATGTTGGCCAACACTAGACTTATCTGTTCTACCATATTTGAGATGGGCCATATGCTCTTTGAATCTAGTTTGAATTGATCGTCTAGTTTTTCCAACATACTTTTGATTACAGTCCTTACAGCTAATTTCGCAAATCCCCGTCTTTTCGTTTGTTTGAATTTTGTCTTTTGGATTGCCTAAAAGTTGTTGTAGTTTATTTCCCGATGAATGAACCACTGTCATACCTATATCTTTTAAAATCTTACCAATACCACGAGTGATTCGAGAATCAAATGGAATCGATACAAATTTCAGATTTTCTCTTTCATTTAGTTGCAGAAATATTTGTTTTAAAACTTTTGCAAATATTCATAACACTTTTAATAATACTGGAAGTGTTTCTAAGTCAAGACCAATTCATTTAAATAATAAACAGATTGATCCAGTGATTAATGAAACGATAGTAAAACATTGTATGTTAATCCCAAAGTAAGTGTCCGAAAATTAGGTTTGCAATGAAATGTTTCCAGAAATAAAGTGTGGAGATGTCTGAAACGTCACAAATTAAAAACATATAAACCTAAGTACATACACTTGAACTAAGAGATATTGTAAGAAGTTTGGAGTTTTGCTAATGGGCACAAGGAAATTATTTAAATGACACAAATTTCCTTAAGAAAATAATTTTCAGTGACGAAGCAACATTTATTAATTATTACAAATGGTATTGTTTCCTCACAGAACTGTAGATGGTGGGCACAAGATAATCCTAATTTCGTAATAAACTGTAAAAGACAATACCCTCAGAAAATTAATGTTTTGTGCGGAATATTCAACGAAATTATTATTGGATCATATTTTTTGAAAATAATATGAATTCCAAAATGTTTTAAATTTTCTAAATACCCACTTGCAAGACGTTTTTGATGAATTACTATTACTCGTAGTATATGTATATTACTCGACATATCTACAATTAGATGGGTCATCCTTTAATAATTCCAGGGTAGTTCGCACCTGGTTAAACGAGCACTTTCCTCTGCACTGGATAAGATGCAACAGCCCATAAATACACTGGCCGCCAGGAACTCCAGACCTGACGCCACTGGAATTTTATTTATGGGGATTACTAAAACAAAAAGTGTACACAAATCCTCATAACAACAGAGATGAACTATACATACGCCAGTATTATTATGCATGCTAAGAAATTACTCCCCAAGAACTGAGAAAAGTTTATAAACATGTGAAAAAGCGGCTCGATAAGTGTATTATGTTGGATGGTGGTTTAATGGAAGCTAATTAAGTTGTTTTTGTTAAATTTGTTTAATTTCTTGGTACTAGTAATATTAGTGTATTTGTAAAAATACCTGTTTGATATCTTAACTATTTGAATAAATTAAATATTAAAAATTAATATTTTCTCCCAAAAATATGAATATAGGCTGTTTGCAATTCTGAACATTTCTTCTTAATAAAATTTTTTCGATTAAACAAAGCATATGTTTTTTAAATTTTCATATTTTATAACCGTTTTCAGTAGGCCATGATCGACGAAGTAAATTTTTTGTAGACAAAAAAACATATTCCTTACATCTAACAGTAATCACCAGAAGGTGGGTCAGCCATAATAAAACACAAATATGCAGCTTAATAATAATCAGCTTAATTATATTATCTAAAAGAAATAAAAATAGTTTCTGTGTCTAGATTTATTACGTTATAACCATTATGTACAATAAAAACTTGGCAACACGGCAGGACGCCCAGTAATCGAGAAAATGAACAGAAAGGATACACTAAGGACGCTCTCGAGTAAGTAGAATGAATGGTCAACGAATACTTCGGACGCTAGGTGCATGGTTTATGGAAGGACGCTGAGTGACGGGAAAGTGAAACTAACTACACCGTTTTTGAAAAAATATGTTAGGAAACGACATCTAACGATAAGTGCTGGAGTATAATAAAGAAACTGAACAGAAATCTGTTACGAATTTAGAGTGGACGCTCCCGGCCGGTTCTGTGAAAGGACGCTATGAAGATAGCCAGATGTATATATATATATATATATATATATATATATATATATATATATATATATATATATATATATATATATATATATATATATATATATATATATATACAGTGTGGAAATTAAGTAACGCATAAATTCAGTAATTCCGTTGATATAAATTTTTTGGAAAGAATCTCGAAGGGGTATAGCGATTTTAACTTCAGCAAATATTTTCAGTCTATTTTCAGTTTCTTCTGTCATTTATTTTTTTAAATTATGACGTCATCGACTTTTTTTTTAAATGACAACCCATATTTTTTATTATTGATTTCGGTAGTAGTTTTTATTCCGATTCCGACCGTGTAAAATTTTCAATATGTTGTTATTTGAAAAAATCGAGAAAAACAGTCTTAAAGTTTAAATAACAAAAATTCATTATATTGGGAAAATTTATCTAGTTGCCTAAGTTTGACGGAAAGTTATCGACGGCACATTCGTTTTCACTTTGAAATTATACAAATAGTTGAAAAATCGAACTAATGTGATACACCGGCAACTAGATTAATTTGGCATCAGACAATATTGCCACGGAGGCAACTATAGCTACCTGCGTGGTATTCCCTACCCAGGGTTTAAAGTAACCCATTATCCCTTTCTTCCTGTTACATCTCATCCCGCAGTGACCTTCTATTCTTTAATATATATAATATATATATATATATATATATATATATATATATATATATATATATATATATATATATATATATATATATATATATATATATATATATATATATATATATTTTATATATATATATATATACAGGGTGAGTCACCAAGGGCGCCTCGGTCGATATCTCCTTTAATATTTATTATACAGAAAAAAGTTTCAAATAAAAGTTGTAGGAGGCCAAAGGTACCATATTCTAAAATTATTTCTAATCACACAGGATGTTTGATGTTAGAGTGGCATATCAAAAGTATGTTTTTTAAATAGGACACCCTATATATTTTTGCAAATTCTTATTGTTTCTTTAATTTCCTTTTCGAATATATCTTGCTTTTGAAATTCCGTTACGGCGTTGTCGAATTATTCAACTTTTTTTCAAAAAAATTGTCACTTGCAGACCTCATTAATAAATTCTGCATGAGCGATATTTTCACAGATTAAACAAACCTTTTTTTGTTAAATGTTAGGCAATGCCATGGCCCAGCCTTCAGATATTTTAAAGTTGAAATTATTTGTAGAGGGTGTTTATTACGATGATACAAAAATGGCTAACTTTAATCTATCATAACTTCATTTTTTTAAATGGAACACCCCGTATATTTTTACATATTTGGATAGATTTTTTGTCGCTCTACAATTTTTATTAACCTATAATTATACCTAAAACCAATGGTTTCCAGTGAAACTGCATTCTAATATAAACATCAGGTAATTTCTAGAAATTCGGATATCATAGGAGGCATTGGCACTTCTTTTTTTTTGTTTTTGCAAGAAGAAACTACGAACTTGAAACAATTTATTTATAACGAAACGGTAAATACAATTTTTTTAGTTGTATCTAGTTTATAAGATGTTCGATGTGTCCTCCATTTTCTTGCACGCACAATCTTAGACGACTCAAAAAGACTGGCTAACATTTCTTAATTTCTGAACATTAATTTCTTGAAATGCAGCTCTAATTTTCTCCTTCATATCTTCAGCTGTAGTTGGAGCAGTTTTATAAACGGTCTCTTTTACATAACCCCACATAAAATAATCTAATTTTGTTAGGTCAGGTGACCTAGGTGGCCAACAAATTCGCCCAACTCTACCAATCCACTTATCTGGATATTCATTATTCAAATAGTTGCGCACTGTAGTGGGCTGGCGCCCCGTCATGCTCTAGCCATAACCTTCGTATTATAGCTAATGGTAAATTTTCCAACAAATCTAATAGACTATTTCTTAAAAAGTGTAGATATGTTTCTCCATTTATTCTGCCTCAAAAAAATATGGCCCAATTACATATCCTCCTATAATTCCACCCCAAACGTTTAATGACCACCTATGTTGATGGTCAATACTCCGTCTGAAATGGGGATTTTCTGTAGAATAATAGTGCAGATTGTGCCTATTAACATTTCCGTTTTTTATGGAACGTAGCCTCGTCGGAAAACAACACGTACTCGAAAAAATCCGGTTTTTCTCGCACTTTCTGAATTGCCCATTCACAAAATTCTCGTCACTTAATAAAATCATTAGTTTCTAGTTCTTGCAATAATTAGATATGATAAGGGAGAAACTTATTTTCTTTAATAATCCATGCAATAATGGACTGACTAATATCCAATTCCCTACTTAAAATTCTTGAACTTACATGTGGATTTTTCTACGAAGCTTAGCACAACAGATAATGTGTTTTCTTCATTTACGACTGGTTTAATTTGCTTCGGCTTCTGAAACATAACTTTTCCGCTTTCATTGAATTTAGTTTTTAATTTTGTAAAAGTGCAACAATTCGGATGTCTTTGGTCTGGATATTTTTGACCATACAATCTAGAGGCCAACAAACAATTACCATAATTCTCCCCGATACAGTAAATCATATTAATTCTTTCTTGCTTAGAAAAATTCACTTTAAGTACTTATTTAAGTAGAAATTAACGTAACAATAAAGTCTGCAAATTAAAAGCGTTTCAAATTTGTTTCAAACAAATGTCAGTGATAAATTCCATCTAGATATTTGGAGAATTCACACAGTTCAAGTATTTAAATGTAGAATAATAACTTTCTTTTCATTCATAAAAGATGAAACTTACATTAATTGAAACAATAATGCTCACAGTTGTTTCTTGCAAAAACAAAAAAAAACATGTGCCAATGCCTCTTATGATATCCGAATTTCTAGAAATTACCTGATGTTTTTATTAGAATGTAGTTTCACTGGAAACCGTTGATTTTAGGTATAACTATAGGTTAATAAAAATTGTAGAGCAAGAAAAACTCTATCCAAATATGTAAAAATATAAGGGGTGTTCCATTTAAAAAAAATGAAGTTATGATAGATTAAATTTAGCCGTTTTTGTATCATCGTAATAAACACCCTGTACAAATAATTTCAACTTTAAAATATCTGGAGGCTAGGCCATGGCATTGCTTAACATTTAACAAAAAAAGTTTGATTAATCTGTGAAAATATCGCTCATGTAGAATTTATTAGTGAGGTCTGCAAGTGACAATTTTTTTGAAAAAAGTTGATTAATTCGACAACGCCGCAACGGAGTTTCAAAAACGAGATATATTCGAAAAGGCAATTAAAGAAAGAATAAGAATTTGTAAAAATATATAGGGTGTCCCATTTAAAAAAACATACTTTTGAAATGCCACTCTAACATCAAACACCCTGTGTGATTAGAAATAATTCTAAAATATGGTACTCTTGGCCTCCTACAACTTTTATTTGAAACTTTTTTCTGTATAATAAATATTAAAGGAGATATCGACCGAGGCGCCCTTGGTGACTCACCCTGTATATATATATATATATATATATATATATATATATATATATATATATATATATATATATATATATATATATATATATATATATATATATATACATATATATATATATATATATATATATATATATATATATATATATATATATATATATATATATATATATATATAATTTTTTCTAAATGAAATATTTATGTTACAATTTGTGTTATTGTAAATATGCACGTCATTTTGTAGAATTGTAGTTGATGAAGACGAAGGTACTACATTAGAAATTATTTCTTGGTCTTCCCCAATTACAACGTTTTCTGGTGTTGACGTTGTGTTTCCTATTCTTAATTGACTGAACAATTTACGGGAAACTTCAATCTATCTTCTTACAGATTCTTCGATGTAGCCTTCAGCCACAGTCAAGGGACGCCAACCTCTAGCGCATGGGAAAATCCCATTTTCCGTACATTAAATAGGTATATAAACATAGTGTTCTCGGAGAGGTATAATAAAAAGTACTTTTCGAACGGTAAACAATTATGAACACAATAATAAATACTATAAATAAATTAAACAAACTGTCATGATATTCTTATTAGATTGTGCAAAGTGACGTGAAATTGATTACGATCAGATTTTACAATTAAAATGTTAAGTGACAGTGAAGTTTATTATTTTCTTCTTGTAATAAGAAATGACATACGGGCGAAAATGTTTTTCGTACTCATACGGTTGCTGAACTCTGATTCGCCTCGTCCGGCAATTACCCGTAGTCGTACGCAAACCTGCATTTTTTCGTCCTTGTGTCATAAATAACTGTTTCGTAATAGGACAAAAAGTACATTTCAGACGGTAAACACTTATGAACAAAATAATGAATACCATAAACAAATTAAACAAATTTTCAAGATATTCTTATTAGATTGTCTCAAAGGAACGTGAAGTTGATTGCGATCTGATTTTTTAATTAAAATATGTATAATAAATAAAAAAATTTCTTCTTAAAATTGAATATGACACACGCTTATATACATAACAAGCATGTCTGGTCTAAGGAGAATCCTCATTCTATGCGGAACACAGGTTTCAGGAGCAGTTTTTATGCAATGCGTGAGCAGAAATAGTAGATGATTATTGATTTGGACCCCATATTTTGTCACCATGCAAGACTGTAGCACACTTCCTACAATTTTTAATAATGCCTTGCCTAATGTCCTCGAAGATGCCTCTTGTTATACTCAGAGATGTGGTTTCTCTTAGATGGTACCCCTATACAAAAAGCTCGCAATGAGACAGGCTCACTGAGAAATTCCTGGAAAGGTGAGTCAGAAGAAATAGATCAGTGGCATGGCCTGCCCAATCGCCAGACCTAATTCCGTGTGACTATTTATGAGGGGTACATGAAACAACTGGTTTATTCAATACCAATCAATACGATCAAGGAACAAGCCAAAGTGCAAAATGCTATGGATAGCATTCGCCAAAATTTTAACGCTTATGTAGAAAATTGAGAGCATTTTGAATGTTCTTTACTTCTACTTTATGACCGACACAATGCCGTAGAACTGCCAAACAGATTATTTTCCTAATCTTAATGACATTTATTTCCCGATTAACAGACCCCCTCTCGGAAAAACCAAACATACTAGATTACCTTCTAAAGTGGGATTTTTATTTACATTTCTGTTTGAGGGATGGTTTAATTGGCATTTGGTTGATATGTGTGATTAACCAACGGAATATCTTTTATTTCCAAGTGAAAATCTCTTATACTTAGGTGAGTAGGTACTGATTAATTGTTAGAAGCGTCTTAATCAAAACATTGCTTTAACATGAGACCAGTGAAAGTCAGTACATGTGTAAAAATTATTTCGTTTCAGCATTATTCAGAAACACGCGATATTTTTTTGTTCCTCTGTAGGTACGGATTACGTAAATTATAATCGCTTACTTATCAGGCAAATAATGCGATTATTTGCTGTCATTAGAGGTGTCGATAACTGGGGGTTTTTAAGGATACTTTTATTAATTTTTTTACTTACCTCAAAGTTACCAAAAAAAATGAGAAATCTGTTTATATACCATCTCAAATTCTAGGTGTTTTTCTTCGGTTTCCTTCGGAATCACCCTATATTAGATATTGTAGGCATCTTAATTATTTTAAAATAAAACACATGATGTTATAAATTTTTAATGTTGAATAGAAGAAATACAAATTTAAATAACACTCATTTTCTTTATTTGTGGTCTTCCAATAAATTATATGGTAGTAAAATTTGAAGGTTTCACCACAAGCATAACCTAATATTCTTAACACTGTTAATTTGCAAGACATGTCCGCTAATAATCAAAACTTAGTACAAACAAAACAATAATCCCTGAACTGATTTAATATAGTACCAGTTTCTGTTAAAAAATCAGGCGATCGTATTGGTTGTTTGGCTCATTCATAGATGGTGATAAGAAGAACATTTTGTCTTGATTTTTGATGAGAGAAGTTAAGCATATATTACATATGTTTTCAGCATCATCGTATTGCAAAAAATAAATTAATTCATGCGTTAAACTTACTAAGTTTGTTCGGTGTTCTTTTATGTTGAGAGTGTATTTACAATAATATCAACTTTTGTAGCTACCTCATGTGTTTTTTTTTACAATTTGTACGAAACTTATGAACGATTCCGTTTCAGTGATGCAAAAAACAAAAGAAAACGTGTAAGAACGCACCAAATAAAATATCAGAAAACTATTTATATCGTGAAGACTATTTGTACATTTACTTTTGTTTCATCATATTTTAAAACCTACCACACAAGCATCGATCGGTTCGGTGGTGTGAGGGACAGTGGTGCATCCATCCACCCAGACCACCCAGGTTCAAAATCAAAAAATCGATGGGTATAGTGTTTACACTAATGACTGATGACTAATGAGCTTATCTCCTGATATTGGTGATTTAACCTTGTTAGCAGAAATAGGTCGACTTTAAATAAGGGACTAAAAAAAACGCAAAGAGGTATTGTTATTCCTGTAGCATCTAAGTAATGAATGAGGCAAAACAGAATGTCAATGAATACAAAAATCTTAAAAATCTAATTTTAAGAAATATAATTTTCTTGTGGATGATTTAAAAAATTAAGCAGAAGTTACATATCAAAACTATACACCAATTATCCGTTTAATTTTAAACCAAACATACGTTTAACTTTAAACATTAATAAACATTGTAGTTAAGTACCTACTTTTATTTATTATGCAGATCGTAAACTGAGCATGATTTTATTCAACATAATTATTTAAATCCTCTCTCGCCTATATTTGTGGCGCCCTTTTAATACAAGAGCAATATATTATTATTTCCACTTAATGTTTAAAAGAAGAATAAGCAACTTGGTATATGAACAACAAGTAATTTAAAACCAATTAATAATTTAAAAATATGACACATTTTAACTTAACATTTGTAAGATAAAAAAATAAGTTATCTACAGGGTTCTTCCTTATATTTTGACACCTACTTACAGGGTCTACTGTAAGTGATATAAAAAAAAGTTTATGTAAAAGTTTTATCTGATCACGGTAATTTTTGATATCACGGTAATAACAGACCTAAAACATTACCTTATGGGACTGCATAATGCTCTTAACTTTTCTTGATGTTTTTGTTATTTACTTTGGTGCTATAATACCTGTTCTTTAAGTAATCCTTAATCCAATCTAACATAGATGATTTAATTTAATTTAATTTAATTTTGTAACACCATCCATTAAACAGTAGTCCAGTAGTACCAAGCCGTACCACTTGTTCCCTCTCGAGAGAACTCGAACTTCTATAGTGATGCCTTCCCATTCAGGACCATCCACCGAACCTAAGTCTAAGAATTGCTAAAGGCACAATATACATATAGTTTTGTTTTCTGTAAATAGTAGTTAATAAATCTTATTTAACCGTTCATGGAGTTTTTTCTGAACAAACCCCAACTTGGAAAACCTAACTAGAATGTCGTTACGATTTCAGTTTTTAAAAATCAACTTAATTTACCATTTATTCACCAGCTATTTGTTCTTGATATTAATGGACTGTAAACACTTTTTTTGTATATAAAATAGATTCTGAGAATGTATTTTCAAACATTATTCAGCCCATGTCACACTTTTTTAAGAATATTTTTTATTCTAACAACCAATCATGGTTGTTAGAGTAAATGATAAAAAATATGAACATATTTCAGTAAATATAAAGAAAGGGGGAAGTTTTAACATAATGGCCCCCTTGAAAGTTGAACACCTTTCAAAATAAATTCCCACGATGATTAATTTGGGATTTGATAGGCTATGGGAAGAGTGTACAACTTAGTCACAGAACGTTTCAGTTTAACGTTGGAGCACTGTATTATCGCCACTCTCACTATCGTCTAAACCAGGATGCAACTCCACAACTCGTCCAGTTAAGCACTTGGAAGATGGTCAATTTTCCTCCTTGATTGTAACTAAAGAACCTTCTTTTAACAGGGACGCTAATTTTTTTCCATTTTTGTCTAACTTGATGCTTAGATATGTATTCTTTGCTCCATCTTACCCAGAAATGTTGTAGCAAGGCTTGTAAACGTTGATAATTCGATAGTCTATTTTCTGAAATATGTAAAACACTTGGATCTGGTATTGAATTAGTGCTGCGTCCAAGTAAAAAATACGATGGAGTGAGAGGAGTTGGATCAGCAGGATTAGTGAATAATGGACATGTGGAACATGAATTTAAAACCGGTTCAATCTGCGCCAATACAGTGTAGAAATCTTTATATGTCAGTAATGCATTTCCTAAATCGCGCTTTAAATGAGCCTTGGTTGACTTGACACCTGCCTCTCAAAGGCTTCTAAAATGAGGGGATTTTGGTGGTAGAAAGTGCTAAGAAATACCATTTTTAGTTAATTTATCTGTCAAATTACGTTCAGACGCATCAGAAGTCAAGAGTTGACCAAGCTACTTTAATTTTGAATGAGCACCAACAAAATTAGTACCGTTGTCGGAGTAAATATGGGTCGGTTTACCTCTTCTAAAAAGGAAATCGGCGAAGACATGGCAAAAGGTTTTCTGAGCTGTGATTAATTCTAAATGGGTAGCCTTTGTGCAATAACAAACGAACAAGGCTATGTATGATCTTATTAATTTATAACCACTAGACTTTTTATCTTTAAGAAGCATAATCCACCCCTGTGGTCTGAAATGGATATAATATTGATACCCGTGGTTTCGGTAATGACCCTAACAAATTATCAGTATTTTTTGGTTTTGCTTTAAAACAAATCACACAATCATGTACAATTTTTCTGATCATATTTCGTCCGGAAATAAGCCAGTAATTCTGTCTTAAGGAAGCTAGAAGTGTTTGAGGACCGCAATGTAAATTTCTTTCACGTTCAAATTGTACTATTAAAACAGTTAAATCATGATGAGCTGACAAAACGATAGGATGCTTCAGACTATAATTAAAATCAGAATTCTGCAATCGTCCGCCTACTCTAAGAACTCCTTTATTATCAATAAATGGATTAAGTGATAGTAACTTAGATTTAGAACTAACACTATCAAATTTTAATAAAGAATCAAGTTCATTATAAAATCTTTCATGTTGAGCGATTTTAATAAGAGCTAAAAGTGATTCTTGTAACTCGACTCTAGTGAGATAACCCACTCTTTTTACATCAGGATTTTTAGAATTAAATAAAAATCTGAACAATAAGCATGTACTCTTTGTAATTTTATCAAAGATGAAAAACGTTTGAATAGAATAAATTCAGATACTTTAGTTACAAATGAATTATTAATATTTTGAATTTCAGGCAAGTTTCTATTGTCATCTTTTTGAATAAATGTTTGTGATAGCCATTTGGATATATCATGCATAAGCTTATATGGATCATACCACCAAAATGAAGAATTATGTAATTTTGAAGGGGTTACACCACGAGAGATCAAATCAGCGGGGTTTTCGTCAGTATTAACGTATCTCCAATCTCTAATATTTCTTAAATATAATTTGAAGGAAACAACTACTCAGCGGGCAAATACCCCGACCTGCATTGGATTACATCTTCAAATCATGATAGATCGATAGCCAATATCATTTGTCAATTCCTAACCAGACATAGACCGGTTTAGAACTTATTTGTTCTCCTCAGTATGCCATAGGTTATGGAACAGACAAATGATAGTGGCCAACCTGCTAGTCATATACTAAGTAAGGTAAATTGAATAGTGGTGAGAGGTATGAAACTTCTCGTATGGTCTAAATGCTACTATCCAACCGCCATCATAGATGTCTCTGTGGCGGATAGCGACGGCCTCTAGCCCAGGTGGACTAAACTACTGTTCTTAAATATGATTTGAAGGAAACAGCTACTCAGCTGGCAAATACCCCGACCTGCATTGGATTACATCTTCAAATCATGATAGACCGATAGCCAATATCATTTGTCAATTCCTAACCAGACATAGACCGGTTTCGAACTTATTTGTTCTCCTCAGTATGCCATAGATTATGGAACAGACAAATGATAGTGGCCAACCTGCTAGTCATATACTAACTAAGGTAAATTGAATAGTGGTGAGAGGTATGAAACTTCTCGTATGGTCTAAATGCTACTATCCGACCGTCAGGTCGGTGTATTTGCCCGCTGAGTAGTTGTTTCCTTCAAATCATATTTAAGAACAGTAGTTTAGTCCACCTGGGCTAGAGGTCGCCGCTCTCGGTACTTGCTTCGCAAGTCGCTATCCGCCACAGAGACATCTATGATGTCGGTCGGATAGTAGCATTTAGACCATACGAGAAGTTTCATACCTCTCACCACTTCTCTAATATTTGTTAGATCTTGGATTTGAGCCAAACGATTGGCCACAGTTTTCCATTTTTTGTGGAGAGACTCTAAGCCAGCTTAATGTAATTGTAGTCGGACCAATAAAAATATTTATTAAATTTGATACCTATGGATTCTAGAATTTTCTTAGCTAAATTTGCCAATAAAAAAGCTGCGCAAAGTTCCAGACGAGCTAAAGTAACACATTTTAATGGAGTTTCACGTAATTTTGCACATAAAAGTTTGACTGAAACATTTTTGTGTTGATCTATATATCTAACATATATGCATGATGCAAATCCACCTTCGGATGCATCTGCAAATCCATGCATCTCAATTATGTGACATTTATATAATAGAACAAATCGAGGTATTATTATATTATTTAACTTTTTAATATGATTTTTTAAAAGAAGCCATCTTGAATTTAAATCAACGGGAATAGATTCATTCCAAGATAACTTAAGTTGCCAAAGTCGCTGAATTATTAGTTTCGCAACGATAGTTATAGGCGCAAGAAGACCTAAAAGATTAAATATTTGATATGTCAGAGACAATATTGCTCGTTTAGTCACATGCGGTTGCTCATTGATCCCAGTAGAAAATTGAAAAGTATCCACTTTAGGATTCCACAATATACCTAAAATTTTAGTTTCAGCATAAGCTTTCGCAAATTGATGTATTTCTTCTGCATTATATATTATGTATTATTGAATACCTTAGGTTCATTTGATAGTTACTTACGCAATTGAAAACCACCACCCTCTAGAATTTGTGTTACTTACATTTAGTTACAAAAATACAAAAATTATTAAAATATATGAAATGAATTATTATTGACAGTATCGAATGACACTGATAATTAATTATTTAAAAATTTTAATGAAATATTTCAAGGTACGCTATTAAAACTTAATTATGGTAAATGAAGAATTAAATAGAATGACTTTTTTTAGATAATGATAATATATACTGGTATAAGAAAGTTATGTGCTGGCGACATCAGATATTTCATTTTAACAACCATCTGTTGATTATAAATGATAAAAAATATGAACATATTTCAGTAAATATAAAGAAAGGGAACGCTTTAACACCTGTATTACTGAAATAAATGTTCGTCTAGGCCCAGTAATTTAAAAATACACACATACAGACGTATTGGGCCATCTAATATATATTTACGAATCGGTGGTAGTACCGGTAATTAGTTTTCTCATTCTCAGCGCATATCCAAGATCGCATTTTGTCTGCAGCTAATCTACACTGAGTGCACTAACTAACCTATACTTCTGTGTACCTTCCCATCATCAACCATTTCAAAAACGAACAATCATTAACTCCTTATTACATAGATCAGTGACATTATGTGATGAGAAAACCTCCCCCTAACACACCCATTAAATTATTACTTGAGTCACAGAAACTCATGATCTCTGATTTGTTCCCTTAGCATTGTCCATAACTTAGGAAGCTAGAAAAGCTGTAATTTGTAGCACTAGCAATTAAATAATATATAGTTTATTTGCCACAGAAACGGATTAATTATGCTTATTTCTAGGAACCACGCTGAATAAAATAAAAAAATAAAAATAGTATTCCAAAATATACGAAAATTGGTATTATTAGTGTTAATTTGTCAGTGAAACTGTCAAAATTTGCTATTTATCTCACTTTTATTTGTCTTGTTTAAATACAAATGCATTACCCGATGAGCAGAAACATACAGGGTTCGTCAAAAAGATGTTCGTTATCACTTATATGTGGCATGTTTCTATTTCTTCTTCAAAAAATAATGTTATTAATTATTATCAGATTAAGTCTAAATAGTTGATTGTATCGAATTTTACCTGGTGAAAATCCATGTTCAAACTGAATGAAATAAAACTTCTGTTTTACGATTTTCATAAAAATTTTATTTATATATTTTTTACAAAATATATAAAAGCATGACAATCGTTTTAACAGCATAGTGGCTTCTTCAAATGTGAATACAAGACTGGCATTGCAATGCTAAACAGGGTATAAATAGAGATTCAGTAAAAATAATCGTAAAAATAATTTTGAGTAAATTATGTTTGCAGGTATCAAAAAATTCGTCCAAACATGTCATTCATTACATTAGTAAAAATACATATAGTAAATAAACATATCACTAAACCTTGACTAAATAAATAAATTAATTAATAATAAATAAATAAAAGTAAATATAAAATTATGAAGTACAATTATTAAAACAGGTTCAGTAACAGTGAATTATTTGTTTCCAGCTGATCATTTAATAGTATATCTGAATTTTTTAATTTGTTAATTTCTAAAGATTCTAGTAGTGTTAATTCCTTTGTTTTCTACATGTATTATTTCAAAATTGCCATTAAAACTATAATTTTCTTCCAGTAGGTGGTTGGCATAAGTAGAAACTTGTTTTCTATTTTTAAAACTTCTTATATGTTCAGACATCCTTTTCATAAAATTTCCTTCAGTTTGCCTGTGGGACTTGCCCTGAAATATATATTGGACAAATTTTAAGAAATCTGATCGTCTTGCCAACTTGTAATTTTAGAATATTTTACTTAAATTACAAGTTGACAGGATGACTACATTTCTCAGAATTAAGTAATTAAATTAATGGAGTATTTTCTCACTTGCGACGATATGAACGTTGTAAATCGATTCGACATATGTAGCATTAAAGCGGGATGAATTAATAACATTCTATTAAGATTACAAGTAGGCAGGATGAATGGATTTCTCAAAATTAATTAATTAATTGAAAGGGTATATTTTCGCAATTGCGCCCCATCTAAGCGTTGTAAGCCGATTCGACCTATATAGCACTAAAGGGGGATGAACTAGTAATGTTTTACTCAAATTATAAGTAGGCAAGACGAGTAAATTTCTCAAAATTAATTAATTAAGTTAAAGGAATATTTTCACAATAGCGCCCTATCTGAGCGTTGTAAGCCGATTCGACCTATACAGCACTAAAGGGAGATAAACTAGTAATATTGTATTAATATTACAAGTTGGTAGGATGAGTACATTTCACAAAATTAAGTAATTAAATTAAGGGGATGTTTTCTCAATTGCGCTCTATCTGAACGTTGTAATCTGATTCGACCTATGATATTAAAGAGGGATGCATTATTAATATTCCACTAAAATTACAAGTTGGCAGGAAGAGTAGATTTCTTAAAATTAATTAAGTTAAAGGGATATTTTCACAATTGCTCCCTTTCCGAATGTTGTAAGCCGGTTCGACCTTTGTAGTACTAAATGGAGATGGACTAGTAATATTCTACTAAAATTACAAGTTAGCAGGACGAGTAGAGTAGTTTTCTCAAAATTTATTAATTAAATTAAAGGGATATTTTCACAGTTGAACCTTATCTGAGTATTGTAAATCGATTCGACCTATACAGCGCTAAAGGGGATGACCTAGTAATATTTTACTAAAATTACAAGTTGGCAGAACGAGTAGATTTCTCAAAATTAAGTAATTAAGTTAAGGGGATATTGTCTCAATTGCGCCCTATCTAATATTGTAAGCCGATTCGACCTATATACAGTATGGCCCAAAATAAACAGAACTGAAATTAAGTTGGCGATGTCTCTATGCGCGCGCCGTCATACCCACGTCAGCTAATATACACCTGTCTAGTAACCCTTAAAAAATTAACTAGTAGAGCTTAAGTGTTAAACATGGTGTTAAGTACAGAGGAAAACGTTTTTCTGGTGGAGCATTATTTTCGGTCATACGGAATCGGGCGACGCAATGGTGCAAGTCTGCGATACGTGTGTGATCAATTCACACAACAGTTTAATAAACATTCTCCAAGTGATGCCGTAATTTTAAAGGTTATTGAAAAATTCATTCAATACTGGCAGTGTATTGTGCCAACGAAAAGGAAAGTCAGGGCGTCCCAAGACAATTAACATCAACAATAACTATGAACGCGTTTTTGCGCAGATTTTAGAAAATCCGAAAGTCACCAGCGAAAGAAAACGTTGCAACTTGGTTTAAAGAGAACTTCCTTGCAAAGAATCCAGAAGGAGCTGGGTGCATTTTCGTATGTGATTCAGGTACAGCAACAGTTACATCCTCGGGATTATCTCAGTTGAGTGGAATATCGCACCAGAATTCTGGCGTTACAATATGAAAATTCTGAATTTTTGAAAAATGTATGATTTTCAGACGAAGCACATTTTCATTTGTCGGGTCATGTGAATCGACGCACAAATCGATTTCTGGGATTTGCCAGACCCGATGAGGTTCAAGAAGTTCCTTTACATAGTGCAAAAGTGAGTGTCTGGTGTGCAGTTTCGGGACACGGAATCATTGGTCCGTACTTTATCGAAGAAAATGGTAGACAAGCCAAACTCAATCAGCAGCGGCACATACAAATTTTAACACTGATCTACGTCGGTTCTGTCGTGCACGTAATTTGGCATTTCGAGACCAAAATTAAGTTCATTACTGTTTATTTTGGGCTATACTGTATAATTAGAGAGGGATGAATTATTATTATTCCATTAAAATTACAAGTCGGCAGGATGAGTAGATTTGTCAAAATTTATTAAGTTAAAGAATGTTTTCGCCATTGCGCCCTTTCTGAACATTGTAAGCCGGTTCGACCTATGTAGCACTAAATGTGGATGTACTAGTAATATTCTACTAAAACTACAAGTTGGCAGGACGAGTAGGTTTCTCAAAATTAATTAATTAAATTAAAGGGATATTTTCACAGTTGAGCCCTTTCTGAGCGTCGTAAGCCGATTCAACCTATACAGCACTAAAGGGGACTGAACTAATAATATTTTACTAAAATTACAAGTTGGCAGGACGAGTAGATTTCTCAAAATTAATTAATTAAATTAAAGGGTTTATTTTCACAATTGCGCCCTATCTGAACGTTGTAAACTGATTTGACCTACACAACACTAAAGGGGGGATGAACTAATAATATTTTCCTATAATTACAAATTGGCTGGTCGAGTAGGTTTCTCAAAATTAATTAAATTAAAGGGATATTTTTACAATGCGCCCTATCTGAGTGTTGTAAGCCAGTTCGATCGAAAGGGGGATAAACTATTAATATTTTACTAAAATTACAAGTTGGCAGGATGAGTAAACTTCTCAAAGTTAAGTAATTAAATTTAGGGATATTTTCACAATTATGTTCTATTTAGTGCTGTAAGTCGATTCGACCCGTACAGCACTAATGAGGGATTTTATTAAAATTACATGTAGGCAGGACCACCAAATTTCTCAAAACTAATTAATTAAACTAAGGGCATATTTTCGCTATTGCGTCTTATCTGATTGTTGTAAGCTGATTCGACCTACAGAGCACTAAAGGGGGATGAATTAGTAAAGTTTTACTAAATTTACAAATTGGCAGGACGAGTCGATTTCTCAAAATTAACTATTTAATTTAAGGGGATGTTTTCACAATTGCGCCCTTTGTGAACGTTGTAAACCGATTTGATCTATATAGCACTAGGCGATGAATTAATAAATTTTATAAGTTGGCAGGACGAGGAGAATTTCCAAAATTAATTAATTAAATTAAAGGGATTATTTTCACAATTACGCTCTATCTGAACGTTGTAAGACGATTTGACCTATGTATCACTAAAGAGAGATGAATGTGTAATATTCCACTAAAATTACAAGTTGGCAGGATGAAAAAATTTCTAAAAATCAATTAATTAATTTGAAAGGGATAATTTCACAACTGCGCAATGTAAACCAATTCAATCTATACAGCACTAAAGTAAAGTAAAATTTTACTATGTTGGCAGGATGAGCAGATTTTTCAAAATTGGGTAATTAAATTAAGGCGATGTTTTCTTAATTACGCCCTATCTGAGCGTTGTAAGTCGATCGACCTATATAGCATTAAAGAGGAATGAACTAATAATATTCTACTAAAATTATCAAGTTCTAAGCCGATTCGATATGTATATGTATAAAGGGGTATGAACTAGTAATGTTTTACTCAAATTACAAGTTTGCCAGACGCGAGGATTTCTCAAAATTAATTAAGTTATATTTTCACAATTGCGCCTTATCTGGGCATTGTAAGTCGATTTGGCATGTTCTGTATATGTCGAATCGACTTGCAACGGGGACAAACTAATACTATTGACTATTATTACAAGTTGACATGATGAGTACATTTCTCTAAATTAAGGGGATGATTTCTCCATTGCCCCCTATCTGAACGTTGTAAGCCGATTCGACCTATATTGCATTAAATGGGGATGAATTATTAATATTCTACTAAAATTACAAGTTGCAGGAGTGGATTTCTCAAAATTAATTAATTAACTTAAAGGGATGTTTTCACAATTGTGCCTTTTCCGAATATTGTAAGCCGATTCGACCTATGTAATACTAAATGGAGATGGACTAGCAATATTCCACTAAAATTACAAGTTGACAGGAGGAGTAGATTTCTCAAAATTAATTAAATAAATTAAATGTGATATTTTCACAAGTGCGCCCTATCTAAGCGTTGTAAGCAGAGTCGACTCATACAGCACTAAAGTGGGATAAGATAGTTATATTTTAGTCAAATTATAAGTTGGCAGTGCGAGTAGGTTTCTCGAAATTAATTAATTAAATTAAAGGGATTATTTTCATTATTGCGCATTATCTTATTAATAAAATACAAGTGTTTTTAAAAATTGAGGAATACAGGAGAATCCCAGAATTCCTGCAACCGCAGGTACATCAGCTACCTTCTTGGTCTCCCAGGGCCCAGATTTCTCACCATCGAACATCTGTGGCATATGATCGTTAGTGACCTGGCTTATTTGCGAAATCCCCCAATAGCATTTGTAATTAAAAAAAATACTATACAATATGTATACACAGATTTTATTAATTCGAATAAACTAAATGTAATTAAAACAGAAAATATTAGTGTAATAATTATCCACTTTGTCGTGGAGGGAGGTAGGGATTTTTAAAGTGCTCATATCGCAGATACACGAAACCCACGGTTTTACATCCCTTCGAAATATGGTGAATCGAACAGGTCCACTCACCCACTATTGACTTGGCCCGGTCCGATTTTGAACCCAGTCGGTTTGGGTGGCACCCGCCACTGTCGTTTACACCAACGAACCTATTATTTTTAATGAATTCGTATGCCACGTAATTAAAACCAATTTATTGTTTACTAGTCTTGTATGCGTAAGAAGAAAATTTGTTAATTAAATTAGCATTTGCATTTCCTTTTTAAACATAAACATAATTCCGTCCTTTGTGTCACCATTGTAGTTTTATAGTAGTCACCGTACTAGGATAATGCCTTTATGTATAAAGTTTCCTGCAACAATCTAGTAAATCACCATTATTACCTGACGCATATCTGTAGGGTACATCTAATTTCTGTGAAGTAGTAGTGTATGTTCCTAGGATTTAATTAGACCAAGAAACAGACAGCCTGCCAATTACCGTTGGTGCCGCGAATCTGAGCACGTTGCGATTTCTCTTTCTTTTAGGATGGTCTCAGAAGGCCGTTCCAAAGTCAGGGTCAAGGACGTTTCGTAAATGATATCCATCGGGGATGATGCATCTTACATCAATATGAATCTTGACATTCTTCGCAAAAAGCCGGACACGTTAGGACCGGCTCGTTGAAAAAGGACCCTCATTATAGTCCTCATTATTTTCAATATCATATTATTTCGCTGCTTAAAACCAAGGTAGCGTTTTAACGATGAGATCCAGTTTTTATGTCCCATTAGGACCTTTAAGAGTCAACAGTCAGACATGAGATAATATACTAACGTGAACAGAATCTGAAAAGGAAACAATTCTTTCCATTACAAAAAATTTGGGTTTAAATAGTATAATAAATACATAAATAATGATGCTGAAGGATAAAAATTCATAAATGCATATTATCATCTCTTAGATGAAACGCGTAGGTCAACATCATTTTTAATTGCTCCAATTTCAAGATATACAGTATCCTAGTCAACCAATATTACTGACATTTAGTTAATTTCCCATTAATAAAGCCGGCCTGTTCTAATGCACTCTATCGAGCGGAGATAGAGGGCGAACGCAAGACATACGCCGAGAACTACGCATTCAAGAGGTTTACTTCCACACCACGTCATGTGATTAGAATACTGTATTGGCAATTTTTCTAAAATATCGAGAAAAAGTAAAGATTATTTTACGTTCTTAAAGTTGTAACGAAGTGATTATTTTATAGAATTAAAATATGTAACTAGGTGCTATTTGCCTGATTCAAAAGATATTTTAAACATTTTAGTACCGCGCCCTTAATAGTGGTATTGTCAGTTGCTCATTAATAATAGTATAATTAATATTTGTAAGATAGGTAGTAGTAATCCGTTTGTATAAACATTTCAAATATGCCGAGCTGCAGACAGTACGTGAATCGCGAAACGCGAATCGCGCATATTGTACCCGGCACTCCTGTGCCCGCGCAAAGGGAAGGACCCCGAGATTGTAAACAAACAAGTTAGTTTCCGTCTGGCCGCTGACCGAAGAACCACCCCGACCAGCATAGTAAGTAATCTCGTTGTGAGTATAGAGGTATATAGGTATATAAATTTAATTCCGAATTTTTCTCAGTCCGTAACAGGTGGCGTAGTTGCCATATTCCGCGCATCACTACCGCGTCCTCCTACTTCTGCTTTTGGCAGTGTTTAGTAGCTTGAGGATTTTTCAGAGCGTCCACAACAGTCCGTTACTACTACCAGTACCTACCAGACGTGCCGACACCGACCGCTCCGTAAATCCAGAGAGGAAGCAGCCCAGGATACGGAAGTAGGTATCAAGGTTTGATAAATAAAAGTTTGGTAAATAAAAGGTATTACTTGGCTGGTGTGTATTTTCCGGAAATTGTTTAGAGTTTGTTAAACGCGACCGCCCCATCCGTGGAGTCTGCAAGCGTAAAGCCGTATCCGCTAACTACAGGGTGCCCTCCAGGCTACCTGTGTACGTCATATTCTGCAGGGTGACTTGGAGGTACTATCATTAGCTCCCAACCAGGAGACACTTCCGTTCGAGTGTAGAACGGGAGAGCGGCTGAAGGTTGGGATCGTAACCGCGTTTTACAGGGTGTTCTCCAGGCTACCTGAGCACGTCATATTCTGCAGGGTGACTTGGAGGTACTAGATTCGGCATATCATCAGTCCGGAATCATCCATAGTTAATAAAAGCCATAGTAAGTGATAGTCATAGTCATAGTGTGCTTGTATTAACGCTTGCTTCCCCTCCTGGTATCCGTCCGTTGTCTGCTTATAGCCGATTCATTATTGCTGGTCACCTTTTTTTACTGCTTAATCACTGTATTACCGTGTCCCACCGCTTATACGCCCGCTTACTGTCCCCGCTCACCTGTAATTAAGACCGTTTGTAGTATAAGTTGTAAATAACCTGATAGTGTAAGAACCGTTAGCCGTAGGCTAATTACTAAGATGTATATATAGTGTAGATAATAATTAGTGTGTAGAATAAATGTAAATATATTGAATGAGAGTCCTTTCATTAACTGTAGTGTGTAAGTTACCTTTTCCCGACCCCTGGCTTATCCGTTTCTTCACTGTAGTTGCCCGGCCTCTATCGTCCCGCCGATAGAGTAAAGTGGTGTTTCTGCACTCTAAACAGAAACTGGCGCCCGAGATATCCGTACCGTGAGCACCGCCGTAGTGTTGGGCGTCAAAGTGACACTTCCGTTCGTGTGAAGAACAGAAGAGTGCGTCACAAAGTAAGACTTTATAAGTTACACCATGACTGGCGTCTGTGAGCACGCCAGTCAATTTCTTAAAACTGGCCGGCTTTACTCATTAATAATGTTTTGAGTTAACGTGAGTAAATGACGAGTGACTATCGCTGGAAGGGGGTACAATGATGTATGTACCTATTAACAATAATTTAGTAGTCAACGAAAATCATGATTACTGTATTTGCTTATATTATTTAGATACATAAAATAAAATAAGCTCATAACTGAGGTTAATTAAATTGCTCTCCAAACAAAAGATAAAATTAGTTTGCCAAGTGGTATGGATTTCCTAAGTTCTCTCGGGCGGCACACGATTCTGGAATCTTCAACCGCTAACCTTGCAAGGCGTGAAGACTGGTTGTAACTAATTTGCGGCGATACTTCTAAGTGAGTCTACGGATGCATTAACTGGCGATATATTACCTCTCACACAAAGAAGAAAAGGTATGGGACGAAACTATCAGTTAATGTAATTTTCAGTTGAGTACATATGTATTTCCATTTTTTCAGGTTTGGAAAAGTAAACTTACCAAATAAATTTTATAATAGCCGTTTTGATAAATGTAAAATAGAGACATTTTAATCACTTTAGGAATAATGGGACATTTTCTGTTATTCTATAGTAAATCAATATTTTTTAAGTATGTATCTGAAGATAAATCATTCTCAATTTCCAGACTTATTTTATTACTTTTTATTCTAAAAAAATGTAGTGGAATCTTGTATGTATGGGGAGTATGAAGGTAACGCTTCGACTCATACTGTGAAATTCGCAAGGACGAGAAGAAATAAATAATAAAAACGTATACTGCATTTGTTTGTCTAATCACTTAAATATATTTAATTTGCATTATACACCATAATTGAATAAATAATACAAATAAATATAATCCAAGATATAAACAAATAATGACAATTTACGAAGTTTTTACATAACATTATATTCCAAGGTGATATTCGTGGTAGATTAATGCTAAATTAAATACAATGCGTTACAAAAAAACATTACAGTCAGTTATGATGGAGTAAACGAATTGAAATTGTAAAACGATACATAGTAAAAGCAAATAAAAGAGTAGGGCTCAGTCAAATGTAGAAAAAATTTGGTATTTTCTTTTCAATATATATTGTTTTACTACATACGCCTATATATACATCTACTCTTCAAGATATTCCCCAAATAAGATAGTCTATTGATTCTTGAAGTAATTCATCCCTATTCGAACCTGACGTGGGAGTTTCATGTTTTGGGAACTTGAGATAAATTATATAGACGCATCAAATACCACACATGTTCTATTGACACCAAGTCAGGAGTTTTGGTTGGCCACATCAGAGTTTCCACATTTGCATTACTCAGATTTTACTTAATAGCTGCTGCATGTGGTAGCGCTACTTAAATAATATTAAATAATAGAAAGGGTGGTAACCTTTCTATTATTTAATACAGCTACGATTAGATACAGTATTTGGTCGACATATTCTCAGGCAATTATATTGCTGTGAATGAATACTAAAGACAATAATCCCTGTAAGAAAAGTTCCAAAAACTATTAAGGCTGAGGAATGTAGACCTATAGATATGTTGCAATCTTTCGAAAACATATTAGAAAAAGTAGTTTATCTGCAATTTTTAAATTTTATTCAAAACAGATACTTAGTAGATTTCAATCTGGTTTTAGAGAAGGTTTTAGTTGTGAAAGTGCATTATAGTATGTTATTAATAAACGGAAAGAAGCTATGGATGAGGGACGAATGACAGGAGTAACATTTTTAGATTTAAAATTGGCGTTTGGGACGGTTGATAGGAAAATTTTGTTAAATAAGTTGTGTCAGTATGGAATTAGTGGTGTGGTATTAAAGTGATTTGATTATTACTTAAAAAATAGGAGGCAAAATATGAAATGTGAAAATGTAGTATCGAGTGAATGAAGCATAGGTCGGAGTGCCTCAAGGAAGTATACTTGGACCTCTGCTATTTGTAATTTACATTAGTGATGTCAAAAAATTGTAAGTATTGTAAATATCACTTTTTTGCTGACGACATCATTATCTATATTGATGAAAATGACCCTGGAGAGTTAGCAATAAAAATAAATTATGATTTAGAGCATGTTTCAAATTGGTTAGAAAAAATAAATTAAAATTGAACATAACAAAAACTAAAAGTATGCTCATAAGTAATCAGCAGTACTTCAACATATTTAAAGATAGAAATACGATATTCTTTCTTCAAGCAGTTAATTTGATATTGATCTCAGAAATTAAATATCTAGGAGTCTAGGAGTGCAATTGAAATTTTAAAAGCCATGTTGATTGTATTTACTACAAAATATCAAAAAAATGTAGGTTCTTAAACGTGTCAGTTGGTATTTATCCATAAACACAATGAGAACGGTATATATTTCTATAGTATTACCGCATTTTAATTATTGTAGCCCGATATTATATATGGCTAAGATGACGAAGTTGGACCGTTTACAAAAGTTACAAAATGTGAGTTATTTTAAAATGTAGTATCTATACTAGTATAGAGTATATGTTAAAATGTTTAAACTGGGTGAATATAAGCAATTTCATAAACTACAACATGTTAATTTTTATACATAAAATTAGTAAAAATAGTGTCCCAGATTATCTAAAATATATTATATATTTTGGTAACATTAAGAGATGTATACGAATATAATACGCGCGGAAAGGATTATTTTGTAATTACACAAGCTAATAAAGCATCAACGCATTCTTCCATCTTCTATAAAGGTGTTCTAGAGCATAACAATAAATTGAGTGCTGACCTACGCCACACAAATCTAAATACTTTTAAAAGATTACTTAAAAATAACATGTTAGAGGATAAGCATATATAATGTATATTCCCCCCTTAGTTGAAAATCTGTTTTTATTTCTTTATTCTATATACAGGGTGGGGCAATAGTACGTCCGACTTCGATATTTCGAGTTCTGTTTGTTAGAAACTTGATTTAAAACAGGGTGAGCCAAGACGATACTGCAGGATAAAGTAACATTTTTTAAAACGAAATGCCATGTATATCAGAACATTTTTTGGAACCTCTTTGTGGCATCCTTTCACTTCTATATTATTATTGACTTTCTCCCAACCATTTGGATATAATGATTTTTTTTAATTGAAATTATACCATTTACACATGTATATTAAAAATATCACTACAATCACAACTATCGATTTTAAGAAAAAATATGTTAGTACCAGTTATGAGACATCTGTGGGATGACACTCAGCCATTTTGACTTCCTAAAAGTATACAGGATGGCCAAAATGGATTTTTAAATTTACAACTTTTTGAACTGAATTTTCTCAACTTTTTCAAATGGAACATCCTGTATATTTCTGGACGATGTGATGTGATTGGAACACGAACATTTTTTGTACGTACATTCCTATGCCTATTTGTGACCATTTTCAATTTATTGAACAATAACTGCAAAATTCAGCAATAAAAATTAAAAATGAGGGTTTTTTTCAAATAATTCAAGAGATGGTATTATAATAAGCGTGCTACATGACGCCCATAAAAACATCACACCAACAATAATGCAAAATTGGTAGGAAAGGATAATAAATGCTTTTAGAAGTATCACTCCGGCAATTTTATAAACAGTATAAACCTCATTCCAAAGACACATAGAAATGTGTGTCAATCAAAATGGGTAACATGTGGAGTACTTTTTATAATATCTTCACTTGAATTATAGAAAAAAAATTATTTTTAATTTTTATTGCTGAATTTTGCAGTTGTTGTTCAACAAATCGAAAATAGTTACAAATAGTCATAGGAATGTACACACAAAAAAATGTTCATTATTCAATTCTACATCACATCGTCCAATAACATACAGGGTGTTCCTTTTGAAAAATTTGAAAAAAATTCAGTTCAAATAGTTGTAAATTTAAAAAATTATTTTTGGCCACCCGGTATACTTTTAGGAAGTGAAATTGGCTGTCATCACACAGATGTCTCATAACTGATATTAACATATTTTTTCTTAAAATCAATAATTGTGACTGTAGTGTCTTTTTTAATATACATATGTAAGCATAATTTCAACAAAAAACATCATTACATCCAAGTGGTTGGGAAAGAGTCAATAATAATACAGGAGTGGAACAAGACCACAAAGAGATTTCGAAAAATGTTCTGATATATATGGCATTCCATTTAAAAAAATTTTAGTTGATTCTGTAGAATCGTCTTGGCTCACTCTGTATAATCGAAAATAATTTCCGGTTATAGACTTTTTCTCTACCTTATTTATGTGTGTGTGTGTATATAGTGTGGAAATTAAGTAACGCATAAATTCAGTAATTCCGTTGATATTAATTTTTTGGAAAAAATCTCGAACGGGTATAGCGATTTTAACTTCAGCAAATATTTTCAGTCTATTTTTAGTTTCTTATGTCATTTATTTTTTAAGTTATGACGTCACCACCTTTTTTTTTTAATGACAACCTATAATTTTATTATTGATTTTGGTAGTAGTTTTTATTCCGGTTCTGACCATGTAAAATTTTCAATACGTTATATTTGAAAAAAAATCGAGAAAAACAGTCTTAAATTTCAAATAACAAAAATTCATTAAATTGGGAAAATTTATCTAGTTGCCTAAGTTGACGGAAAGTTATCGACGGCACATTCGTTTTTATTTTGAAATTATACAAATAGTTGAAAAATCGAACTAATGTGATACACCGGCAACTAGATAAAACTGTTTTTCTCGATTTTTTTTCAAATAATAACATATTGAAAATTTTATACGGTCGGAACCGGAATAAAAACTACTACCAAAATCAGTAATAAAAAATATAGGTTATCATTTAAAAAAAAAGTCGATGACATCATAATTTAAAAAATAAATGATATAAGAAACTGAAAATAGACTGAAAATATTTGCTGAAGTTAAAATCGCTATACCCCTTCGAGATTTTTTTCCAAAAAAATTAATATCAACGGAATTACTGAATTTATGCGTTACAAAAGTTCAAACAACAAAAATTCATTAAATTGGGAAAATTTATCTAGTTGCCGGTTTATCACATTAGTTCGATTTTTCAACTATTTGTATAATTTCAAAATAAAAACGAATGTGCCGTCGATAACTTTCCGTCAAACTTAGGCAACTAGATAAATTTTCCCAATTTAATGAATTTCTGTTATTTGAACTTTAAGACTGTTTTTCTCGATTTTTTTTCAAATAATAATAACATATTGAAAATTTTATATGGTCGGAACCGGAATAAAAACGACTACCAAAATCAATAATAAAAAATATTGGTTGTTATTTAAAAAAAAAGTCAATAACGTCATAATTTAAAAACTAAATGACATAAGAAACTGAAAATAGACTGAAAATATTTGCTGAAGTTAAAATCGCTATACCCCTTCGAGATTTTTTTCCAAAAAATTAATATCAACGGAATTACTGAATTTATGCTTTACTTAATTTCCACACTGTATAGATCTAACTAATGTTAAATATAATGTTCAATTGTAATTCTGAGTTTTATGTAATGTATTGTTGTTGTATAGCTAAGGGCTAAATAAACGTAATATCTATCTATTTGTCTACCTCTATACCAAATTGCACTCCTGGGGTTTGTGTTGTATGGCGTTGTTCCAGAGTAAACTCAAATTTCTCCTTTCACCTTTCAAGAAGGTTAAGTAAGAAGACATAAAGTCTTCTTACTTAACCTTCTTCTACCATTTGCAATCCACAACTAAAAGTGCGATTAGTCACTGAAAAAGTTTAAATTATTTCATCTGTATGAAATTATCGATGTGATTTTGTAATTTTTGTTTTTAAATTATAAATTTTCCATGGTAAATATATTTCAAAGCAAATAAAAATTAAAAAAAATTGAGTTGTCACAAGCAGAAATTTTCCTTTTGCAACAGTGGACAGTGTATTTGATTTAATGCATTACCTATGTTCTGTACAAACAGTAATTCTGAAATTACTGACATTATATGAATCATACTTAACTTTAATTGGGATTCGTAGTTAAACTTCTACTAAAATTATAACAAATTATCACTAAAAATTAAGCAGATAGCATATTTAACAGGAATATGAGGTATACTAAAGTATTCTCATTTATGTCGTTTCATCTACCGATAGATTATTTAGCAAATTCTTTGTATAAAAATTGATATGACGCAACTAAATATTAATGATTGTGCCGGGAATTGTATCCTGATATAACTTTGCAGTTTTAGTGGCCTTGATTCAAGGTTATCTGTTGCTGAATATTGACCCTAAGTATAACAAAAACGAGGGTTAGGAATTTGATATTGCGCACTGACCTATCAAGTGGCAAGTGCTACTAAAACCACAAAAAGAACTCTTGTGAATCATCATCGGACTTTATCTTCTTTTATCTAAAACATCGTGGTATATCTACATTTCTAAGTAGCTATTTCATCCAATTAAATCTTAATGAGATAATAATATACATAAAATATATTGAAAAAAGAATCTACGGAGAGAAGTAAATTCAAGAAACAATTTAAAATTATGTTCATTACTCATCTAGAAATACCCAAGTCTAAATACAAAAGTATATATAAAACACTTTAAATTTGCTACTTTTTTGTGATTTTTGTTACTTACATCTTTTTGTCGGAAGTAAATACCGTAAACAAATTATAGACCTTGTGCATTTTTTTTAAACAATGGGATATATGAACATTATTTTATTTGGTATGAGAAAAGAAGAAATAGCAAATTGAAAATAAAAATCAAAAATAGCTTTGACACACTAACTAAATTACTATGTAGTGAACAGTATTTCGAACAAGGGAAAGACAAACGGGTTAAAAATTTTCAAAACCGGACTAGCTGTTCAAAACATGAATATTTGAAAATTAACATTTTTTAGGATGATCACTGAAAACTTGAACTTCAATGATTTTTTTAGAATGGCTTACGAAGGTTTCCAAATAATTCAATATACACTCAATCTCAAAATTAATCGGACACTAAGTTTTCTTATGGCAAATTTGCAAAAACGCTCTGTATGTTGATTTAACATGTAAACACATGAAATAAATAATGTTAGAGTTTTTTGGACTTCCACGGATCACAAGAATGAATAATTTTTTGATACCTATTTTTTAGATATCTTTCAATCGCTAGCGTTTTACTTGTTTTACACAGCTCTTTAATTTGTTTCGATTGCTGTTTCTTTTGTTTCTTGTGTGTTTCTGCGGTTTTCCGAAGAAAAGAGAAAAGATTTATTATAAGAAATTTCATAATGAGTCCTGAAGAGACCGCTCAAGCTGTTGTTTTACATAATGATGGGCGCAGCAACAACTTGCTTGGCATCTCTCGAAGCACTGTATTTGATGCAATACAAAGATTCGGGAAACTGGTTCTTACTCAAGAAAACTTGGACAAGAAGACCAGGAGCAACAAATAAAGTTGCAGAGGGATTTCTTCGACTCCAAGTACTGCGAAAACTGACGCTTCCTGTAAGATTGGTAGATGTTCATGGTATGTTGGTTTCATCCGATACTATACGAAGAAGGTTGAGGGAACAAAATTTAACATCTCCTGCACCAGCTACTGGCCCTCTTTTGGACGCAGATCATCACAGGCAGCGATTGGAATTTGCGCGAACTCATGCCGATTGGGATATGGACCAATGACGATGCGTTCTCTTCACGGATGAGTCTCGTTTCACAAAGTATTCACCTGATCGTCACCAAAGAGTGTTTAGACAACTTGGAGTACGATATGCCCAGTGTTGCTATTCTCCTAGAGTATAGTTTGGTGGGGGAGGTGTGATGATATGGAGGGGCATTTCTTTAGAAGCATGTACGTCCCTTGTAACATTTCAGAAAGATAGCCTCAATGCTGACAAGTACATCAAGGAGTGTTTAAAAGAGCATATGGTACGTTTTGTGTAATTTGTAGGAGAAAATTTTCTCCTAATGCAGGATATTGTCCAACCACACATAGCCCGGATAACTTGCCAGTATCTTCACACTGTTGGTATTCAGGTACTAGGGTGGCCACCCAGGAGTTCTGACCTAAACCCGATAGAGCATATGTGGGATAACCTGGGAAGAAGGATTAGGCGGAACTACGGCGAGTTCCATACAATACATCAGCTGGAACAGGCGCTGCTGAATGAATATATATCCCAAAGCAGCAACCTCGCTTTGAATAAAACATGTCACAAAGAATGCGAGCTGTATTTCAAGCTCGAGGAGAAAATACTCGATATTGAGGCATATTTTTTTGTAGTTCTCTAATTTTTTTTCAAATTTGTAAAAAAGTATTTTTTTATGTTATTAAAATGAATTTTCCTGAAAAACCTAGTGTCCAGTTAATTTTGCGGTTGAGTGTATTATCAATGTAACAAAAATCAAAATTTCGATAATATTCTACTTCTCTATGATACAGTATTAGGTACGAATATTAAAAGATATAGAATTATTGGTCAAGCGTTTTCAGTTCTAAAATCTCTGCTTTTTTACTAGTAAAAATTTCGTGAAAATATTTACATACATTAGGATGATGCCCATGATATATACAGATATGTTCATAAAATGTTTGCATTGTTTCTAAAGTAAAACCTCGCCCATTTGGAACCAGACATATTTTAACAACACTAATAACAAAAATATTAAATCATTTTGATGGAATTCTAAATATCGTTGACACTCGAAGCGAGATTCGAGTTAAATCGGCTATTTTAACTCATTAAAAATTTTGCCAATGTACATACATTATAAAATACAAAACAATCGTAATAAAAGGATATTACGTTTATAAATCGATAGTTCTGTTGTTTTGTTTTTGTTTTTATTCCATTACTTCAAAAATTATCTCGCACCTTTCACAACTCAACCACGATCTGAAACGTAATCTCACTGTCTTCATTGAGTTACGTCCTTAGAGTAAGTAGAATTCTTGAGGAACCTAACCGACGATTCCTGTAAATTAAAATGTATACTGTTAAGTTTCCACTGCTTGGTACTGAAAATAATAATAATACTGATTACCACAACACACACACAAGAAAATATAAACTGCTGAACAGGTTATAAATTGTATCAATGTACAATCAAATATCTGTCATACCCCCCCTCCCAATCAGAAACGTTTAATTCCTATAATTGTTGTATTTCATTTAGAGTTAATTATTATATACAATTTATATTCCTAGGTGTATTACGTCTGGTTTACTTACACACTGCTAAGTTTTAGAGTTGTCTAAGATTTTATCATTTCATGCTTAGCTACATGGACCATGTTCTCCTTTTGGCTGCTAATGAATCGTAAATAACAATTAAAGTATAATAAAGGTCCCTGGAAAATAGCTTAACATTAAATTATGAATACTTGGACTTGGATATGAGTATTATGAATTATTAAAAAGTACTAAAGTCTTAATAAAATGCAAATAAATAAAACTGAATTACCATCATTTCTATTTTACTAGGTAATTCGTTTGCGAGAAAGATGAAATCGCAACAACATAATATACACAATTCACTTCAAGTATAATAAAGATTAGTAATACATGAAGAACAGCAATAAAAATTTTCTACAAAAATTACTCGTAAACTATTGATCGAATCGAATTTTAACACTTTACTGTGTATTTGTTATGTAGAATGATTCTTTGAAGTTTAGAGAAATCCCACGTATTTTTTGATACCTCATAAAATATGATCACAACAACTAAATCGCCTTGTATAGCATGCGCTCATTAATACTAAAACACATACTGCATCTTTTTTTTTGGCATTGAGGACATACTGCATCTTGACGATATCAATGCTTACGCTAAGATAATTTGCAGATATGTGACTAAATTAGCAAGCTGTTCAAAAAGATACACAGAGACATTCTTTAGCCAACTGATAAATAAATCTAGATTTACTGTAAATGTACTCAAGGAAGGTTTTTGACCTTCCAATTTTCAAATTCTCACAATTATCAGAACGATGAAGATGGAACTGTGTTTACTGTATAGAGATTACAATCTAATTTCTAATGCTCCGCTGTAACTGAATCCTCGATTAATTCCATCTAAAATTGTACACATACACGCCCAAGTAATTAATTACTGTGTTGTAAAATGATTACAGAAGTGTATTTTAATTTTTCAAATATTATACATATTATTTAGTATGATTTAATTGTTTTTACTAAATAGAAAAAATTTTAATATAATTTTACTCAATAATCGTCCAAATTTAAGAATTGAAATAATATTTAACACTTCTGTTTCAAGTACACCTCAATTTTTTTTCAGTACACCATAAATAATAACATGCCTACAAAAAAAATGTTCTGTCCTAGAGATCAGACCCAACATTTCCCATGTATTTTGATGCGCTGAAACCGAATTTGACAAAAAAAAAATTGTTGATGCGTCGATTTTTCTCTATAACCCTCTATAATCCCCCAAGGGGGAAATTTTTTGAAAAAATTTCTGTAAGGGTTTTTAGTCGCTGATCACGAATCTGAAGTCAAAAATAAATTTTGACATAATGACAGCTGACAACAAGCTGTCAAATTTCATGACAAATGTAGAAAGTCAATATTTGGAGCATATTATTTAGTTTTTTGGGCTGCTGATCATGAATCAGAAGTCAAAAATGAACTTTGACGTATTGATTTTTTACATTTTCCAGAAAATTTTACACCTTGTTGACAGCTGTCATTATGTCAAAATTCATTTTTGACTTCTGATTCGTGATCAGCAGCCCAAAATACTTAATAATATACTCCAAATATTGACTTTACATTTTTCATGAAATTTGACACCTTGTTGACAACCATCATTATACCAAAATTAATTTTTGACTTCAGATTCGTGACCAGCGACCCAAAAAAACCCTTATAGCAATTTTTTCAAAAAATTCCCCCTTGAGGGATTATAAAGGGTTATAGGGGGTCGTAAAGAAAAAAATGACAAATTCGGTTACAGCGTGTCAAAATATATGGGAAAAGTTGGGTCTGATCTTTAGAGCAGAACTTTCTTTTTGTAAGCCTGTGTAATTAACATACATAGAAAAGACATAAACATTTACTAAATAAAAAATGCGTGTAACAATTTTATTTTCAAAAATAAATATCCTTAAATTTGTTTTAATAGCCGATTTATTTAATCAATCACATTAAACTTAAAAGTACATTAAATATTGGTGGTTTGGGCATAAATTGAAATATTTATTATTTAGATGAAATTCCCTTGACGGAACATTGTGAACATTTTTATGGAGGAAAATATTTTTTATTTCAAATATTTGCTTTATCAATTAGAATAGCTCAACTGTAATGTAAACTCAATTCTGTTCTCTGAAGCCATTGATATTTATTACATTAAGATTACTAAAATCCCCAGTTAATCGGGGCTTTATAAAAGTCACATTGACGACGCAAAGATGCAGAAACACGTATGTGAATGTTTCTGACGTGATCGTTGTATTGGTGAGTACTTTTGTTTTATTTATTTTTAATTTTACTCAACAGAATAGTTACAATTAAAAATAACATTATTGAGTTAGTTGTACTGAACATAATGGACATACTATATTTTTTATAATCCAATATTCAACGCTTGGAAAAGAGCCGGGAAAGTAGTTGTCTAAAAAGCTATGTGTTACATTTATCTATGATAGGATTTTTTTTTAAATTAGAAAATAAAACAATTTCTGTCATTATTTTATTTCCATTTCATTCCATATTCAATTATGTCGCCAATTTCACGGTTCACAGATGAGTGACTATCAGAGGAGAAATTGCAAGAATTGGTTTAAAATACTATAAAAGAAGAAAGTTTCCCAAATATGAAGTTGCTGAATAAGAAATACATCTTAGGTTTCCAAAAGTGATTTTGCTAAGTGGCTGTGTATATAGGGTAATTTTGTGTGAATTGTTACCCCCCCCTAATTTTGTTATTTTTATTGTTACGGAAAAATGGTAAATGCAAAAGTTGTAGGACTTTTTATGTAGATTTTGAAAATCATATAAAAAAACAATGGAAGACACACAAGATGGCTACATTATTAGTTTAATTTTGTAAATTGAACACCCTGTATATTTTTACATATTTGAATAGAACACTGTCTCATGAGCGCTATGATATAGGGGTTTATGGGTCTATCTCTAATACTGAGGGAGATATGTGGAAAACTTTTTGCGAGTCGCACCCCCGTTAACTTTAGTATTTCTAACCATACAGTATGTCCACGGAATATGGGATTGATTACGTGGGTCTCTTGCTTATTAGAATTTTGATTGATTTAGATTTGTATAAGAAATCACCATTTTTAAAAATACCTTAAGGATTTTACAGTGGTATTCATAATTTATTTTTAAAACAGTAGTTTTTACAAAAAATTGTATCAAATTCATTATTTGTTCTGGACGCCATATTGAATTATTGTATTTTTAAAATCAGGAAAATTGTCTATTTGAAAAAATAAATTAAGAATGTCACCATCTCTAAAAAATTAGAATTTGTAACTTTTTATAAACTACTTTTGAATAGCCAGAAACAACAAAATTAGCGGGGATAGGACTCGCACAAAATTTCCCTCACTATCTCCCATAGTAATAGAGATAGACCCATCAACTCCTATATCATAGTGTTCGTGAGAAGAGGTGTTCAATTTAAAATTAATAACTGTAACCATCTTGTGTGCGCTTTCATTTTTTCGTAATAATAAAAATAACGAATAACGATAGGAATTCTCACAAAATCATCCTGTACATTTTCTGCTTTATAAAATAAAAAAATCGACAATGGGGTGTGAGGTGGACGAAGTGTGGCGTATTTGCGATATATATATAGATCGCGTAAAGTTATGTTTCCTTAATTTTTAGTGACTCCACAGGTTCGGGATATTTGTATTGGGTATTGGTTATTATTAAAGTCATCTCATCAACTTTTAGATTTGTTAATTAGCCTCTCCCGCATGCGTCTACAATTCAGAATATCAACGCAATCTACAAAGTAAAATAATATGGGTTGCCTTTTATATTTCGGGAATAGAGAACAAAAAAAGAAATTAATCATTGTAAATGGCTTTATTATTTTTCAAAATATTCTCCATGAAGATCAATACACTTTTGCATGCGCTTGAACCAATTTTCGAAGCACTTTTTCCACTCCGATTGAGGTACCTCCAAAACATGCATTTTGAACGCATCAACCGCTTCTTCAGGTGTTGAAAAACGTTGACCTCTTAATTTATTTTTGATGTGCGGGAATAAAAAAAGTCATTGGGTGCCAAATCAGGGCTGTACGGCGGATGACTCATCAATTCGACTTTTTGAGTTCTCAAAAAGTTTCTTGTTTGAGCCGATGTGTGAGAGCTCGCATTGTCGTGGTGGAGAATGGCGGTTGGTTTCCCTTATTTTTCCGAAGACTTCTGGCAAACAAATGGATGTGTACCATTCAGAATTGACCGTCCGACGTTGTTTTAATGGTACAGTTGCCACATGTCCGGTTTTTCCGAAAAAAACAGGCGACCATTTGCTTCGAAGTGCTTCGTGCGCGAACAACTTTTGTTGGATGTGGCTCGTCTTGAAAGACCCATACAGTCAACTGCATACGCATAGATCCATGATTCGTCACCTGTTACGATGTCATAGACGTGTTTTGAAGCACCGTGATTGTTTTTATTGAGCATTTCTTTCGACCAATCGACACGAGCCTTTTTTTGAGCGATTGTCAAATTATGCGGGATCCAACGTGAACAAATTTTTTTGGTGGCCAAATGTTCATGCAATATTGAATGTATGCTGATCCCACTAATGTCAAGGATGTCTCAATCTCACGATAAGTCACATGACGATCTTGCAATATCAGTTCACGCACAGCATCAATGTTTTCTGGAACATCACCGATTTTGGACGACCTTCACGAAATTCGTCACTGAGCGAACTACGGCCACGATTGAATTCCATATACCACCGATATACAGTGGTTTTTGATGGTGCTTCATCGCCTGAATTAAGTTCATCGATGCACTGTTGTTGAGATAATCCACGTGGAAAGTTGTAAAAAATAATCGCACGGAAATGTTCACGACTTAATTCCATTTGTTAGCCGAGATGAATTTGTCAAGTCACTGTAAACAACACAAATAGCGCCTGTACGTCGAAACGTTCTGAGTACGTATACCGACAAAAAGTTGAACTTTACGATAGAGACGTCGGTTGTTAGATGGCAGCACCAGGATCGTCCATTCCCGAACTCGTACCTACATATGTATATACTTCAAAATAATATAAACATTCATTATATTTATCATCATTTGTTTGCGACAAAAATTGTCATTTGTTCTCATGTCAAAATTTTGCATTAAGACAACTCAAAAGGCTACTATTATTACAGTTTCGATTTATTACAATTCTTCATTTAGGAAATGTGTTTTTATTCCCGGTTATGGAAAAAAATAGTATAGTATACACCTTGGGAGTGAACGCAGTTTTCTTTCGATGTATTTATACTAACTACACATCGGAAAAAATAAGGCTTTTCTCCCTTGATGTGTAATGTACTATTTTCCAAAAACGATTGTCAAATTATTTGCACTAATAAAACCTTTCACTTGACATAAATTCATCACATTTTTCATCATCATCATTTACATTTTTTATTTATACTCGTAGGGAAAGAAAACCATGAGAAACATATTGATTCAATAGAGTGAATAATTGTTAATAAATAATAATATCAGAACTGTGCAGTTTAAAATTTGTTGGACTCTGGCATATTTGTGAATGACCGGTTATCTCTATTGCTATTCTAGAAACAATTAATTTCGTGAAACCTTTGAGATTACTGAAAAGAAATTCGATAATAATTGATCTATTTACTTTATTATTTTGAGGGTTTAACCTTCAAACGTTTACAAATACTTAACCAAAAGGAAATAAATATTTGTAATTTTGCATTAGAAACAATTCATCAATTATTATTAAAATCAGAAACGCCCCACATCAAATAAAGAAAAATAAAGACAGTTTTAAATCATCAAAATACTAGGTCACACTATTCAGTCATTTCGACCTTGGAAGTCACAATATTTTGGTCCACGGCAAATATTTATTTTGATTTACATACAAAAATATTGGCTACACATAGAATATTCTGAAGATTACGAATTAAAATTTATCCTCGCTTCGTTCTAGATTTGTCCTGATCTATGGAGGCTATAAAATCATTGAGTTCATTATTTCACATTTTTTTAAATAATACAAACATTGTTTGTAATGTATGTGTGTCAAATAACTTATCATATCCTTGTTTTAAATATATTGCTAATTCTCTTTATAATATAAGTGTTATGAGAATTTCATATTCAGATAACTAAATACTGTTGATGTATTTATAGTGTACAAAAAAAAGATAACGGTACAAAACCAATTATCCATATGTGTGGCCATTTTTATGCATATATAAATAAAATCGTAAATAATATTTATCACATATGTACATTTTTGTTTACTATAAAAATTGTGATAAAGAAAATTTATGCTTTTATTTACATATACATAAAAAATTAATGATAATATAGTGCTTCAACAAAATTGTTTAGGTATTTAGCACGTTAAGTATTGGAAATAGTTTATTTCTAACAAACCCCATTCGGCTTAGCATTTGGTAAGAAAAGTAAAGTCCATTTAACATGTAGTCAGGATAATGATGATAACATGGGAAGAAATGTTAATGTGAGTTTTGTGCAATTGATAAAGTCTTAAATTTAACAAGCAAATCTGTTTATTTTCACCCTCTACTAGAAAACTATTTGTAAATTTTAACAATCAGTCATATCATAAATCAGTCAACTATTAAACATTTCCTAAAAAATACTTTTACGTAAAATACAAACAAAATAAATTATTTTTATGTTTACTTTTCAAAAGATGATAATTTACCTTTGGAAGTATCTCAAGAAAACAGTACATTTCTATTCTCTATCTATTTCTCATCTTCCACCTATCCTTTATTTCACTAATCTCAATCTCATTAACCTAGTTTAACCTAATACAAAATATAATTATTTGATAGTTTCCTCTTTAAAATGCATGTTTTGGTATGTGTATCTCTGAGAACAGTTCACTTAATTACATACCTAGTTGTGAAATCAAATATCTGTGGCCGGAATTGTTACAAAAATAAAAGTAAATTTTTCACATAAAGATATGCGTAGTACATCCGAATAACGGCAAAAAATGTTTAAGATACAACACACAAACATAATTTTATTGTCACGTCTAGGAAATAATACATTAAGTATATAAACAAAGAATAATTAACATTTTGAGAAGATAATTTCGTTCTTGCAGAGTACCGTATGTCCGGTGATTTAACTGCCATCCATCGTTAATTCTAATTATATAAAATGTTTACTTAAAAGTAGAATCAACTAAGGAAAAATAGCAAAAATAATTTTAAATATGTTGAACATAAGTAGAAATTTTCGTTTAGGCTTACTGAGAAATTGAACGTGAGCTGTCGCCGCCATCTTGAGAAATAGGTGCACTTTTGCGGTTTCTTGCATATATCTCGTAATATTGACTTGAAAAAAATAGTATAAAAATGAAAGATTAAAAAAATTCTCTACAAAAAACGCGTAATCATTTTCTTTATAACTATAATATATTCTGAGAAACTGGGCTATGATTGTCGCGTGAGTCGATCGATCAGTGAACTGTATACACGTCCTATATTTATTTATTTATTGCGCAATACAAATCAATCCAATTACAAGGCAATTTTAGAAAACAATAGTTGTGGTACAACATTAAAAGGAATATTATATTGTTACGCCACTGGACTGTGTCGACTGGTTAGATGAGACTGGAATTGAACGAGAACAGCCGGGAATACTCTAGAATGTTCAAAACCGGGTGTATGGATGTAAATAGCACGCATGGTGGGCCGAGACTCAGTCTTAAGTTGAATGTGAACGAGTAAAGAAGAAATAAGATACAGACTTAAAAGTGTCTAATTGTGACCATAGTTAAGGCAGTCATTAATCTATTGTTGTTAATTGCTAATTAGTAAATAAAGTAGTGATCTGGACTTTCAGTCAATGAATCTACTAGTATATATGTTTGTGTGGATAGCAAACACGTAACAATTTGGTGTCAGAAGTGGATTGGAAGAGAAATTTCCGAAATATTCGAAAAGGTTCTATAGTGTTCTTCTCAGGAATTAGTGGTGACACGAAGAATTAAACTACTGGACAGTATTTAAGGACTATTTTTGGAATGAATGGTGACTTTAAAGTGGATTTTCGAGAAGTTTCTAGAACATTTGATAGATACCGCCGCGGATACGTAAGTGCCCCTAACAATAACGTGTTATAGACTTAAAAATAAGACTCTAAGTGACTTTTCGTAAAAATTCTAGAACATTCGATTTGGAAACCATAGAAGATACGTGTTGCAGACTCATAACAAGACTTAATAATGACATTACATGAAAGTTCTAGAACATTCCATTGCACAATTAGTGGAGATATGTGAATTTTGTCAACGCAAAAGTAGTATAGATTCTAAATAAGACTTCTAGTGCTGGTTCGAGATTTTTCTGGAACATTCCATTATTAAAATAGACGTGATAGATACATTTTATGGACATTATAGTGTAGTAAACTTAATTTTGAACTGATTTACGTGTTATGAGTTAATGCCAATAACAATAAGTATGGCGGAGAAACAAATACAGGACTTGCTAGCAGCGTTGTTAGAACGAATAAATGATCAAGAAAGAAAACGCCAGAAAGAGAAAGGCCAACAGAGAAAAATTATGGATGATCAGGAATTAATACGAAGGGAAGAAGCAGAAGAACAAGAACGAATACGATGAGAAGAAAAAGAAGAACAAGAAAGAATACGAAAGAAGGAAAAAGAAATATAAGAAGGAATACGGCAGGAAGAGAAATATGAACAGAGAAAAATAATTGAGGAACAGGGAAGAAAACGCCAGGCAGAAAAAGAAGACTTAAGAAAAATGATAAGGAGCCTAGGACGATTGGAGGATAACGAAGATACAAAGAGAAGCCTAGAGGAACAGCAGGCAACCATTTTCACTGCACTTTCTTACGGCCCAACTTTGAAAATACTAATGTTTCATCCTCTATAAAAGAACAGTATCCAACAATGTTTGTCATACCGATGACAGAAAATTAAGTCTTTAATGTAATAATGCGCCTTAAACATTCAAACTCTGCTGGAGTGGACAACATCAGTTCAACTATATTAAAAACTGTCGTTAATTTTATTGTTAAACCTTTGATATGTTTAATAAACTACTGGTCTTGATATTTTTCTAACCCATTTTACTCGATAACAGTTGTCGATATCTAGTTAAACGAAAAGACTCTTCTTTAAGTAAAAATATCCAAAAATTATAAATTTATGGGAAAAGTTAAAAGAAAATTGAACAAAAAAAGTTATAGTGTGAAACAACCTTGTGCCCAATAAAAAGACACCCGTGATTTTAATAACCAAAAATGAACTAGCGCATATTTTTTAGCATGAAAACTAAGTGAATGCCAATAATTTGGTCTATTTTTTGTCTTATTTTTAAGAGTCTATAAGAACTTTTTCACTTACTTTGATGAGTACTGTACACTGTAGAAGTTTGGAACCCTATTTTAGAAACACCCCGTATAAAATGTAGATAACAAAGTATTTCTCATAGCTAGTACAATAATTACAAGTATTGGATAAATATATATTATCATTTCGTATTTTCCTTGTTTGTATATCTTCGTTGAGAAAATTTTATGAAAATATAATAAAATAGTTTACCAGAGATAATTTTAGATTCATTTTCCTTCTTATAAATACATTGTTTTATGATGCAGATACTTATTCTGTTGTCGCAACAAAACAGAATTTTCGTTTTTAGTACTGAAAAGGGACATAATAAAGTAATAAACTTTGTGGAATTGTGGCTCATAATGGATTCCATTTAACAGCAGATAAATCACTAATTTTAATAGCAAATTACATTGTGTCTGAATTAGAAGACTGTCCGTGACATTGTACTCTTGAATAATTTTCTACCTGGCACATTTCAACTAACAGATTAAAAAGTTTGTGTTTGATTCCAGATTTTATATGTGCAACATTACCAATAATAATTATCACAGGCCAACAAAATTTTATACCAGAAACCAGACTATACTTTTTCAAAGGTTTGTGACCCGGTGAATCTGAATCCAACCTCAGAATTGCTCCATTATATCAGGTTTTCTAGAGATTCTAACCTAAAAGTGAAAAAAAAAACTATTCTTCGCTATATTTGAGGTTATGTTACATCACGAGGTAATTTTTTTCTACATAACTCGTTGCGGCATCTGAAAGTACTACTCCTTCCCCTTCAAAATCCATTTTGAATTTTTCCAATATTTTTCCCTCCCAGAAATCGTTAGTTGAAATTTATGAGTTTGACATATTAGTGGGTATTCGGAAATCGAGTAGCATCAGGTGAAGACATCAGAATTTCATGACATAATTTCATCCATTTCGTATTCGATTTCTCAAATCTTCTCAATAACGAGGTTGAGTTTAATACACAAGGATTTTAAGGTAGTCCCATAAGAAGAAATCTAGCGAATTTAAATCTGGCGATCTCTTGGCCATCGCAAAAGTCCGGAATTACCCTGGTTTCCAAAAACTACGTCAACGAGTATCCTTGTCACTTCAGTAGTGCAAGTAGACTGATCTCTCCAAAGAATTTTATAATGAAAATTGATATTCGTTTCCTTAATTACGGACATTTCAGCTATAAAATTCAGTTGCCGTTCATAATCACCTTGGCGAATATGTCGAATTAAAATAATTTTGGGGAGTTTTCTGACTGTATTTGAAGGGACCTTTAGCACCGATTACTGTTATTGACGTGTAGGGATTCTCAGTAACGACAGCGGCAACTTCATTTATATTAACTTCGATTCTCACCGATCTGTTTCTGTTTCTCTTTGACCTGGTAATGGTAATGGTTATGGTGGGAGAGGCTGACGCCTGGCAAGTAGGCCACAGACGAGCCCTTTTTACCAACCCCCAGCTGTCCCCTCAGCCATGTGCTTCTCTTGCTCCCTCATCGAATCTTTCCGACCTTTTGATGATGGTCAGGATGTCACTCATTGCGAGGGAGCTCATCTCCTCTCTTAGAAGCGCCTCAGAATCGAAGATACTGTGTCTCAGGCGCCCAAACGCTTCACATTGTCCCAGGAAGTGGTAAGATGTCTCTTCATCACTCCTTGGACAGGTAGGGTCTTCCTCAACACCTATCAATGATAGATGTCTCTTAAGTCTGCAGTGGCCTGTCAGAACACCGATTAAGAGATTCAGAGTTTTACGACTCCGTCCCAGCAACCAGGTCGATCTCGATTTGTTCGGCCCCGTCACAAAATCTCGGGTTTGCCTGCAGGCCCTGTTGGTCCTCCAGTGCGTCCTCAGTGTCTCGTGGGCCCACTCATTGAGGGCCGTTGTGACCTACCTTCTTGAAATACCTAACATAGGCTCAGGCCCGTGACAGGGTTCCTCGGCTCCGAGTCTAGCCAATTCATCGGCCTTCTCGTTGCCTGGAACTCCCATATGTCCCGGGACCCATACCAGTCTCACTTGTTTATGCCTGGCCAGCTCTTCTAGGGCATCCCCACACTCCTGGACGAGAGCTGATCTTGTCCTGGGGGAGCACACCGCCTTTAGAGCAGCCTGGCTGTCGGAGCAGATGTATATTATCTGTTCCGCCCCATTCCTAATCTCAGCCCTACCTGCCACCTGGTAAAAAAATCAAACCTTTGAATATTTGAAGTTTTATGATCGGGATAATGTCTGTCAGGAAATCTATGAGAAAAATTCTGCACATTAATCAAGGATCACGGTTACATTCGCCATAAATTAACATATTATATTCTGTTTGTCCTAAATTTGTAAACTGAACCATTGTGATTGTTGGTTGATTGAGAGGCGAATTAATGAAAAGAACTTGATAACACAGTCTTTAAAATATGTTTTAATTTGACAAATCAAAATTTCTATTGCTAACTATACAAATTTAGAGAATTAGTGAGTAATATCAAATAATAATTATATCAGAAGTGAGTCTTTGAGTATAGACTTTACATACCAATCGAGCATTACAGTTACACTCGCCATAAATCAATATAAATTCTGTTTGTTCTAAGTTTGTTAATTGAACCATTATGATTTGTTGGTTGATTGACATTCGAATTAATGTTCGACTGAAGAAAATTTGATACCACGTTGTTAAAAACATGTTTTAATTTGAAAAATTAAATCTTCCATGGCTAACTATAAAAATTTAAAGGACTACTGAGTAATATCACAGAATAATATAAGAAGTGAGTCCCGTACACATGTAGACTGGTCTGAAGAATACGAAAAGATACCGGATATCATAATTATAAAATGATTTTAATTCAGTACCTATTCGTAATACCTACAAAGACACTACAATGACGACTAAATTTTATTAGTAGAAATGTCTGTACTTATGGAAAAACAGAAAACTATTTAAGTTCGTTTAGTGGAGTCACTAAAGAGGGGGAAAAAACGAGGCAATTTAATTATACAAAAACATACATTATATCTCAAAAAATATGTCGGTTTAATAGTACCTACCAATAATATACCATTTCTCCTTTGTTAGCTGACTCAAAAACAAAGCAGTCAAAATAGCAAAATTATTTATTGGATACACTACATATCGATCACTATTAAACAATACATTTTGCATTTCTATAAAAAAAGTAAAACTTTGGTAGCGAAAAAAAACTCCTTTTTGTTTTTTCTCGAAAAATTTTCACATAAGTTGTAATAACTTAATCAAAGCTAATTAAAATCTGTGCCAAACAACTATAACCAATTTTATGTACAGGATAAGGTAAAAAAAATATTCAAGGATATTAAGTTTATCCTCGTAACAACTTTTTCCAAAAAAAAATTGTTTTGGATTACTTTGTACGCACATTTGAAGAGCTTAAAAATACCTACAATTTATTGTGCCGGACAAGACTCTTGCTTAAAAAAATATAAAAATACAGGCCTGGGGAGTTTTAAGTGGCGGATCCTGTATATACCCTTTTATTTACGTTAGGTCTGCCACTGCTTCTGACATGCGCCAAAAATATGTTCAAGCAACTATGTACAACTTTCTGCATCTTTACAAAGTTACAATTCCTGTCGTCCTGATATAAAATTGTGAGCTTGCAGTTTCCGCCCATTCCCTTGACCTCTCCCACGTCACTTTTTATCCTTTTTGTGTATCAAATTTAATTTGTGCACGAGATACCCACAGGGAGGCATTTTTGGTACCAACAAAATTAGTTATTAATAAATTCCATTAAAATTTTTTTGTTTGCTTGTTAGGAGAATTCTTCGTTTATACGCTGCATGGCCGGCTTAAAAAAGACCATTGAAAAATGATTTTAAAATGTGAACAACCCATCTTGTCTGGGATTCTTATTGGCTTTTTTTGTTTCTGTCTAGAGATACATAAAATTTGATACGGTTCAAAAATACGCAGTTTTTTTTCTTATTCGTATAACGTGTAATGTAATTATTTTCAAACGTTTAAATTAATCCTTGTGTTAAAAGGGATATAGCAAGTTATGAGAATTTTAGTACATAAAAATATGTATATGTCGCAGATATACTAAGATATTTCACAAAACGTCGGCATTTTGAATAATAAATAGTTCCATTTTTATTTCACATTCCAATAAAATGTACGTTTAGTTATCTGAAAATGGTTTAATAAACTGACACGTAGAAAACGATATCTTTATTTGACATGAAATTCTGTATATGCTATTAATTCAAAAACAATGAAAACGGACATTATAATAATAATAATGATATGCGCCGGCGCGACTCCCGTGAGGCGTAGGAGGCCACGGGAGGACTGACCGGCATGGGATATTCCGGAAAAGAAAAAATAATAATAATAATAATATTTATCGTAGCCGTGTGTGACGTGTAGAGATTCCTGATATCAACTGCAGGACCTACCACCAGGCGCCGGAATCGCTCCTGCACTTACTTTCTGCATGCCCCATATATGCGATTTCGGCCTACATCCACCGACATAACGCGGCGTTACGAGTGCTATACTACCATCTAAGGCACTCATACGACACCAGTGCTGCCTTATGTTCCCGTAGATATTGAGTCCGTGGTCGAGAACGAGAAATGCCGGATTTACTGGAACTACTCTTTCCCGACTGTCAGGCTAATCTAAGCCAACAGGCCTGACATAGTCCTCCTCGACCATCAACTCAAGGTGATGTATGTCATCGAGTTCTCGGCACCCGCGGAGAAAAACATCACCTTGAAAGAGGAGGAGAAACGGACCAAATATCGTGATCTCCGGTACGAGCTCCAAGTGCTGTACCCAGGCTACTCGGTAAAAATGGTCGTCCTTATAATCGGTATACTCGGAGGGATAAAGCCTACACTGCTCTCGGAACTGAAGATCATACCGGCCTGCCAAAAATCAGCCCTGTGGCTGGCAGGCCAAATGTAGAAGGCGGTCTTTCTGGGTTCTCTCCGTTTGCATAAGGCACACGATTCTGGTATCTACGGTCACTAACCCTGCGGGATGTGGGGAGTGGCTGTAGTTAATGCGCCGGCGCGACTCCCGTGAGGCGTTGGAGGCCACGGGAGGACTGTCCGGCATCGGATAATCTGGAAAATAATAATAATAACAATAATGTTTACTGAAAATTGTGTATACATGAATGATAAAACAAAACAGAGCATTAAATAAATATAGGAAATCCACTAAAGTACCTTGTATATGGGTACTTACATGCTATATGCATGTTTGTTGATGTGCTGTAGCTAAGATTTCGATTCAAAACTAAAAGAGAACACATAAATAAATAAAACTCTTAGGGTTATCTACATACTATCAAATTAGCTGTGAAATTAAATAAGAGAAAACGAAAAAAACCTATTTTTTAAATACCCATGTAGCTACTTCCAGAAATCTAAAATAGAATGTTCTAAATTGACTACCTACAAAATTTAACAAAACAAAAACAAAGATTCAACAAAGAAAAAAGAGAGAAAAAGAGAAAAATCCAACTTTGTATACTTTTAATCGATTAGTAAATGTAAATAATGTTCCGCGTATGACGTAAAATAATTATTATTTATTATTTTTTCCTTTCTCACTTTTTTCTACTTTATTTCTATAACGAACCAGTGGAAAATAATTTAGCTGCATTTATATTCTTCAAATTACGGGGGATTACATCGTAGGCCTTTGTACACATATATGTATGGTACTTTTAATCTGTAACGTATATTATAAGCAGCACAGCGCCAAGCATTGTACCTTGAGGAACACCAAAACGTACGGGTCTTTCATCACATACACAATTATTAACATAAACACACTAATGGAAACTTACTTAATGGAAAATTACTTAAGCTATTATAAGGTGTCCCTAAAACTTATGTGTTCGAATGTACTTAGTAGCTCTGGATGACTAACAGTATCAAACACCTTTGCGCACAAAGAAGCAATGGGCAGTTTCGCTTTCATCCAGTGCTTTATATATTTGCGAAGTAAGCTGCCCCATTGCATCCTTTATGGACTTATCTTCCCAAAATTCATACTGTTTTTCAGATATAATGTTGTGTTTTTCTATAAAATGAATTATTCCCTTTTTTTACGATTTTTTCTAACACCGTTACTAGATTTAGGAGTAAAAATATTGGCCTATAATTGGTAACAGATTCTTCGTCTCCAAATTTAAATACTGGAGTTACTACAGCCACTTTAAAATGGGAAGATACTTCACCTAACTTTATGGATTTGTTTATGGTATACATCAATGGCTAATGATGTTATTAATTATATTTTGTAATGTTTCTGAAGTTAAGTTATCTATACCTGGTAATTTATGAGGTTTTAAGTCTAAAATAACTTATTTTACTTCGTTCTCATATGTTAGTGTTAGGAAAATAGAAATTTACATGTGATTTCCCGGTTTATATCTAGACTTATTTCTTTCAGATCATCTTAAAGACTTTCACCAATGCTAGTAGAAAAGGTTACAAATTCATTAGCCTTTGTATTACCACCCAAGGAAAAAAAATGTTTCACTAATGGCATCATGAAATTGAAGAATAATGTTGTTTATGATATTGCCAGCATATACTTGAGCTTTCTTGATCTTTCAGGTCAAATCAGATCGTGACCGTCCATTGAAACATAAACCTCCCAACACCTTGGTTGAACCACTGTTATAAGAATTGATTTCATTTACTTGGCGGCGGCTTCTGATTACCAATGGCCTAGCATTACCGTACCCTAACTCTGCGATCATCTGAAAATTTACTCGATTGAGTTGCATCGGTGAAAAAGATACAACGTCATTCATCTCGTCAATGTAAATGTTCATACACCCAGTCCAATCTCGCTCGTTTATAATGTACAGTTAAAGGAACTCTTCTCAGACCTTTACTAGAAACTCTCAATCGTTTCCGAATCATTTCTATCGATACACGTACTTCAATGGCATTATCCGGTGCATCTGCTGTTTCTCTCTACAGCGTATCTCATTACTGACAGTCAGATAAATGTAGAGGTTTTGAGCGGCATTTGTTTCTCTTGGGCGACCACTTCTGACCCTCTCAAATGCTGATCTACTGTTTTGGTACCGTGAAAGAAGTTGATAAATAACTCTGTGAGACACATTGAGTTCTACAGCGACTTCGACCTGATTTCGACCAGCACGAATCTACGGCAGTTAACTTTCTCCGCGGCTTATTGTAATTAAGAATAAACTTTATTTTGGGTTCACAAATAGAAATAAACTAATAGTCTGCTAATTACATCGATAACTAGATTAAAAAAGTAGTATTAAACAATCATTTTGGATCCGGAGTGGATCTCCAATACAGCAAATTTCAGTAAATTGCTTAGGGTATATTATTCGAAGTAAATTATCGCCTCAAGTATATCCTTGTTACCACCAATCTAAATACAACAAAAGGTATGTTTAAAATGGTGATTTTGATATGTTTCTATACAGGCTGTAACAAATTCACTTCTCACTCCAGCACGGTTAAATTGAGATAAAGTTGCAGAATTTGGCGATCAGGAATATACTGATGAGAAATTTCTTACTGTTCTTGAGATTTTTGAAAAAAAGTAAAATTTTTAATTTCCGTTTTTATTTTTTCCTGACGTTATTTGAGGAGATATCGAAAAACTAAAATCACTTTTTTCAATGACGTTTTTTACCCTTTATAATTTAGCGTAAAAAGTTTTTTTATAAGACGTTTCGTCTTTTCGCAGCCATCATCAAGTACTTTATTTGAAATACGGACCTGTATTTATTATTGCATTTGTACTCCAGACTTTATTGATGTATTAGATATTTACGTTTCTAAATGTTTCGTAGCTGTAAACCATCATCAAGGAAAAAAATATATGTTTCTTTCCTTAATGATGATTTACAGCTACGAGATATTTGGTAAGATAAAGATTTATTGCATCAAATCTGAGGTTCAAACGATACAAAAAAATGCAATAAATAATATTGGTTCATATTTAAAATAGCGTACTTGATGATGGTCGCGAAAAGACGAAACGTCTTATAATTACGTCAAACTGTAAAGAATAAAAAACGCCTATTAAAAGTGTTTTTAATTTTTCGATATATCTTCAAATAACGTCAGGAAAAATAAAAAACAAAATTCAAAATTTCACTTTTTTTCAAAAACAGCACCAGATATTTTCAAATTCTCAACGGCATATTCCTGATCCCGAAATTTTACAACTTTATCCCAACTTAACTGATCGTTTACCGTTTAAGAGATCTCTGTAGTGAGAAGAGAATTTGATACAGCTGTATATATTTATTTTATATTAATTAAAATAATTCATATTATATATTGTCAATAAATAAATAAACTAATAAGAAAAAAAAGTGTATTGACAATATTTCCCTTTCGGAATCACAGCGTTAGAAACGGGATACTAGGTGAACATTCATTTCATTATTTATTTTATCGTAAAACAAAGTTAACTGTGTACAGTACAAAAGTATTTAACTCTCCTTTATGTTTTCTTTCTACAATACTTCCATTTTGTGCAAATACCTGTATTTATTTAAAATTATGTTCCGTAAGAATTGTTCGCCTATAGAGACAGGAAGAAGAAATTATTATACGCATAAAATATGCTCATTAAGTCTTGTTTGTGTGTAATTGTTTCTATAATATAACAAAGCACTTTAGTTCATAAACTTAGGTCATTGGTCTTTACTCAGGTTTACTTCATTCACTTGCCCATTGACTCATTGTATTACTAATTTCACATTTTTTTATAAAATAACAAGAATTTACGTGTATGTGTGTGTGTGAATTAAAAAAACTAAACAAAAACAGGCTAGTGGGTAATTTATAACACTATGGTGGGAGTAATCAAAATTAACAAATTTTAATATTTTTATTTGAATTTTTCTTAGTAATACAGAAGAACCGTATAAAGGTTAAAGTTAGCATAAATAAAATTATTGTGTACCCAGAAGTACGCTGTTTTCAAAATTTTAATTACACTTATTTGTAAATATGAAAAAAATATTTTTCTGAAATCGCTCACGAATGTCTACTGTCTCAGCGCAATGTCAGATCCCAAAATATGCTATCCTAGAATTTTAATCCGTTGCTAAGCAACCATCATAAAATAGTACGAGAAAGTTACTTTTCCGACCTAAGTCGGGAAAGTAACGTACACGTTTTTACTTTCTTATACCTAATATAGGGAAGTATAGTATTTCGACCTCGAGATTTTGATTGATTTATACGTTTTGAACCTATTGTGACTATTTTCCGATTGATGTCTGTTGGTGCCTGCGTGCGTGCGTGCGTGCGTGCGCGCGTGCATGTATGTGTGTGTGTGTGTGTGAGTACGTGTGCGTGTGCGTGCGTGTGTGTGTGTGTGTGCGCGTGTGCGTGTGCGTGTGCGTGAGCGTGTGCGTGTGCGTGTGAGTGTGCGTGTGCGTGTGTTTGTGTGTATCCGCGATAACTCAAAAAATACTAATGAGAGACTTCCTAAATTCGGCAGTTAAGATTGCCAACAACATTTTAGGTGGCATATTGAATTTGGTGAATGTGGTACCACCAGAAGAGATACAATGAATGAAAGAAAAAACGTACAATTTCGGGAGAAAAAATTTATTGCATTTCTGGGCGAATCTCGACGAATTATAATGAATAAACATAACTCTATGAAAAAATGTGTCTGCATGTCTGTAGTACTGCGATAGAAACCGCAGTTTTTGAAGTAAAGCTTTCAAATTTGATACACATATTCTAAAGGTTAAAGACAATGATAAATTCGATGAGCAAAATTGGCCAGCTGAAAGGAGGTCCTCGGGACCCAAACTTTTTTGTATTTGCCTTTACAAAAAAATATATTCTTGAAGAAAGCTTATAAATCATGTCTACTATATCAAGCCAATAAAATATGTTTTCCAATTACTTAAATAAAGCTAAGGTAAACTTAAATTTTTTATACATCAATTTTCATTAAAAAAAACCGTTCCGCAGTATAAATGCGGCGGTCAGCGTCGCCATGCATTGGAAAACACCAAAATGACCAAAACTCAAAGAGAAGCTCATAAACAATAATTACAAATAGGTCCGAACGATTTTATCGCAGTCCGAGAGGCCCTACAAAATTTCAATTTCAGTGGTCGACAGAAGCTAATAATTATCAGAGGCTAAAGCCATCATAAAATAGTAAAAGCTGAATTTCTGCCAGGGGCGGTCGGTCCATGGAAGCAAGGGAAGCAATGCTTCCCTTGGGATTATTAAAAAAAAACACATAATTAGAACCTAATTATTATTTATCACATAATCACACATTAATCATTAAAATTTACTTTTACCCAATTTCAACAGACACGGCCCTGCATTTCAACATCTGAGAATGTTGCACGCTAAAACCGTAACGATGACGAACTCGATTAATCGAGCCAACACGAACTCGCGCGACTTCGATATATGTAAGCAACTTCTTGAAATGCATCCCATCCCCACTTCATAATTTTGATATCTGAGCCATTACCATGCTGGTAATGCGTCTTGTTTTATAGATTTTAATATCGATTTTAATATATTTAATATTAATCTTCCTAGTATTATTCTCAGCTTTTGTGCTATATTTGTAAAAATTTTTTGGTGTTTCTAAACCTGTGGTGCGGCGACAAGTGATTTTTAAAACGTTGAACATTAGTGCGCGTATAAGCAGTTTTAGAATTGCGTATTCAATATGGAAGCTGGTCCTAGCACTGTGGAAATATTATTTTCGTTTGTGTCGTGTGCAATTTATTGAAAAAGGGATTTTCAACATATTCGTTTCAAGATAAACTGGATATTATTAGAAACGGGAGACCAACACCTGATTTAAAACTTTTAAAAACGAAAGTTAAGTCATGCTATAGGTACTTTAATATTGAAATGTACAGTGCTAATCAGTGGTTAACGGGTTGTGAAAATTTCTGTAAATTGTTTTGTTGGCCATGTGTACTTTTCACAAATGAAAAATGTGTTTGGAATAAAAATGGCTCTTCAGATTTAAACAACATTCACAAAATGACAAAGAGGCATGGTAAGTGTGAAACTCATTTACGAGCGGTGCTAAAAGAAAAAACATTTGGAAAATCACGAATTGAGCATTCATTAGATCAGCAGTTGAAAGAAAGTGACCGTAAGCATAATGAACTTGTAAAAAAAATCGAGAAGTGTTAAAAAGACTTATTGACATTGTTTTCTCAACGAAAATGAACTTAGTTTTAGAGGTCATACTGAATCTCGGAGCGTTGCTAATAGGGGCAATTTCATCAATTTAGTTGATTTATAAGCAAAATACGATACAATTTTAAGTAACCATCTGGAACACTCCACGGTATTTCGCGGTACATCAAATCATATTCAAAATGATTTGATTCAGTCGATAATTAATATTGTTTTAGAAAAGATCAAGCAAGAAATAAAAAAAGCTCCTTTTGTTGCAATTATGTTAGATGAAACAACCGATATTACGAATATTAGTCAATCGTAGTACGCTACATAAATCCAAATGGGAAAGTCCAAGAGCGCTTTTTAGGATTTTTAGACGTAACAACGCAGAGAACGGCCGCAGCTTTATATGCTATAGTTTGTCATATAGTCGATGATCTACAGTGTGGTGCTAAACTTATCGCCCAAAGTTATGATGGGGCCGCTGTAATGGCTGGTGAATTGGGGGGCCTGCAGGCCAAAGTAAAAGAGACTTTTCAGAATGCAATATTTGTACATTGTTTTGCGCAACGATTAAATTTAGTTCTTGCTCAATCTGCAGCGTGTCTTAAAGAGTACAAAGTATTTTTTTCAAGTACTAGTGGAATGGCTGCCTATTTTTCAAAATCATCAAAACGGGCACGAGCTTTAGATTTGGAAGTACAGAAGAGACTACCCAGAGTTGCTCCAACACGATGGAATTACAATGGGAGGCTAGTACAAACTGTATCTGAATACCGACAGCCTCTAATTAATTTATTTGAAAATATTTTACAAAGCAAAGATTGTTGGGACACTGAGACTTTGAATGGATCCAGAGGTTACTTAGATTCATTGAAAAGAGACTTTGATTTTAATTTTTTGTTAAATATTTTCTCCGAAATATTCCCATTTACTGACAATTTATTCAATATTTTGCAAACTAAATCAAATGACGTTGGATTTTGTGTAAAGAAAATTGAAGAATTCAAAAATTTGATTTGTAACAAAATAAATGAATTTGAGAAGTTCTGGTAGAAAACTAGTAACGACAATTTAGAGCCGCAAAGAAAAAGAATACGAACTGAATTTATAGTGAATAGTAGAACTTCATATCGAAGACTTTTTATTGAAATTTTGGACAATATCACTGGGCAACTAAATAATAGATTTGAAAATTTTAGTCATATACAATTTTTTGAATTGTGTAATTTTAATGAATTTAAAAATAAACAGTTTCCACAAAACGCACTTCAGTCATTGAGTGATAACTACGGAAATTTTTTTGATATAGTTGGGTTACGATCGGAACTTTCAGTTATTTATGCTACAGAAGATATTAGTCAGAAACATAACGCCAACGAACTAATTATCTTTATAAAAGAAAATAGTTTGGATCAGGCCTACTCTGAAGTGTTGAAATTGTGCGAGTTAGTGTTGACGATACCTGCAACTAGTGCTTCGCTTGAACGCAGTTTTTCGACCTTAAAAAGAATATTAACTTTTTCAAGAAATTCAACCAGTGAAGAGCGGCCTTCAAAATTGTCACTGTTGACAATAGAAAGTGACTTTGTGAAGGAGATGTCCCAAAATTCAAACTTTTACGACGAAGTTATTTCCGACTTCGCAAAAAAGGAGAGGTGGATTAAACTACATTATAAATAGGTAGGTATGAGCATGTTAACTACTTAACTAGCCGGCTCGATTTATAGTTGGCTAGAGAGTGGCACGATGGCAAGTGTGACTGAACAAACTCTCTATTTCGCTGTGGGTTCGATCCCCGCCACCGGCACTGGCAATGTCGGTGGATATGGTTGTGTGTCTGCGTTTTTTTCATAAGTGTAACCCTCGCCCGTGCAGCTTCGGCTTTGGAATCGGGGGTTGTCTAATTTTTGTGGTGTTTTTATGTTTTATGTTTATTGAGGAGTGACGGTCCTACAAGTGTACTTTTTTTCTAGATATCATAACTTTGCGGCTTTCGACATTTGCTTTAAAATGAGTATATGGAAGCCACGCCCCTTTTCTTAAAAAAATTGCTTGCTTCGCTCGGGGCTTCGCACTACCCATCACCCTATATCACAAACTGCTTCCCCTGTGTCAAAACTCACCGCACGCCCCTGAATTTTCTGCATTGGTATTATATAAATTTTAAAAGATGCTAGACTAAAAAATAATTTTTACAAAGTCAATTAAACAAATAACAATTAATATTAAAGTAAAATAGTTCAAGACAAATTAATAATAATAATTTCAGGCAACAATCATTGTTTTCACAGCGACTAATCTATCGCCAGATTTATTTATACGAGACTTAAGTTTCCCGGGTGTTTATTAGGCTGCCATAAAGGTTTCAGAATTTATGGAAATTTTTTGATTCAACTAAGCCAAAATTTTTACAAAAAAATAAATTCCATTCAAAACATTTTGTTAGTTCACCAGGACATAGAAAAATTCATTTTTAAATTTTTAATAACTTTCTACTTAGTGTTTGAAAATAAATTTTTAAATTTATTTTCATTTTAATAAAATCACTTTAAGCATAAAAAGATACACTGCTCAAACAATTTTTTTTCGAATCCGACAGAAAATGTTTAATAAAAATTTTTTTTTGGTTTTACAAATTGATCATTATTAAGAAAAGTTGTGAAATCTTACGCGACCTTTTGGGCAGGCTAGTAGTATCCGAGTTGTAGGTCAACTTGTTGTCCAGTCTGCTGAATTTCAACAATTTTTTCAAGAATTTTTTGAAAGTGTCTTGTGATTGTGAATTTTACGTTCATCTAATTTTATTGTTGGTCTTAACGACAGTCAAAAAATTTTACACTTTCACAAATCACCTGATCTCGTTAGTAAAATTCAATTTTGTAAGGAACTCTCTATTCAAAATTATATTTAGCGTTCAGCATCTTTGAAAAAATAAATTTCATAATTCAAAAAGCACTTACAGGGAACCAAAAAGACATTTTTGCAGAGGCCCCCTGTTTAATTTTATTTTTGCATTAAAGCTGACTGAAAAAAATATGTTCAGTATACAAAGTCATTTTCAGGCTAGAAATGCCAAATTGCCAGGGACCCCCTTTGCAATTTTTTTGTGCCCTAATAAATAAATAAAAAGCATAGGCCGCTTGATTAAATCCTTCAGCTGCAAAGTCTGAGGTAGAAACAGGTCTCTCAAGCCAGGACCGCCGAAGAGGAGTTGCTGAAGTCTTGCTCAGCTCTGCCAGCATAACCAAAGGCACACAGAAAATTCAACGAGACTAAGAACAGGATACTTTACCTCTCCGTATAATAAAAAAATTACCTTGAGAAAATTCCATTCCTACGATCAAATACCAAGGCAATAAAACTAAGATTATTGTTCGCGACAGCAAGTCACGTGGCGCCCAACTTAATAAAAGAATAATAACCCAACTAGGGAGAAATCAAATCACAGGTCTTCAAAAACACAAACCACCTTGTTGTATTTGTGACAATCGGCCACCTTGTCCCATCTGCTAGCAGCCTTTTACATCAGAATATACGCAGCAATCTTAGGTGAGGGTTCTGTAAGCCATTATAACATCCTTCAGAAGGAACGTAAAGCAATCGATCCTTTGTTTATTAGATGTTAGGCAAGTAAAAAATCCTTACTCATCAATAGAGAAGCGGTTTGGCAAAAGTTCCAGATTGAGGGTAGCTCGTCTCCTGGCCTCGGTGATTGGCCCTGGTAGCGGACACATGTCGACGCTAAATAAAAAAGAAAGCAATCGATAAGAATAAAATATATTAAATTTCCCGTAATCGAGGTGTCCCCGCAGGAGAATATAGAGATTTAATTTGAAAAATATTATTATATCAGGCAAATTTAATTAAAACTTAACTGTCTTTCTTTACCTAATTTAAAGTGTCGTCGTTTTTTATTAATCAAAAGGTAACTTTTTTTATCTTTCATTACTGTAATTTATACTTTATTATTATTTATATTATTAAATTCACGACGAGTGTCAACTAATTCGTTATTAAAACTCTGTTTACTGAACGGCGTAACAAGGATGAAAATCCCCCAAGCACTTACAAGAATTCATGAGACGCACTTGAGAAAATTAAATTTCCCTACGAGTAATCTGCCTTTGACATTTTTCAAGACCCCTCTTGACTTGTAAATAATCACTGACATTTCTTACTATTAAAGACCGAAGTAATTAAAATGAAGATAAAGGCCAAGATACGCATGCATCTCTTAACAACCAAAAACCGTTTTAAATTTAATAACAGAAGCAATTTCGTGATAATTCACTTTCATTACTCTATTTATTATTTCTAAAAGTCGGCTTGATTAAGGTTAAACGTATCAATATACACTGCTTTGAATTAACACTGAGCCTATGAACAGTAATAATTCCTAGATAGTTGTATCAATTTTTTCAAAATTTTGATTGTAAATCATTGCGCTGTAATTTTTAGGAACGCTCCTTGTTACCCACTTTCTTAAAAAAATTATACAGTGTGAAACAGTGCAACGTTTTTTTTTTTTTTAGTTAAACTTGATAACTGACCTGGGATGAAGGGTAATTGATTTAATCTTTACAATAGTGCAATTAAAAACCCCAAGTCTTATCCTAAATATTTTTTGAAAATCTATTCTACTTGCTTTAGTTTTAAAATTGTGAGTTTTTTCTAAAACCCTACATTCTTGCCGTTTTTTAATGTGCGGTATTTTAAATGAGTAATGTATTATTATGTTACCTGTTACATAAGGAGCGTAATAATTACCGTTTAAAATTGTTTGAATTGACGAATTCATAATTTATGAGACAGTTGGTGCACTGGAATACGACTTATTAGTCACAGAGAAATATAACTTAAAAGCTACAGATAAATCAAAGTGTTGTTTCAAGAACATGGCGAAGGTTTCAAAATACAGGATCAGTGCAATATACCCATGGAAAAGGCCATGCAAGAATAACAACAGCTAGAATAGATAGATATATTATAGCGAGGCTTTCAGCGAACATACTGTTAATTCAACAAAACTCAAAAACAGAGTACAAGAGACTCACAAAATAAATATTTCTTCCAAAACCACTCAAAATCGATTGCATGATTGCATTTGAATGATCAGTAGTTTAATAGGCACCCCAGATTAACAACAGACCACATGTGGTTTTCGATCAAGAGCAATGAATTGAGGTTTGCATGAGCAGTCACAAACTTACTGATGAGACTAAAGTCGCTTTGCATTCCGATAATAACCGAGCTCGTATTTGGCGAAAAGTTGGAGAAAAATACGAAGAAAATTATTCACTAAATCGAATTTCTTATGGAGAAAGTTCCGTGACAATATGGGGTGGAATTTATTTTTAATGTCAAACGGAACTTTCAATAATCGTCAGTCAGTAAACGCTGCACGGTATCTTGAGGTTTTGTAAGAAAGCATTCTTTAGTTTGCAAATGATACTGGTAATAGATTTATATACGTGGAAATAATGCGAGGCCTCATAGAGCGGTTATAGTAAATCAATAATCAGCTTAATAGGATGATATGGCCAGCTTGCTCCCCAGATTGCTATCCTATTGAATATATATGGGATGTGTTGAAACATAATTATTTTGGTTGCCCAGTACCACAATTAATTATTGAATTCATGGTTTTAGAAAAAATATCATAATTTTAAAACTAAAGCAGAGAGAGTTGATTTTCAACAAAGCATTTTTCAGAGTAAGAATTGGACTGTCTAATTACGTTATTGTAAAACATGGATTACCCATCATCCCAGGCAACCTATCAACTTTTACTAGAAAAACACAGTTATGTTTTACCCTGTATAATTTTTTTTAAGAAAATCGAGAAGAGCGTTCCTGAAAATTACGGCGCAATGATTAATAATAAAAATTTTGAAAAACCGTTCAAATCGATGAAACTATCTAGAAATTATTACAGTTCAAAGCTCAATATATTTCACTTCCCAGCAGTGTATTTCATTGTATAGTTAGTTATATCATAAAATTTATACTAAAAATAAACTGTTTGTTAGTTTTCATACTGTAGAAAATTTTTATATAAATGGAGATAAATATTCCACAAACAACCTAAAAAATTATTATCATGGTTGTTTGTATAGAATTTATTAAGTAAATTCCAATTAAAACAGCACATCATATTACGTATATTTCTGTTAAAACTTCATCATCTTACAACATTATTTTAAGTAAAATACTTTGTAGTGATAAATATTTTTTCAAATTTGTAATTATACGATTAAATTTTCATAAAAATGCATCTAAGGTGAATGCAAATGAAAACCTCAGCGGAATATCCCAGCATAATGTGAATAACAAACATTGCTGGAAATATTTAACAAGTGACTAAGAAATACAAGGATGACGCAGGGCAACTGCAAAAAAATCCACCCAATTAACAGTTAACCCTGAGCATACTGAATCGAGTTTAGTATACATATAAAACTGTCATTAAATCAAGAATTAACCATTATTTAATGCCAGTGATAAGTTACCAGATTTTATGAGTAAATATCATAGGAATTTTTATCAAAATTGTAAGAAATGATTTTGTGATTGAGGATACTTGAAGGTAGAAACGATTGTTTTTCGAAATCAATTCAAGGCAACATCTTGATATATCCACAGGAAAAAGGTATATATCATTCTCAAGAAATCTTAAATACACCGTGCATAGAGAGATAAGGATATTTTATATTTTCATGAAAGAATTGGACTAAAAGATATTCGTTATGGTGGGGACTTATTTATTAAACTTGTTGCATAATTCAGTTATTTAAAACCGAGGAAAACAATTTTAAAATTTAAGAACTGTTTATCCGTGCGGAACCCTCGTCATAAACCTATCATCAATACCTCGCATTTTGGTCCCCTGTTACGGTGTAAAATTGGCTTAAGTCGTAGTGTGTTGTAGTGTGAGTCACATATCGTTCAGGCCTATGAAATACGATACGCATATGTGTCGCGCGCATTCCTACAGAGATTGATGGTAGAAGAAAAATGGAGATTCTGGTAGAGTTTAAGTAAAATATTACAAATTTCCTTTGCGGAGTTATAGTGAATGTTACCAGAATAATCTTTATTAATGCTCGATGTTGTTGATGTACCGTTTTTGGGTTTGTGGAGCCGTTTTGGACGGTTTTCAAGCAGTTTGGTGCATTAGCGGCTCCTTGGAAGAAAACGTAAGTCACTTCACATTAATTTCTGAAATTAAGTATAGTATCAACTTTCCGTATCTTGCAGTTGCCGTCAAACTAAAATACCTACCATTCTAACCACTGGACAACAATGCAGTTTTCGACGAGTCATCAAAGCCGACACAGGACCCTCTCTTGGAGATAAATACACTTAAATAATTAAATCGTTTCCTCAGGTTAAAGATGTTTCATATTTTTAAGGCACCTATATGGTATTTCAGGTTCTACCCGAATACAGGTTTTTTTGTATCCTTGGATTTTTGTAGAATACGTAGTCTTCCTTTGGGTTAGGTTTTACTAACCAGCCCTTGCAAAGCTTGTGCGGATATAGACTGCTCACGTACATGGTGTACGTCGTGGCCAAGACGAGGTAATCCCTGGACTTCTGACGAGCCATGGATCACAAATAAGCCACCTTTTTGTATACAGGATCATGTTACTTATTGCATTTGCCAATATTACATGTTTACAGTTATAAGCGATATACGTTCATATAAAATGTTTGCTAATAATATTTTATTGCCTGGTACGATTACCATATCTCCCTCTTTTGTGCACAATCGGCCGTCCCGTAAATAATCTTACGCTGCCGGTTGCTACATACGAAGCGAAGAAGTAGATATGCATGGTATTTTATTAGTGTATTAGTGGCACACTATAATACATCTCCTTTTGTTACTATGCTTTTAGGGGTAAACAGCTCTGACCCCTATGTTAAACACCCCTTTTTCCTTAGGCATAACAAGTCTAACGTAACACTCTCACACTAAATACTTCAAGTATGCGTCTGGGCATGTTTCTGTTAATGTGGTAGAACACATCTGGGACTTGTGCCCATAAAATGGAAAGAATATCTGGCAGTTGCCTAATGTTCTCTGGAGCGGTTGATGGATTTGAAATACTTTACCCAATAATTCCTACACATATTCAACGGGATTCAAGTCAGGAAAATGCGGTGGAATCAATACTGGCTTGATAACAATATTACTTTTCCACTGTACGTATATCCTATTCTGTCAAATTCGGGTGGGCGGCCTTCGGTTGATTTCTCGAAAGCAGTCAACGTTCTAAACGCAGAATAAGGAACAATAATTAAGATCACAAGCAACTTTTTTCGGAACTAGTGTATACCGCTCAAATGAGTCTTCATGCACAGAGAGAAGTGGATGCTGTAACTGTAGTCAAAGAAATTAAGTTTCAACGCCAAAACGGGCTCATAAGTATCGAAAAGAATGAGCGAAAGCAAATTAACTCTACTTTCTGGCGAGTAAGCTCTATCTGTACTAGTTGAGGCACAACTTACAAGACAACAGTTTGAAGTAATAAGAGTAGCAGATGAACAAAGATTTCCTTCTTATAAAAAGATTCAAGAAGCAAAGAAGCACTGTTATCTTGAACGTGAAGCTATTATAATAACAAAAAAGAACGCTTCTGTAGGGTTGCAGGCTCTATTGGATCACATACTTAAGCAAATTATGAAAGTTCAGGAAGAAGTTTTACAAACACTTTGATAGGAGCAACTTAGTAGCTTAGTATTATTGTCCAAGTGGAAGTGTGATGAGAGTTCAGGACAAAGTCAATACAAACAGAAATTGACGATGAAGAAGATTTAGATGTGAGCATTTTTCTTACTTCTTTTGTACCACTTCAAATTTATATCTAGTGAACCTAACTCATACAGCAAAATTATAGTATAGCAAAACACCCCACCGCCTTCTCCTCGTTATTATCATCCCATTATGCTTCAATTTGTACATGAAACGACGGATATTACTTTTTAAGGAAAAGATTATGTAGAAACTCAAATTCATCAACTTGTTCCAACTTCTGCTAGACTCGAAGAAACAGAAATCTTTATTACGCATACTCTGGTATTTAGATGATAGATGATAAAGTTTGCAATGCTGCATCCTCCACAACCTCTACACAAAAATGCTATATGTGTGGTGCTACCTCGAAGACATTTAATAACATAGATTTAATGTTGAAACAGAAAGTAAATGCTTCAACATTCCGTTTCGGTTTATCTACTTTGTATGCCTGGATACGTTTCTTCGAGTGTTTATTTCGCGTGGCATACAAACTGCCTATCAAATCGTGGGCAGAACAATAAAAGAATAGTTGCAAAAACGAAGAAAAAAATTTAAGATGAATTCAAATCTAAGTTGGGTCTCATAATTGATCGACCGAAACCCGGTTTTGGTAGTAGTAATGATGGAAATACAGCCTGCCTATTTTCTGGAAATTCTGAACTTTCATCCACCATTACAGGAATAGACATAGGGGTTATAAAAAGATTTAAAGTAATTTTACAAACAATATCAAGTGGATACAGTATAAATATACAAATGTTTAAAAACTATGCTTTGACAGCAGACAGATTATTTGCAGAAAAATATTCATAGTATGTCAACAACTGTACACAAGATTTTAATACACATCCCTGCTGTACTAGCGTCTGCAATACTGCCAATTGGGCAGCTTTCGGAAGAGGCCAAAGAAGCATTAAATAAACACATAAGGAAATATCGTGAGGGATATTCAAGAAAATGCTTACGTGAAAAGTCCTTAGAATATGTTTTTTAATCATCTTTTATTGTGCTCAGATCTTTATATATCAAGTTTTCGAACACTCCCAAGGAGAAAAGCAAAACTGTTCGACAAGGAAGTTGTGGCCTTGCTATTATCTGCAGAAACTGGAATAGGTACAGCAAGCAAAGAAGATTCTGAAGAAGGCACTGCTAGTGATTTTGTGGAAGACTCTGAAGAATATCTTTCAGACTAAAATGTCCTCATAGTTTGCACAAATCCTGTCAAAGATTTTTTTTTATAAATATTGACATATAGGTATGCCTAAATATAAATTTATAAATTTTATAAACTAAATTTATTTTAATCGTCAGACATTTAACAAGTATTATGCATTTTATAAGAATCCGAAGTTTTAGAATTTTACTCAGTTAAGATTTGAAATTTTATTCAGATCTTTCGATTTTTATGTCTTAAAAACCTTATTTTATCAAAGGGATTTTTATACTATGTTTTCGTTAATTCGTGGCACGAATTCTATAAGAATGAGAAGTTTCCGACTTTTGCTCAATTCTTTCTATTTCCACCCTCTAAACACCACCCTATTTAATCAAAGAGATTTTTTTCGTTAATTTTCGGGTCAAATTCTATAATATTCAGAGGTTTCAGAATTTTAAAAAGTTATTTCGATTTCCACCCCCTAAGAACAACCCTGTTTTATCGAAGAAATTTTGTTCACTATTTTTTCAATAATTCGCAGGTCAAGTTCTATAAGAATTTGAAATTTCAGAATTTTACTAATTTTTTTCAATTTCCATCCCCTGAAAACAACCCTATTTTATCAAAGGGATTTTTTTCACCATTTTTGCCGTAATGACAAGTTCATTTTGAACCAGTTTTATTACTTTAAGAGTTTTGGCCAGCTTTTCGGGGATTTCTTTCCACTGTGTGGCGCTCCGTTGTGCATAAACAACTATGCTTTTCAAGAGGAACGACATCGGGTAATGGATGTAAGTCATTTTCCTAGAAATTTCGGTAGACATCACCAGTTAGTCTCAGTGATAATAAAGCAGGCCCTATTAAAGTCGCACATCGAGTTGTAATTTGGTGGCGTTTTGACAGGTGTCACAACGTAAACTCAAGTATCATTCATAACTCCTACCCAAACGTTTAACTTGAGTCGCCGCTGATGCCTGCCCTAAAAGGTTGCAAGCGATTTTTTCGGCCTAAAAACGATTTTTATGAAAATTGAATTATCCGTAAAGAGAAAAATATTTTCAAACAATTTTGCAAAGCAACCCACTTGCTAAGGAACCATCAACAGAAACTTTTTTGAGCAGGAAAATTATAAGGTGAAAACGGTATGGATACAGCAAACTAATTAATATTAAATAAACAAAAAGCATATTCCTGTACAAAATTTCTTTTTCGTGATATTGTTTTTCCATTTTAGAAAATGCATTTGACTTTTTGTGACTGTGCATATTTACCGCGTACGGTAGCTCTGAATAAGAAAACAGAAAGTGCTTGCAAAATAATCAGCAAATCTAAGACGAGGAGTAAATCAACTCATATCAACATGACTAATTGATTGTAGGACTATTTGATTATCATTTACGCAGAGTTTATCAAGTTTTACTTACTTATTTGTCGAAATTTATTATGTGATTCACGTAATATTTACATTATGGTAATACATTGTAAGATAAACAGAAAATATAAGACTATTCCATTTAAGTAATACCAAATTTGTCCACACTTTAACATATCGGGCATACTATAAAACAAAATAGCAGTTTATACCAGATGAGGAATAATCCATATTCAAATTCTTTATTTGTTTTATCTATACAGTGCGGAAATTCATGATGGAATAAATTCTGTATCTTGATAACAGAAATTTTATGGAAAAATTCGCAGGTAGGTCAATTTTTGTTTTTAAAACGCCAATTTTTGCCATAAAAATTCCATACCCTCTGTCAACCCATTTGAAAATTTTAAATCCTCTAGGTAAATACATTGGTTTTAAAAGTCGTCTGAACGTAATATAGGAACGAGCCGTGAAAATTATAATGTGTCAACATATTCTAAGCTAAAGAAACCATCGTCTTTTTATTGCCCAATGCAATCATTTTCATTGATAAGATTTTGAAATGTCTATAAAATTAATTGTTTAAGCAATTGTTAAAATAGTAATTTTATATAATCCTTTATTTAACGTTCCCATTAGCAATACTGTCACCTAATGGGGTGTAATTTTTTCAACACTCCCTTTCAGCAGACAGCGTAGAATTTTCAGTTAAAAAAGATCGTCCTGAGACACGCACTGTCTGCAATTAGGAGCATTAAAAATGAATTTACTATCAAGTAGATTTATGAGAGACAAGTTGTAAATGAGCAGACAGCAAGGTTAGTGGTTTATTTATTAATGGTTTGATCTTCGGGAATGATCTCCTGACTAATATTTTATACTTCATTAAAACTGGCAATATTTATAATTTAAAAATAAAATTAGACATAATTGATTATCTTGTGATTTCTAATCTTAAAACGCAAATTGCAGTTGTATAATTAATCTATTAGAAATAGAAATATATTACTTATATGGGAGATATAATAGTCCAACAAAATTGTATATTTAAAAATATACATCGGTCTTTTATTAGCAATGTGCAATTTTAACTCAAGATTTTAACACCTTCAATTCATTACAAACTATGATTGATTTTAATGAACTGATTAATATTCTCAATGACACCCGTATTAAATTTCCTTCTATTCCTTAAGATTCTTCTTCTATAATGCGTTTGATGCTTTTGGAAACTCAGGTCAACAGCAGTCAAAATTTTAGCAGTAATTACTTTTATCTATTTTAATTAAGTCTAGTTTAAAAATTGTACCGAGAAATCAACAAAAAATACGATCAAGGCCACCTATCAATTTTCGAACGCATGTCTTTCATTAGGCTATTAATACTCTGATTTTATTGTTATGTCAGATTGAAAGTTAAAGTAAAGTTAGGTTAGGAAAGAAATGTATAGTGACCATAAAAAGAATATCTTTAAGTTTATTAAATAATGTAAGCACTAAATTAGTCAAAGCAATTGCTCGTAGTGCTGCCCTAATTCTGCAGGCAAAGTCTATTCCCTTAAACTTTGCAGTGATGGGTTGGACTTAGTCAGCCCAATTTACAATGGGCAAAGTAGCGAGTGTATTGTAAATTACTTATTTCTAGGCGTAATAAATATATCATTGTGGGTTACTTATTTATTACCAGGAGTAAAAAATATTTTAAGGCATTAGAATTAAGATAAATGCCCTTTAGGTTTATTGATTCAGTGGAAAAATATTTCACCAGAGTGTACATATGAACGTAATTTATTAACAATAACAAGAAAAGCCGTTTATTGGTTAGCAGTGGAAAGAAACAAAATAACAAAAATAAAATTGACATATTTTCTTTAAAGTTTTGAATAAGAAATTAAAATTACTGGTTACGCCGAAATAACAACATCCTAATTTAATAAAAAATTTCGAATTAGCTATAAGAAAGTCTAACGTCTTAAAAATGTCCGTTACTTTTTATTTTGTGTACCCATAAGAAATAATGTCAGAAAATAAAATATATTTAAATTCTACCTTTTTTAGAGTTGACCAACTTTTTGCTGCACAATTTTCATATTTCTGCTATAAACAATGTTATGTTTCTCTCTTCTTAATCTTAATATAAAGCAATATGCTTCATTTTGAGCATTTAGTACTACTGACCTTTATACAACGGTAATTAAAATATGCACCATATTATACTCCGTTCATTCATATGAGCACATAAAATACTGTTTACCTGGGCTCGCAGCGCGATCCTTTATCGACCGTCAGTCTTGCATAGTTCTCTAGCATAGGCGGGCGGTACATTAAAAATGCACAAAATGTATTTATATAAATCCGCGCTCCCGTGCTAGAATTTTTTATGTGCTAAGTTAAGATGTTTATATCTACAACAAAAATTCTGATTTCGTCGAGATCTATCCACTGTTAAAATGTTTGCTATTAAAACTAAATCACCTCATATAAAAAAACAATTTAAAAAAACAGTAAATCATTAAAACATCAAATACCTTACCGATTATTATTATAAAATCAGCCAATAACCAATATCAATAACGGTAAATAATAATTTAATACAAGCATTAGGTTTGTTGTGAGTGGGTCTCAGTAGACCCTCCACTGCGGCCATCAGCAGGCCTAATACAAGCATTACACAACACAAGTAAAAGTAAAATTATATATTAGTCATCGAAAACACAATTCAATTTATATCAAAACACAATCTAAGTCCATCTACTACCGATGCCTATGAAATAAAATAAACAATGAAAATTTAATTAACCGCTATCGAAACTTTGCATTTGTGTTTATCTGCCTGCCGTCTGCACCAATCATCACCACGCATTTTGTTCCCTATCCAGGCTAACGCTGCAAAGCTTATGTGAATGGACTTTAATTTCTTCAAACACTGTAAAATACCGCTAGAATAACTATCTCGATTTCTTCAGTTTTTCTAGTGAAGAAACAGGATATCGGAAGTACGAAATGGCCATAAATCCACTATTCCATCGTCGTAGAATTATCGTAAAAACTTGATTGTGATATGTATGGTGTGTGCTATAGCTTTGTGCTGTTGGAAACACCCTCGAGTAAGCTCATCATCGTATAATTGCTGATTCAGCGGACTTAATAACAATGTTGAATATAAAAATTTCTACTTTACATTTCGGTCAAAGAAAGTGAAGTGAATTCATCTCCTCTTCCAAGTTGCCACCCAGAGACCCACTTTCATGGGATGTAGGGGGTGTTTTAATGTATTCGTGTCGTGCAAATTCTCATATTCTAACGCACTCAAATGAAATTACAAATGAAATTATGCCTCGTCATTGTAAAAGGTAATGTCCAGAATCTTTATTGCTTAAATTGTTCAGGAACTTCCTGTTCTTTTTGGTTTTGTTTGAAAACTGTTCAGAGTGAAGTGTGTGAGGTCACGGCATTTCAGCTCCATTAATAGTCACAAAACATACATTTTTTTTCACAGTAAATTATTTACAAAAATACACCACAAACAAACAAAATAGTACCGAAAATATAAACTTTCTTAAGCATTAAGAACAATAAATTACTTGCATAAAAATTAAATTGAAATAAAAATATAGATAGAAATGTTGACATTTGCATTCACTTATTTATTTTTCTTCTTCTTCGACGACTACACAAATATTGACCGAACAGACTACCAGTCTCCGACTATTATCAATTTGAGTGTCTAAATTGCCCTAAAAAATGCATATTTAGACTGTTCTGTTATTAATCTTACTAAAAAGACACAAACATTTAGAAGAAATATAAAAGAAATGTAAAAGAACTAAAAACAAATTATATAAGGTGTTCTATAATTCTTCATCCTGCTTAAGACAGAGAGCGTAACTCGAAGTAAATTTCGATTAATAACGTATATAACAAAAGTTTTGGGACAAATTTGGTTATCAATTTCTAAAAGGTAAAAGGGGCTTATTTAGTTACCACTGCCGGTAATTGAATCAAGCAAGCCTACCTAACTTGAAGTTTGACGGTTGTTGTAAATAGTTTTTCAACATGTCTTACAAATTTGATATCCGTAAGATTATTTATAATTTAGTTGGCCAAATACCAAAAGCAGCTATTATTAAGATATTTCGAGGTACCAATATCTCTCTTACAACGATTTATCAGACAACAACGGAATGTGAGGAAGAAATTCCTTGATTAAACTCGCCAGAAAGTGGTAGACCTCGAAAATTGTTGGATGCTAGAGTGGACAGGCTTATGTAGAATGCAAAAAAAACGTGTTGGTGTATTCACAAGAGGATTGATAAGACGTTTTGCTGTGTCACACATGACAGTTAGCCGAGAAATAGAGAGGAACGGATTGTTTTTAGGAAGAGAAGAAAATACCCGAAATACACATCTGCACAGTTAAAACGAATTCCGCGGTGTTGCCGAAAATTGAGACTTCGGCAGTTTTCAAGTAACAGAGTGATAATTTTAGATGATAAGTATTTTCCCTTAACTAACTCTGAGATGAAAGGTAACAATGGTTTTTACACCGGTAATGTTAATACTGCTCCTGACAACGTAAAACACAAACAAAAAGCGAAATTTGTAATCAATGTTTGCCAAAATTATTGCGTTTTATAAATGGGCACCACAATAATAATGATATCATGTTATGGCCTGACCAAGCTTCTTGCCATTATACCAGGAAAACTAAAGTCTGGTTGCATGTCAACAACATCCAGTTTACACCAAAAGATGACAACCAACCCAACGTCCCCCAAGCAAGACTAATTGAGGAATTTTGGGCTTTACTGAGTAGAAAAATCTATGATAATGGATGGAAAGCTGAAAATGAAAAGCAATTGCGGAGAAATGTTTTTCAGAAAATTCGAGAAATTGACGTGGCTAAGCATACAGATTCATGCGACATATATCTACAAAACTACGTGGAACTGAAAAACATGGGTCATTAACTACATTGTAATATGTTTTTATTGTCAAGAAATATATAAAAGTTAATAGATAAAAATAAATTAATTTTTTTTCAATAATTGTACCAATTTCAATGTTCTCCCAAAACTTTTGTCACATACGTTATTAGCGAGGTTATTAGCTACATTAGATTTTGTCCATTATGCAACGCTCACCATTTCAAAGCACAATTTTGTTTGAATAAACATACGATATGCATATATCGCTGAATACATAAAAAAACGAAGATTTCAAAAAATGAGAACTATATAGATTGTTCTATTTAAAAAACAAAAGTTTGATTTCTATCTACGAAACGAGAAGTTCAATTGTTTTCCTGAATAATGCGTTGAAATCGCAAGAAAGTTTCATACAACGCTGTTACCACTGTTTTCTAGGTAAAATGACAAAAAATTTACGAGGGTAAATTGTTACCTGCATAACCCTGTATAAGACTGTTTTTACTTTCAGGACCGATCTTTCCGTCTTCTATTAAATCAATTTGTTAAATAAGTTCAATGGAAATAATTATTACTGATACAATTGTATTCAAGGAAACTAGTTGCCGAATAAATTTAATAGAAGATGAAAATACGTTTAAACAACCAATGTGTTCTCACTAAATAACTTAAGTCGAAATCATTAAATTTGGGTTTAGTTACAAATAAAATTTTCGTCTTTTAGGAATTTGAGAAGATTTTTAATACATGGAAAATATTAGGAGTAATGGATTATTTTTAAAATTTATTGATTTGTATGAAAAAAATAATTATAATTACTTTTAATATAAACGGTTGCTTTTATCCATTTAACAATACTTACTTCCATATTAAATTAATATATGCCGACCTATGCACACAAAATATATGAAATTGTTTTGAAATTAATAAAATTGCATTTGCTGATAAATATATAATCCTTGGAGAAAAACAACAATTTAAATTTATCGATGAAGAAATACAATATTCACCTTGTATAAACAAGAAGTTAAAACTACACAAAATCGTATTTGTATTTTATCTCCCCGATTGGAGCTGACTGGAAAGATCCTTTCACAATTTAAAAGCTGTCGGTAGGATAAACATGGGGCATCGTTGACTCCTACACTATACAATACATGTCCGCTTCGCAAAGCAATTTTATAAAGATCTCCACTATATTTATATGAAAAGATACAACTGAGAACAGACGTACATGTACTACAACTGTTTTCAATTTTATCTTAGCTATTATTTTAGATAAGTATTTTTTAAATTATCTTCAGATTGTACATAACATTGTATTGACTACGTTTAAAATTGTACAATCCCAAAAGCGTATTGAAATTTTGTGTTTTCAACAGTTCGATAACTATAGAGGGTGTAACAAAAAAGCATGTCATAAACTCAATGGCAGATTCTAGGCAACAAATAGTGACGATATGACTTAACTTACATATATGCGAAAATGCTTCAAAAAATTTTTATGGGCCTTTAAAGTCGAAAATAAAAAATGAAAAATTTGCTCTAACTCTAGAGTCCTTGTAAGATATCTTCTTTAAATTTGGTACAATATAGCACTAGTAGCAGTGCAATATTTTAAGTAATTATGATCAGTTTATCTCGATTCAAAAGACGAAAAGTGGGGGTCATGTGACCCATTTACCCCCATTTTTTTTTGGGCACACCAATGGCAAAAATTTTTTTTTTTGAAAACGAAATTTAATTTTAAAAGTTTTTTTACTCTTACCTTTTTTTTCTACGTGCTTTAGTTTTCAAGCATTTAGGTTATTGGAATTGTGAATTAAAAGACTCTAAAGCAGAATAATTGAACAAATTTTTTTGCGATAAGACTTTTAAATCGAATGAAATAGTGTCCTCTGAATGAACAAGCAATTTAATTTTAACAAAATAACTTTTTTGGAACTTATTGTAAACAATTTATTTTAAATAATTACTTTACAAATAAATAAACAGAGAATTATAAATACTGCAGATAGTTTTCGCCAGAAGCAGCAAATTTTAAAAAAAATCAGATTTTCATTTTTGAAATGATGTGTTAAATGTCTTGATGAAGGCGAAGGTCACTTTGAGCACTTGCTAAAGTACAAAATTAAGCCTGAATATATTTCTGTTCAATTTATGAAATTTTAAATTATTTAATTAGGTAATTGTGTTGTTTATTTATTTATAAAGTAATTATTTAATAAATTGTTTACAATAAGTTCCAAAAAAGTTATTTTGTTAAAATTAAATTGCTTTTTTATTCAGAGGACACTGTTTCATTCGATTTAAAAGTCTTATCGCAAAAAATTTGTTCAATTCAGCTTTAGAGTCTTTTAATTCACAATTCCAATAACCTAAATGCTTGAAAACTAGAGCACGTGAAAAAAAGGTAAGAGTAAAAAAACTTAAAATTAAATTTTATTTTCAAAAAAAAGTTGTTTTTTTGCCATTGGTGTGCCCATAAAAAAAATGGGGGGTAAATGGGTCACATGACCCCCATTACTCGTCTTTTGAATCGAGATAAACTGATCATAATTACTTAAAATATTGCACTACTACTAGTTGCTATATTGTACCAAATTTAAAGGAGATATCTTACAAGGACTCCAGAGTTAGAGCAAATTTTTCATTTTTTATTTTCGACTTTAAAGGCCCATAAATATTTTTGGAAGCATTTTCGCATAGAGGTAAGTTAAGTCATATCGTCACTATTTGTTGCCTAGAATCTGCCATTGAGTTTATGACATGCTTTGTTGTTACACCCTGTATGTAAACATATCGTATAACTTTCTACGAGAATTAAGGGCTAGTATTATTACATAATAGCAATTTAAACTTGATTTACTTTAAATTATAATTATCTACCTTTTTAATCAATTATACGGATAATTGTGGTTTCTCTTAAATTTATGAAGAATACAAAATATTAGCATTTGATAGTTTCGCGGAAGATTTTAAATAAATTCAAACTTCAGCATCTGAAAGAAACTGGTCATTCTTTGAATCACAGGTAGATAATTTTAGACAAAGAAAAAAATGATTTTGCATTAAAGTATCAATAAAAAGCCTTAAACTCCTCATACACACTCGAACATGCTCGGCTCGACATGAGCCCAACCGCGAACCGAGCATGCTCATCGATTCCCATACACGTCAGAACCGAACATGCCAACTTCAGTTTACGGCGAGTCTCACGCTGCATCATTACAAAATGGATCTTGAAATAACGATGGCAATTGTGGGTGGTTTTATATGTTTGGATGAACCTGCAATAAAAATGAGAAAGCGAGAAGCTTTTACAAAGTTTTCATCCGCATCAGGATTAATTTCTTTGGCTTTTTCCACAAGTTTACCATAACTTTCCCCTTTTATATGTTTATTACTATACTTTTTACTTCTCACGTCCCAAAGGGCCCTGTTATCTCTGTATAAAGTAATGAATTCCGCCCAAAACTTTCTATTATCCGCGAACGACATCACAAAAATTTATCAATTTATTATTTATACAACGAAGTATATCACTCAACGACTTGCTATTTACCACACATGTACTAACATGTTGGCCGCTGGGCTCGTGTTGGTAGGGACCGTCGAGCCGAGCTCCGAGCGGAGCATCCCAACCGCCAACTGGGCTCGTGCAACTCACACACATTCAAATATGTTGGCCCAACTAGGTGCTCGCCCAACATATTCGTGTGTGTATGGGGCGTTTTAGAAGGCAGATTATCTCTCCAATACGCAAGATACGATTAAAATACCTACAAGCCAAATTTAAATTTACATCTTTACATATAAGTTTACATCTAAATTACGTTTTTAGCTTTCGCGCTATCAGCTGATAACTGATATTCAAGTTTCTGTCAGAGAATTTTCTTCCTCATTTGATTGTACAAAATTCTATTGATTTTCCGTAAGTTTCTATGAACATGGATCATAAAGACGATTAGTTTTCAAAGATACACGTCGGGGGTACACTAAAGTTCTGTGTTGGAACCATTATTTTTTCAACGTTTTCATTAATGATGTCATAACTGAACTGTAAATTATTTATACATTCAGATAATATGAAGTTTAGACCAAAAAATTCATTAATTATTTAGTCTCAACATAACATACATTTAGAGAGAATACAATGACGTTTCTTGAGGGCTTTACGTTATAAGGAAAATGATGTTCATTCTGCTATTGGTTTTTCTCAGTCTGAACTTTTAAACAGGTTTTTGCTTTCGAAACTAGAGACTCGCAGACTCATATTTTAACAAACATTAAGGGGCCTAGTCGGGAAAAAGCTTCGGAGAGCTGTGTCACTCTCTAGAAAGTTTTTATACATGCGCCGCTGAATAATTTTGCTCTTGACTATACCTTCACTGGACGTTTTATTCACCGACTTCATTGAGGTGCGATTCCCGATAGAGGTAACACTTCCTTGCTCCATTTATAGTGACAAAGATACTTATTTAGAAAATTTATTTTAACCAAACAGTACGGAATAAAAGTTTGAAATTTGCTGAGCATAATTATGAAGATTTATTCTAGACGACGTGTATGAATTTTACCTCGAATTTTACCGATTGATATCATAATTCAGGAGCTAATCACGTTCAAATTTCACTTATATTTACAGTATAAATTTTCCCTACATAAAGTGAAAATTAGTTAAAATAGATATACATGTACCCTCTAGTACACTTTCAACTACTGATCCTCCAAATTTGGTGTAATTTGACCAAACCGTATGGAAGAAATAAATTTTGAAAAATTACCTTACAAACACTAGTTCGATTAGCCCTCTTAAGGCAAATCCTTAATTTTTTTAGTAAATTTGAAATCACAATAAAAATAACATTCGTTTTATAACAAAATATACAATAGATAATCTCAAATGTCTTACAGTCTCAACATGAATATTATCAACAATTCAATATAATATTTTCTATATTTTACTAAAATTTTTTTAAAGATAACAAATTATTTACGAAATTTATTACATTATTAATTTATATAATAATTAAAGTATTGCTAGGTAATTGCATGGTCAACCTATCCTTCTCGTGATTTTTAGATCAAGCAGTTTATCTAGAAAGTTCCTTGGATGAACCAGCCAAGTAAGACTGAATAAAACTGGTTATTATATTTAGGATTTTCTAAAAATATTTTAGTTCAACAGATAGTACCAATCAAAAAAATTAGTTGTAATAGTAAGTTAGTTTAGTTAGTGACTACTAAAATTAGAAGAATTGAAACATGGTTGTACGTTATGTAGTGAAGAAAAAAAACCTAAAACATAACGGTCATAAAATTTGCTAAAAATAACTTGTGTGTACTATCAGGAAACTAATGTTTTTTATATGTAGATACATTCTGTAGTTCTTTTAATTTATCATGGTGACAAGCTTTATTATATTTTTAATAACAAAAATCTGTCTGTATGAGTAATAAAGCTAAATTGATTTTCTTTGTCGTTGAATAAAAAAAATGCCGCATTATGTTTACAATTTACTGTTTTATGATAATATAAAAAGAGAAAGGGAAGCATAATCACAAAATTGATAGATTTTTTTTCATTTCTTATAGCAGGTTTTACTGTTTTTTAATGATTATTTTAAACTGCGAAAATAAATAAAATAACAGTTATCTAACTAATCTTCATAATAATAAATTTAAAAAATGTTTATTTCAGGAATGTTAATAACAAATCAAAAATAATTGCAATAAACTGTCGAAACTAAAAATGAAAAAATCAATAATATTTATTTTTTAAACACAATATAATAAAATAGAATTAAAGGCTACATTAAATATTATGTATATTTCATAACATCAAATATCACAAGATAATAATTACACTTAAACACTTTGAATGACATAGCACGCTATTACAGCACAGGATTGTGGTCAGTGCGAGAAAAATGCTTTTAAAACATGGTAAGTAGCTAAAGAAATTAACAAATATTACAAAATTAATGCAAGAAAGTGCATTTTTTAAATTGTTACGTGCAAGAATAAACTGTTAATAAAATAACATAACGCCACCCATATTTTGATCTTAAGACGTTTGTTACACACTAGACACACTTGACGCTTGAGCTCTGAACGCTCGAGGAAAATAAGGTATTAATCCAAAACTGTGCAGTTGTGGTAGAAATATTGGTACTATAGAGTAACTTAATTTGCTCCTATGTAGGTGTATTAAAATGATTGAAATTAGACCGTTATTTACTTTACTTATATTTATTTGTTGTCTTTTGATTGATTTTTACACTTCCCACCATTGTATTGCTTGTATACAACTTTTATCTTCATCTTTAACGCATTTGTTTTATGTGTTATCATCAAAATATCCATGAACGTAAAAAGTCTTTATTGTTAATAACCTGAAATAAATCACTCTATAGAAAATAATTTTACAATTTGGTTCGATATTATTGAAAATACAGTGTATGTATTGAGTTATTAGACATTGGTCACTTATATAACAGAATTGCAATGTAAATCAGAGGCCGACAAACCGTTACTGGTCAGCGTTAGCATTAGCAGAGCAAAGCACTAGCCGACGTGTGATCAATAATACACACTACGCGCGATGCGATGCCAAATTTTAATCTTCCCTTAATGTTTTATATCTAATACTTGAATACATAATGTTTTGAATGTTTCCTTAATCGCCTCTCAAGTCACCGAAGTAGCTCTCAGAAAATTCTAGAATTTTGTGTCGAGTGAAGAGAGACAAGGCCCTACAGTTTATTGTGGAGTCCAAACCACATCTAGGGCATCGACGGTTATCTTCCATCTTAAGCCGAAATAAATTACAAATAAAACTTCTAACTTGCTCCGGGATGGATTCGAACCATCGATATTCGGTACCGTGTAAATAGCTATAGGCGCTTTACGCACTCGGCTACCAGGCCCCATAATATAGTGTATATTGTAAGAAGATCTTTGCCCATTGTAGAGTATATCAACTATTAAATAATAATTTTAAAATGTGAAGTATATTATTAAAACCAAACGATGTGAAGAAGGGAACGTTAGCTCCCGAGAACGTTCGTGCAGGAAAAGGCGTTTGTGTGCGACCGTCCTTCTTAGAGCACATTGAAAGCAATTTGAGAATATTCAGCACGTTCTTGAGTGCGACCTGAGAAATTTGTTATTCCATTGTGATGCTGTGAACTAAGAATATTTAATGTAAAAATTTTTTGGTTTTCTTGCAAGTCTTGAATCATTATACGAAAATATCTAATACCTAATCCTAATAGTCTTGAAAAATATTTTATTTGCATTGAGGTATAATATAATTTTGAAATAAGCGCGGATTTACGGGGGATAATGAGGTAATTACCCCCAAGGTTTTGGTTAGCAGCAACTTTCGTTTCAATATTTTAAATATTTCTGAAGGTAAAATAAAAATATGAAGCAAAAATATCAGACATTATACTTTCAGTTATCATGTTAAAAAAGAAACTTGACACACCGAATTATTATCCTATCGTACCGGCATTACAGGAAATCCGCCCCTGCAAAACCTTTATGACAATGATTGATACCGAATTCACTATTACTGGGTAACACTGTTTTAGTATTGGACCAGGAATCCAATACACTAAAATTTTTAATTGTTGGTTAAACGCAAAATGAAGAGGATGCGCCGCATTTTCCCACTGAAACACAAAAAAGAGAGCTTTGAAGTCAAATCCAATGTATGTTCCGACTCAGTGGGTTACTGTAATAAAAAAGTGCCAAAAAGACTGGTGAACCATTTATTGTAAATGATTTAGATTATGATGATTTCTTAGATCTCAAATGGCTCAAGTAGGAAATAACTTGCAATGCAACACAGATGGCGAATGAATTCATTTACTTGAGATTGTCAGCATTATAGTCACTAAAGAAAGTCCTTTCCAGTTCCACTATAAAACAAGCTACAGTGACATGGTTTTCAAAACAGCCATTTCCTCAAAAAAAGGAAACACCAAAGGCAAATTTTATCATTCGTGAATTTTACAATCAACAACTGGAAATTGCTATGCATAAAAAACCAAAGTCCCAAAAAGTGACATAAGTTTTATCAAAATCTGCGATATAAGCATCAAATAGATATTTACTTACTAATACATTTTTGTTGAAAATCGTTAAAAATAAAACGTTTGACAAAATTGTTTTTTTTTTCATTTGTATATTTATGTGAGAAATTTGATAATTTTCAATACATCGAGAATTTTCAGAATATATTCAGAGAAACATACACTCTCGATCTTTTTTCGTTATTGCTCGTCTATTCTCGTTTATGCTCGTTCATGCTCCGAGAACGTTCTCCAAAAATACGTGCTCGAGCATTTACATCTCTACGTATGGCAAGTTTTTAAATGCTTCGTACATATCCAAACTTGACCATAGGTGCATTTAAAATGCAGCCACACATCTAAAAGTCAAATAGCTTGATCTAAATTACGTGTCATGTAATATGATGAGAGCCATAAAGAAGTGATAGATGACAGGCATCAGTTTGTAAGTCCATACGACCGGTACTAAATGTCGGATTTCAACTACTTCTTCTCCTGCCACACACAAACTTCAATGTTACATATTCTATAAATAGAAATTCTTTATCATAAATAAATATAGGCACTACATACCCGTACCATGAAATAAGATCATATATTTATAGTTTATAGCTGAAGAATTTTAACTATTAAATATCAATACCAGTAATTAGCAACTGCCTTTGATCTTTTCTAGACATAAACGTAATGAGTGTGTGACAAAATCATAAAAACGACTATGCCTTAAGGTTTAAGGTCATAAATAAAGGGAAACGTATTTATTTTCATAATTTATACACTATCATCAATCACGTTATATGCACTACTTTTAATTGATCATTAGGAAAAGTACATTAAAAGTCATTAGTAGTTTTTGCTGTTATAGTATGTGATATTCTACCCAGAACAACTGAAACATAGTATAATAATGAACTTTTCCATCTTGCTCATTGTTTACAGAAATCAAAAAAATTAACTTTCACTAGTTTTTCCCCAACCCACTACTACGTGCTCTGGAGGAGAAGCCTTGCAAGCATTAGTAAAGGTGATCCTTATGTTGTATGGTAAAATACAGCGAGATATTCGGTGGCTTATGGTTACTCAATCCTAACATTCTGACTTATACTTCTTTAACCAAAAACGAATCGGTTCTCTTCAACTATCTATGGTATTTGAAATCAAAAATGTTAAACTAATTGAAATAAATTAAGGATATGGTGAATTCTCAAAGGAAAAATTAACCCAGAGCAAAATTTTCAATGCGCCAATGTTGCTTAATCATTGTCATTTCAGAAAAAAAAAAATATTTTTACAAATTCAAGTTTCACAAAGAGGGATATCAATACATATAGATAATATGGTTCATTATCACTTCAGCTCTTATTCCTGTTTATAGTTTCGCACGTTTCTGAAAATATTGTGTCCAATTTTTGTTCAAAATTTGAATAGGCGTTATTTAACTAAAGACGAAGCAAATCAAGCCATTGAGTTCCAGCTTTGTGATGCGCAGCAGTCCGATGTGGCCAATCGCTTGAACCTGGCTCAAAGTGTTCTATTTGAATAACCGATTTAATGAGAATTGTTAATGGACCATCAAGAGATGGTCAACTAGATCAACAAATGTTAGGGAATACAGATTATTAATCATAGGAGCTGGGATGGATCCTACAAGAAACTGCTCTCTGTTGACCTTTTTATCGCAACTATAGTTCTTACTACCCCGCAAACTGTCTTATATCGTCTCAATAAGGCAGGTCTGCCCTGCAGGAGACTTATAAGATGCCCGCCTTTGGCAGCGAATCACAGTACTTAAAGTTGTGAAGAACAAGTGAACAGGCGTGATGATTGTAATACTGTAATATTTCTCGATGAGAGCCGCTTTTGTTTTCATAGTGGCTGACGCACGGGTCGCATCTGGAGACCACCAGAGTCAAGGGTAGATGATCGGAACGTTCAAGATGTGCATGCTAGATATAGATCAGTTACGGTTTGGAATGGAATTTTCCTTGTCGTGCGGAGTTGCATATCTGTGATAATATAATAGCAGGTGAAATTTATGCAAGAGATATCATTTGCAATATAGTGAATGATTAATTATCGTTGGAATTTGGAGCGTAATGAATTTTCGTCCAGTCACATAAAGCTGGGATAGTATTCGAACAGCCAGAATTGGATGAAATTAATCATTTGCTTTTACTTTCAGGTCTGAACTTTCATATATAATATCTCTGATCACTAATGAATCGACTGCTGCCCGTTAGGAATTTTCAGGATTTATAGGATACCTTAGACCAAGAGGATATAAATTACTTGTTTTCAAGTATGTCTAGAAAAATTCAAGAAGTGATAGCAAATAGTGGTGGAATCATCCGCTATTACCTGATATTTGTACTTTATCTTTTGATACTTATTTTGACAGTTGAATTGAGAATCTTATTATTTTTTTGTTATTAAATATTTTCTGGCTGAATGAATGTATATGATTTATAGAAATAATGGCAGAAAATAACCGTACTATTCTTCCCCTGAGAATTTTTAACTTTTTCGATCAGTTGTTATTTTATAATGACAAGATACGAATATGTTCACAAAAATCTCTGTTTTAAAATATGAATTTATTGAAATGTAAATTTGGAATTTTTAAATAATACAAAACTTTCTTCTAGTCTGTGACACAAGGACGGCCTAAAAAGTGTGTACTTATTTGTACTTTCTTCTTCATATAAAATTAAAGAAAATCGTAATTACATAATAAATAAAATTGAAGAATAGTTTTGGTTTCTGCATTTCGATACATCTATACTTACAAAATAAATAATAACTGATAATATGTAGGTGGGAGTATAATGAAAACAAGTCAGCAACAAAAGTTAAGTACTTTTACGAGCACAGCTAGTACTTTATGATACCTGTCTGAACGGGAGCATGAAATACTTAATTGCAATAAAAAGCACCAGAAACCTTGCAGGTTAGCTTTAATCTAGGATAGCGTGAACATTAAAGTAAAAAAATGAAATTAGCAACGGACGCGTGAATCAGACTGGCAATTGATGCAGTAAACAATATCTGACGACATTCAAGGCCGTCGAAGGACTGCCAATGCCCTTTCACGTAATTTAATATGGTTATAAAACATGATTGCTGCTCTTTGAGAGACATTACATTACACTGGCGCCTAACCAGCCACTTCTTCACTATCATCAGGTAAGGTAAAAAACGTGCACCACCAATGGCCAAATAAAGAAAACTTTATTATTTTCATACCTTCTTATAGTATAAAAGTTAGGCTCTAATAACACAAAATTCGAAGAATTCTTATTACAAAAATAAAAAATAAATACATTGATAGGCAATCTGAAAAAAAAACTAATATTCAGTAAATTCGGGGCCCACTTTACGTAATTTTTGAATAATATTATCATTAGAAATAATACAGTGTGGTGATTAGACGATTTTAAAGAAAAAAGTTCCTATGAACATGGGACCCAGAAATGCTTCTCTGCAGAATTATAGCCTCTTAAATTAAAGAAAACTTTAAAAAATATAAAAAATAATCACAGATTTTTTTAAGTTATAATAGTGTTAACAAATAATAACTAAATTAAATGTTTGACGCATGCAACTTGCACCATTACACACGCTTGCATTTTTCTGGCCATCTTGTACTCTTTCAACAATTCTGATCATATTCCGAATAGTAATGAAGGAATCAACAATACTGTTGCGAATATCGTTTTGATCTACAATAGTTGTTCAGTATATTAGAGATTTCAGATAACACTAGAAAAAGAAATCTAGGGGATTTATATCAGGACAGTGTGAAGGTCAAGCTTTTTCTGCTAGATCAGCAGCAATGCTGAAATATGCTGGGACATCATCATGCACGTACCACGTAAGTTGCATTACCTGGTAGGGAACTTGCATGCATTTAGTTCAAAGCTATGAAAATGACGATAGCTGTCACTTGTCAGGCGTTCGGGAAAAAATACTCTATTAAGAAATTTCCAACAGTCCCAACCCAAACGTTGAAAGAAAATTGGTGCTAAAATCTGTTCTCCGTAATAACATGCCGATTCTCTTTATTCCACAAATGGTTATTATGATGATTTATAATAGCATCTTTTGAAAATGTAGTTTATCTAGTATATTAGCCAAAAATTTCCCGTTTCGTGCTACTTTTTATAATAAACACTGGAAAAATTGTAAACGCTGAAGAAAATCGTCTGGGAATAAGGCTTATACGTGATACGGGTAGAGCTGGTAGTATTTCAAGACTTTCCACACGGTTCTTATGATTCACATTTAGTTTTGCTGCAATTTTTCTTATATTTGTCGACAGATTGTCTTCAACTAGCTCTGGCATTCTTACCGTGAGGAGCCTTTCGAGAACAACCACATTTCTCTTGAATGAATCAGATTACCTGAGATCATTGTGATTTCGCATAAATGTTTTATAATAAGGTAACCTTCTAATTAGAAACCTCTCGTGACCTTGCCTTCAACGCATTACCGTCAGCAAGGTCATAGCATATCAGTTTTCTGTTCGAAACAAAATTCAGCCATTGTAATGGTTACAATACAATACATTACAATAATATTGTTTAATGTATTTTATTCTAGCTCAGTAGACTTAATACCGAAGTTTTTTGGTCGGCAGCGATACATTTTTTATTAGAATTCTATTTTTTTGTAATAGCAAAATGTTTATCTGTCAGGTATGCACTTTATCATAAACAACATTCAAAATTAAATTTTAGATAGTTTTATTATTATAAAGAGCGCCATACTTTGGGTTTTATCTTTTTTTGTGAAAACTACTACCCTACGAGAAAACGTGAGACAAAAAAACTTTTAAATTTCCTGTCATACGTCATAAACATCTTGTTAAAGAAAAAAATATCGTTGTCAAGTAAAATGTCAAAGACAAATTTAGGAAAAAAATCTTTTTCTTAAGATTTATTATAAATTTAATATGAACCATTCATGTAAAAGTTTATATGTAAGAATTAATTAATTGATTAATTTCTTTCTACTTCTAGATATTGAAATAAGATGTACTGGATTTCATGTTGATTAATTTTCTTAGTGGAAATGTCGAAATGTTTTGTTTTACATGCCACACATTTAGGGAAAATCAGCAAATGACACAAAATATCCAAAAATCGTGCGGTTAATTAAATTTTCGAAATAAAAATTGTAATTCTACTCTCTTCTATTCTCTCTGCAACATTTGTGTTTTCTCCTGATCCTTATTTCCTTATTTATTCAACGTTTATTCATTTTTTAATTATCTATTAATGGGGTGAAATTTTGTACATGGCTATGAGTCACTCAATGGTACCACTTTTTGTGTTTATTGATATTGTTTATTTAGATGGCAAACAGAGAAGCATGAGCTAAAATTTGTGAATAGGAAGCAAATCAATTTAAAAGTTCGGCTTTTTCTTGTAAACAATATCAACCTTTAATGCTTTAATTGTTCTAGTGGCTGTAAATGATTATTGTTTATGTGCATATGAGTAAAACTCAAAATCTTAAACCCACTTTTATTATTTAAAAAAATCTTGCCTGACTTTTTTTATAATTTAATTTTTTTTAATCAATAGGAAGAAACGAAAAATTACCAAAAGGGAGTAGAAACATGCGTTAAGAAAATCAAAGAAACGGTTTTTCCTAGATAGGAAAATAAATAATTGTGATAATGAGCGAAAATCTATTCTTTGACCTTTATGCTGAACCGAAGAAAAACATGCAATAGTAAACTACCCATAAAATATGAGGCAAAAGAAGATAGTAACATCTTCAACATCTAAGAGCCTATCAATAAGATGAAATAAGAAGTAAATACTCACCAAAGCATCAAAGTAAAATAAAACCAATCCAGTGAAAAAATAGGAAAGCTATAAAGTAGAAAATCGATGTTTCAAAAAGAATATGCTCTACTTATTAGATAAGATTTGAAAATTTAGTTTTCGACAATTGAGGATTTGATTTTTATTTTAATTTACTAATAAAGATCTTAGTACAATATATTATGCTTTGGTTTTTAAGTTCAAGAGAGATGCCAAAATTCTAAAACAATACTTTATTTATAGTTAATTTATTAACTATATTTAAATTTAACTTTGATCCTAACTTTGAGTTGACTAATAAACATGTAGGAATCAGCCTTTAAATAAAGTTATGTTAAAATGTGTAATTGGTGCTAGATTATTTTAAACTTGAGACCAATTTTATAAATAATAAATCGTTAAAATAAATACATCCCTTATATAACATCTGAATCTATTTAGTCGGCTTTATTTAATTCAATTAAATCTAATTCAATTTAGAGAATGTTTGCGTTTATCTCGTAGTATCTCTGAAACAAAAGTCCAAACCAAAATTTTGTATTCTTAAGAAAACTTTACTTCCTTTCTGATGTATGATGATATTTTGTGCCGTAGTCACAGCATCCTGGGAATGACCTCGGATACTATGTCTACCCTAATCAACTACGAGTTGACTTTCAACATCTGTTTTCCTGAAAGAGATGAGTGGGATTGGAATAAAGCCGACCTACTAGAGGCAGACAGTTTCTGGTTTATAGACGGTTGCAAAACTCCCGAGGGAACAAGAGCCGGAGTATATAGCTACAGACCAAAGGGGAGGATATCCTCAAGCCTAGGTATTAATGTACTATATTTGAGGCCCAGGTTCATGCTATTAAACTGTATGTGCGAAGGCGAAAACATGCATTCTGCATGCAGATCAATAAAAATTTTCCCAGATAGCCAAGCAGCTCTAAAAGCTCTTGGCTCATAATGGTGTAACTCCTAAACGGTATGGAACTGTCAGAAGGCTCTAAATCATTTGAGTAAAAACAATAAAGTGACTCTGGTGTGGATACCTGACCACTTGATCTGAAAGATAATGAAATAGTCGACTCCTTGGCAAGAGAAGGAGCAGGATCACGAATCATGGGATACGAACAGATACTTGGCATATCCGCAATTACTGCCAAGATGATTATATTAACCTGGGCTGAAAGGAAAACTCCCAAGTATTGGCAAGAGTAACTAGGATTAGTTCATTTGAAGGTGTTTACAAAATACCCTTTGTAATCAAAGGCGTAGAAACTTTTAGAGTTAAGCAAGGTAGTTCTGAAAACCCTAACAGGCCTATATACTGGGCACTGCCACTAAAATATCATCTGCTTAAACTCAGTCTGGTGGATAACATCGAAGCGGCCAATGCCAGGAAGATGATGAGAATGATGATCACGTCTTATGTACCTGTTCCGCTGTGGAGAGGTTCCAGTTCTCAATATTTTGCAAAAGGCAACTGCTGCTAAGATCTGGACACACTCTCATCCAATAAAGTTATCAGTTTCATTAAGAAACTGAACTTACTGGGTGAAATATAATTAGCAGTGAGCCACAACAGGCCTCTTGATGATTGCAGTGGAAAGCCCAGAAGGACCCACACACAAAAAAACCTGACCTAACCTAACTTAGTGCCACATAATGTCAAGGCACAACAGAGCTACGGAGAAATGTGAAATGTAATATATGTGTTATTGAAGTGTGGACGTCTACTCGTAGTCCGCTTTTCAAACGGATACCAGGAAATTTGTACTGCATTGCATTTAGTTATATAACTTATTTTTTATCAGACATAAAATTGTAAATCCTATGTCAATATGTTCAGAAATGATAAGGTACACTTTTCTTAAGAGTAAAAATCTTAATCTTATTTATTGCAATTTCTATTCAAAACAAAAATGAAATTGAAAAAGATATGTTAATTTAGAATAGATTAATTAAGTTGGCTTTGTATCTTGTCTTGTTTATCATAATTTAATTCACTTTTGTTTTCACTTAGGCATTAAATATTTTTTCATATATAGTCCATTCTTAACACCAAGATAATATAAGTCATGGCTTAAAAATTGGTATGACTTAATTGTAAAAAACTGTTTTTAACTTATCTATTACCACTGGTGGAAAATAATTTTACGAACCTACTACCATGTAGCACTCTCACGTGCCGAGCCCCATCATTGCCATCTTAATTCTTGCAGACAAATGTCACCGATTTTATTATCCTTGGATAAATGCTGATATGATTCAAGTTAGAGGATGCCGCGATAAAGCAGAATTCTTATTTTATTGCTGAAGTATCATTTTTTATATGGAGATAAGTTTACGATATACGCCAAAGCGTACTATCTGCGGGTGATCATTGCTAGAAATATATATATAAAAAGAGAACGTATTCAATTGAAAAAATGGTCATATGTGAAGTGAAGATAATACAGGTATGTAATATTTTCCCATAGATACAGTGCGCTATTTATAGAACAGACGATATATGAACAGTAAGGATATGTCTGGTAGGTATGCAATCATTGTTTAACAAATAAATCATCGAATTATGTAAGGAACTCTAGAAAATGCCACATTATATTAATTAAAAATTACCATTTTAAAGATGCTTAGGTCCGTAGTAACTTTTTTTATGTTGTATACTATAGATAGCTATAGGTTGATTTTATTGTCCAATAACTAATAAATGCGAATGTACATTATATGGGCAGTAGAAACAATAACTTATAGAATATATAAATAAATAATAACACAACATACATAGACTTGTAAATAACAGTTTAGTTTAAAACCTTATCATAATTTATACAATAATAGTCTTAAGTTGTAGATCATAGTAATACGGTTAATAAATTGCAACAAGATATCTACATAACCTAAGACAATGTAATAATAAGTAATAATAATACATAACACTAGACTAATAGGAGATATTAAAAAACCGCTAGTTATATAAATAATCCTCTACACCTTCAGAATGGTATACATAGTATATATTTATAATTGTATTCTTCTTTTACATTTTTAGTATCTCATATTGTGACGAGTTAATTTGTCTACAATGTAAAAACAACAAAAATTTTATACTATAGACAAAGAAGTGGAAATGTTTGAAATAACAAAAATATAAGACAGTCTAGGTTAAACTAGAAATATCTCATATTTTGGAAACATACCGTACAGATTTTCATTTTGGTGTAAAATGTGGATGATACAGTGTTTCTATATCCCAATTATTTAAAATGTTTCATATATTTTGCTTACTTCAAAATTATACAATCAGCCATAGTTAACTAAAACCAAGGCGTCACCTATGGTGTGTCTTAATAATAACTAAACACTAGATAATTCTTGTGAGTCTCGGATCAGTTTCTCAACCGGCCTGTATTAGCTTCCATTGAGTTTATTCACCATTCAGTTTACTTACAAACGTTGTGTAGACAGCACGAGGATAAAAAGAAATAGTAACAACAATGTCGACAATAGCACGGAGGATACGAGGAATTAGTACGTGTGAATTAGTATTGAGAAAACAAATTTAAGGAACATAAAATCATAAATGTTATTTTGTGTATTTTAAGTAATATTCAGAGTACACCTATAGTGTTAATATGTAGCAAACGGGTGTTGCAAACCAATGCGAGAACAGTTGAGGAAATGGTGGTAAGTGCCTTGTGTAATATTGCTGTTAAAAGTGAAAATGTTTTACTGCTAGTATCACACGCAGCGGCAAATACACCGTGTCCTAGGACAAATGTAACAAGAGGTGTAATGGACAAAAAATGTTCGAATTTTGGTATGGCACTTCGGGAATGAGCCCTGCTTCGTGTAAAACAGTAGCAACGTCTGGTAAAATTGTACAATTTCTTGGTTGCATTAATAGAACCATGATCCAAAGTGGTTGTTGTGTTTATATGAATTTAATACAAATTTAGAAAAATATACTTAAACTCGTGAAATCAACCATCGCTTCTACGATTAATTATTTCCTATTAATAGCAACAATATACTTGTATTGCTTACGTTAATTTCATAATGAAGTACCTTGGTTTATGTCAAACAAATGTACATGTAATAAGTAGAGTGGGCAAAAATATGTTGCAGGACATAGGCGTTCGCATCATAATACTTTTATTTAATATTTTCATTAATGACATTGTATCTGATATTACCGTAAATTGTCTACTGTATGCTGATGACCTAAAACTGTTCTGTAGAGTTTCGAGCTCTGAGGAGTGCGAGATGTTGCAGGAAAACTTGAACGTAATTTATAATTGGACTGTAGGAAACAAATTACCCCTTAATCCTTCAAAATGTAACGTTTTATCTATAACAACAAAAACAAATATTATACCATACCAATATACGCTAGAACACAATATACTTTCTAGACCGGAGACTTTCACTGACTTAGGAGTAATATTTGATAAAAAACTAACATTTACGAATCATATTAATCATGTAATTAATAGATCGTACAAATCTTTGGGTTTTCTCATCAGAAACACTCTTCATTTCAACAATGCTACTAGCCTCAAGCTACTCTATAATTCTATTGTTAGATCAACCTTAGAGTATGCCTCAATAGTATGGTCGCCGCACTATAAAGTACATATAGACAACTTAGAGAACATACAGCGAAGATTTCTGAAATACTCCACTTATAAAATTGAAGGGTCATATCCGCCTATTGGTTATCCCCAGTCGGAACTTCTGTCAAGATTCTCACTGAGATCGTTAGAAGATCGACGCAAAGTCTCTTACTTGGTTTTTCTTTACAAATTGATACACAATGTGATAAACAGCTCCCATATTCTTAACATGCTCCCGTTTCATGCCCACCGAGTAGCTTCGCGTCAAACACAATTATTTATGTTAGCAAATCCAAGAACAAACTCAAAAAAATTCTCTCCATTACAAGTCATGTGTAACCAATAACATACATGATCGCGTCGACATATTCAACTGCAACGTTGCCTCAATAAAATCATGCATGTACAACCCCTGATTCGGAACTTCTTCCGGAAGAATTTCAAGACATACAATGTTTTGTATTATTTATTCGTATAATATGTGTAATTAACTATTTATACTATACTTATACTTACTACTTTTGTAGATTCCTTTTTTTGTTGTTTTGTTTTCTTTTATCCATATTATCTTTGTATTCCCTTTTGTCTTCTGTATGATGTTTAAGTACTTTAGCTAAGTCCCTATTGTATTTCTTTTTTTTTGTTGTAACCTAGTATTCCTATTCTGTAGTTGGGTCTGAGGACTTGTTGGATAGTGTACCAAATAAAATAAAAAAAATAAAAAAAAATAAAAAAAAATAATAAGTGTAATAAAGGAAATTAACTAGTAACAAAAGCAATAAACTGTTACAATTTATAACAATGTATGCACAACTTACCTTCTTAACTAGCTTGGTTATCACAAACTGGAAAGATCTGTAAAAACTTTGCAGCATCATGTATGTTTCTATGGTTATCTCCGAGAGTAATGTTCGATGTGAAAAAATATGCTTATATTTTGAGAACGACCGTTCGATGTGTATTGATGTAATACAAGCATACATAAAATAGTCTTTGAACTCACTAAACGAATCTGCAGATGCACCATCAATACCATCACAAATTTGTCTTAATCTGGTAAAACTAGTGTCTTGCTTTAACATACATGCGAACTTTTCTCCAACGGGCTCATTTTTTGCGTCACCTATAGATTGTAGTAGTCGATTTACTTCGTCCACTATTTGCAGTGACTCCGCTAACGACAACGCACTGTCTTGTAAGTTTTGTATGGCGTCATATATTCCTTTATAGTTCTTGTGAATAGTTTTTAAAGCTGTTTCAACAGAAATATCTTCGAATCTTGTCTGGCTTTCTTTAATAGCTGTAGCTTCGTCTGGATTGAATTGAAGTATTGTCGTGCCTAGGGGGGCGGCCCACTTTGCGTGGTGCTCGCTTGGGTGCACGACCCTGTTGTTAAGGGGCGAGAGGTTTCTTTCTTCGAACAAAGGGGGTGTGTTCCAAAATGAAAACCAACTAATTAAGAATTTTGACGAAAATATATTTAATCAATAAACAGGGAGATAAAACGAAAATAATTTCTAATTGACGATGCGTCGCACGTAGGGTTAATGAAGGACAACTAAAACACTTTATTTACATAATTTTCCCTACGGCATCCATCTCTGGGCGGCGGCTGCTGGTTGTCCAACTGGGTGGCACCTTGATACAACCCGGGTATCCACCCTTTCGGAACTTTGCACTCTGCACCCTCACTACGAATCTTCGCCCTTTGGGGTCTTTGCTCTTCTTCCGCTAACAGGCGCTCGAATCAACAAATGAACCAGCCTCGACAAATAATACAAAATCCTTCCCTTCCGGGTAGTCAACCCTCACTATGTTTTGTTTTTACAAAGTACTTCCCTTCCGGGTAGTCTCGAACGTAACTGGCCTTCCTTCGGAGAGCCCGCAAAAAAACTCCCTGGCTTTCCTTTTGGAGAGCCCGCAAAAACCCAACTGACTCGATTATTTTCTTCTCCCCCCTCGAGACGATCCCCGTTTTTCCATTTTTTAACATATTGTTAACTCTAGCACCTGAATCTCACCAATCCGGGGCCACGATATTCCACGCGCTTCGGGTAGGGGGCACCTCCTATTTTTCTCTTTCCCAATAACATATGTAGACGTTTTGTGAAAATCAGCGATATCAGAGTTCATGCCTGGTACGTCGACCCCCACAAAACTCCACCGACAAGCATTTTTTATTCTGACAGGAAATATCTTATATAGGTAAACTAAAGTTTCTAATTACCGCCAGACAGACTATATGAGGTTTCATAATACCTAAATGAAATGTTTAATTTAAGTTGAAAACGAGTATAAAATATTTATATATCCCTATATAAAATATTTTCTCAGAGTATCACAGCTTTTATTTGTTGTAAATAAATATTCAGCATAATTAAAAGCTGCCTCCAATCATGTTCCCCAACGTGTAAGAATCGGCTGTGGTGGTTCGGGAATACCGGGACACTTAGTATGAAAAGCGTGAAGATGTTTAGGAGCTTTAAGAAACACTTTTTTTGTACTTTCTATTAATGCATCTATCTCTCCCATGTTGAATAGTTTCGCGACAAGGTGTAAAGTATGCACTGTACACGTAACATGTACCAACCTACAACCGTGTTCTTGAACAGAACCGTCTACCAAACTTATTGTCGCGGCATCATCGGTCACAAAGAATAAACATCAACAGGTCAAATTTTTCTCATGTCTCCAGCATCACCCACGTATTTGTTTGGCCAGTACACTCAGGATGTCTTTTTCTAGCTAGTAACAGTGGAAATGTCGGTTTAAGAGGGTCCAGTACACGTACTATAATATTTAAAATATAATTTTTTTTACAATCTGTCATCTCGTCAACACATAACCACAGCCGTGTATTTTTTAGTACACTTATTTACAATGTCTTCGCTTACAGTTGGTACATAGTTACGCAACGTTGTGCAACTTGGTAACGTCACCTTGGGATTGTATTTATTCCAGAACTCCTGAAATGGTTGTTTATCGAGCATATGCAGCGGAACATCACAGGCAATCAGCATTAAGAGTGAATCGAACATAAACTATGTTGTCGAAGGCACGCCATTTTTTTTTAGTTTTGTGTTGCAATCACATTTGTCCCAGCACATCAGATCTGTCTCGCACACCTTACAAATTATTTATTTATTTATTTATTTATTTATTTGAATACACCATCCAACAGCCGAGGCCAATTATGGGATGGGAAAATACAATTACAATAATTACATATTGATTAAATTAATTATACATTACATGCTACTTAACACTAGGTACTTGAACTTATTATAGCACAATTGTAGAATAAATCCGGGAATTCACTGATAAATTTATTCATTTTGTCAGCGCATGACCGTTTTCTACCCTTGGACAGGTCTGACATACTTTATTATTAAATTAATATCAAGAATAAAACACAACAAATAAAATTAACAACAATACAAAGGAGAGGAATAAATTAAGTTGTACACACCACGAGGCATAAAAATTGACTATAATCAAATATTAGTTTTTGCCAAAATAGTAAACAAGTCTCGCTTACGTATTTGGGTATTTCTCTACTTGGAACCGCCCGTGATTTGCGGACCGATTTGCCAACTTTAGTAATAAGGTATATCGTTAAGTTAATTTTGTCTATCGCTGGATTCAAACTACTTTAAAAAATGCATTTAGTATAGTGGTCAGCAGATGTTTCCTTAAAAAAGGAACTAACATTGTTGCTGTAGTATCTTTGTCAACCAACAAACTTACTTACTTTTAGTTACAGATTTGTAAAAGTTTTAAGAACCGAAATATAATTACAATTATTAACAACATTCTAAAAGTAACCAAGTATTTTATTACCTCATAGACCATCACATGTCAGCACGGCATAACATACATTAAAAACAATATACGAAATATTCCATTGCATCAGAGAATATCGTATTCCGGTAAGTGGACGCACGAACTCATCCTCACGTGTTGGAACCGTATTTTATTACGACTAAAAAATAACAGCTTCTAATTTCCACAATATCAGAGACTTCATAGTCAGAAATATTTATTCAATAGTTTCTATTCGAATAAGAAAAATTGCAACTTCAACGTGTCATATTAGATGCTATAAAAAATATGTCATGAGCGATGTAATTAAACCGCAAAAATCATGTTTTTAATAGAAAAATATCTAACGGTTTCTAAATATCACTTCGGAATGTAATTCATTCAGTCGACTCAACTACTGAGGTAGCGTTTAGTTCTCGACTTGAAAATAATCTGTGTAACTGTATTTAATTATACAGGATGCATAATACGTTGTTTGGTACCGCTGTAGAAAAAAATGTTTGATTTTGCCAAGTCTCGAGTTGATTTTTTAACTCTGACCTTGCAGTCTCAATTGAGGAGGTAAAAAGTAAAGTGTCAAATGGCACTTCTGTACAATGTTAATTAAGCTATTATACTCCACATTGAACAGTGGTTTCAAAATTTCGGACCCGGCGCAACTTTTTTGGGTTATTCGAAATGGTGTTTGTTAATTTTTAATAAAAAATATCTAGAAAACCATCAACGAGAACAAAAATTTTTTGGTATTGCAATACCCTATGTCGATAAAGATTCCTCGAGGTACCTTGTGTGTGAGAAGGCTGCACATTTAGAGACAACGGACACACCCAATATTCGATCATGCTAGGATTAATTTTTGCTTTAGGAAAAATCACACTCCTCGCTCGGGCGTGGAATCCGGAACATGGGGGTGAGAGGCAAGTGTCCTTAGCGCTCAACCAGAATTAAATGTACTAACCAAATGTCAAACAGACAACATTCCTGTCGTCAAAAATGTGTTATGGTGTCACGGTAACCACAGTGTTGGCATTAATCTTGTCCACGGCATATAGAATTATAGCGTAATGACTCATTTACAGAATTAATAAATCTTTTTTTAGTTTTTGAGTAATTAGTCTGGTTAGTTTAATGCAGAACACCCTGTATTCCCACCCGGGGCTATTATTTCCTAAACGGAAAGAGATATTTGAATAATTCACAAAACGGTTTTTGAGCTTAATTTATTCTGCGAATCTGGTAGCAAATTATGTCTGGTGCATCGAATAGAAAAAAATATATAAAACGCTAGTTTTATGTATTTTTTCCAAGATACCTACTTTTTATTGGACAGTATTATAGATGACATTAATTTGAAAAATGTTTCTATTTTTCTTTTCCAACAACCATTAGTTCTAGAACAATAAGCAAACAAAATAGATGATACATAATTCCAACCTATACCTTTTATATGATTTATTTCATTAAATAGCCAATGTTGGAATAATAAATAAAATGCTTACCATAAAAATAATTGAATATTTTGGTATTTAAAAGTCACAAAATATGTATTTTATGTTACTTAAAAATAATGGAAACTCATAATGAAAAAGTATATATGATTTTTGTATCTGGAAAAATTAAAAGAAATGCAACTCTTGTGCGTTGTCAATATGCTGAACAATATGCAGAACGCCATTTGCCAGACTTAAAAATATTTAAAAGGTTAGAATCCAGTTTAAGACAAAATGTTTATGCTTTTTCGCCAAGAAAATCCTTATACGGCCATAATTTTTTTGAAGGCATATTCACTGGTGTATTTATAATTTTTATAAAATCATTTTCCACGAGTTTATCAAAACGTACCTCCAAAACTTTCACATGTTGCGTAGTTTCAGCAAGATGGGATTACTCCCCAAGATTGGTTCAGCATTATCTTAATATCAAGTATCACAATTGGAACCTATGGACCTATTCAGTGGCCACCCTGATCGCCAGACTTAAATCCTTTGGATTATCTTTCATGGGAACACTAAAAAAATATTGTATATGCAACACCGTCCTTGAATATAGAGCATCTAAAACAAAAAATAACTGGTGCCTGTGCAAGCACAGAAGATGCTATAATTTTAAAACTACATCACATTCAAACAAAAGATTCCAAATGTGTTTTGACCAATGTGGAAAATTATTTATAATAGGTAGTGTTTTTATTGTTGATTACTCAGATTATTTGTTTTGTGTATTACTTCTTCACCCCCTTAAAGTGAGGAAGTTATGTATTCGTGAAAAAAATTTTGAAAATTTTTATTGCATATCTGGAAGAATCTCCACTTAGGTACAGGATAGAATTTGAACGTGTTTTTCTGGGAATAATTGGACCAGTCGGGAAATATCAGTGGTAGGGATGAATAAAACAACAATGTTTATAGTACAGCTCTCTCTTTAGTTTGCATAATGCAAACATGAATACAGAATTCTTTCTCCATACATAAAACTTGATGGTTGTGTTCAAAATAATGTTTTTTGAATTTCTCAAATATCTTTTTTTTGTTTAGGAGATACAGGTATGAGTTGGATTTATGTATCAGCTATTTTGTTTGCTTATAGCTCGAAAACTAAATCCTACTAACAGGGACCGCTCTGGCGTTTACGCCGCCCAGGACAAAAAACAAATTGCCGCCCCTTTTTAATGTTATTTTTTTTTAATAAAAGAAGTTTTAATTTGCAATAAAAACGTATATTTAAAAAGAAACAAGTATTAAAACTTAACATTTGGTACAAAACAGTATAAATTAAAATAAAACAGAGTTGCAGTACCTATAGAATTGTTATATTTTAAAAATATTAACTTAGTTTTAAACATATAGGGTGCAATTTTACCGCTATTATGATTTAGATTTTTTTCTCACTTATACCTAAAACCTAAATAGAAAACAAAAGGTAGATACATAGAACCACAGTAATACATTGTTTGTTTGAATTATAATCAGAACAATATTTTTTCTCACTTTTAATTCTACAAATTTCATGTTCAATTGCTAAAATGGCCAAGCTGTTTAGTCGATTTTGCGTAATAGTTGAGCGTAAAAAGGTTTTGATTAATTTTAATTTGGAAAAACTTCTTTCTCCACTTGCTACTGATATTGGAATAGTCAGTAGTATTCTTAAGGCAATACTAAGATTTGGAGCAAAATTTAGCATTGTTATTATTTTAAGAACATCACTTGAACTTTCTTTTTTACCCAAAAGTGCACAAACTGCAGAAATTTCCTCCACTAATTCTAGACCGTTAATGTCAGCTGATTCACCATCAGACAAAATATTTTCCAAATCTTTGCAAATATTTATCAGTGTCTCTATAGGCATGGTTTTCAAATCATATATATTATATAGAGATTGAGAATGCTTACTATGGTGATTCAGTTGTTCAAATCGACTATCTAGTGCGTTAAATGCTTGATCAATAGTATAGAAGAAAAATTCTATTCTGTACTTTTCTTTGGGATCCTCGATTGGTTCGTCCCTTGCCTCATATGAAAAGTTGGCCTTTTTTCTTCTTACGCGGTGTCGCGGCGTTGTTGATTCAAAATTATTGGCTTCAATGTCAATTTCGTCAGCCAATTCTCTTGCGTCAGCAATAATTTCATTGAAAGACTTCTGATCCAAGATTTTTAAAGAAATTTTTGCAGTTCTCTAGAAGATCAAGGGCTTTTTTCAAATCAAAATCTTTTGTTTGCATAAGCTTGCTTATAGGATTAATACAGTTTAAAATTTTATATCGTGATTATTGAGCATAAAAATTTAAATTGTTTAATGCAACTTAGCAAACCCGAAGCTTCGCCTCTTATTGAGATATCGATGTCTTGGTTTTCATAAATGCTTAGCAAAGAGTCATATATTTCACCAAGTTGAAATCTTAAGGGCGTTAAAACTTCTATCCTGCTTAGAAATTCAACTATTTTTAAAAAGTGGCCGTTATTATGCTCAAACAGCTTGTCGCTTGTACCTTGAAAAGCTAAACAACTTTTACCGAGCATTTAGGTAATTGCTACAATCCTTAGAATCACGTTTCAGCGTTAATAACTCATTGGGCAGCTGCATCTATAGTTGTACAATACTTTAACCTTTAACTGAGTTCTAGCCAGGATTCTTGAGCCTGAATATGATTTTTAGAAATTTCGTGATCCTTTAAAGTTCCAACGATGTGCTTCCAGCTTTTAAAGCCTTCTCTTGAAAGGGAACTTGATACACGGCCGTAAATTTTGCAGCAAGAGTAATATATGCAGTTTTTTTAAGTGAAGTACACTAGCCAGTCTCTTGTAATCCTGGGGTGGGTTGGAACCTTTGATGTGAAGATAACACTGACGTAATTTTCCACGAAACACCAAAACACTATATACTGCACTCGACGCGCGTTTCGCCAATCAAGTTGGCATCATCTGGAGATGATTAAAACTAGCTTTAGTCATCTCCAGACGTCAGTGTTAGTCTCTTGTAACTTGCTTTCCATTTCTTAAATTTCGAGAATAGTAATTTGCGCTAAATTTTCGTCCAGTGCCATCATAAAGAAATTTGTAATTAAACAATGGTTTAGGTGGACCTTGTTGTACTAAAAAGCTTCTTTTGGCATCTTCTAAAATTCTGGGCCACAATGCTGGATCTGTACCTAAAGTTTGTACAGTGCATTCCGTAGGTGATAGAGTGGGGTCAGTTTGTAGAGGTAGAATCATATTAGTGCTAGCCATGGTGCCCTCTGTAAGTGCCAAGGCGGTATCAGTTGGTAACCAGCTTTCATTTGGTGACAAAGTTGGTTTAAAAATATCGTCTATTGATTGTTCTTGGTCACCAACACTCTCTGATGATTCCGTGTTTTCCTTTTTATCTCAATTTTTGGAGATATTTGTTTTGGTAGTAATGGTACTACCGGACCTACTCTGTAAATAATTGTGCAGAGCACCAGCTTGTTTTTGCTTTTGGGTTTCCTTCTCTAGCGTTCGCTTTTTGTACTGATGGCCGGACAATTTTCTTGCGCATCAGACATTCTAAAAACAACAAATTAAACAATGCAAAATACGCTAGTTAAAATAAAATAAAAATTAGAAAAATCTTCAAATCCAATTAGTCAGTGGCTTAGTCTGTCCCACAGTTTTGAAAAATAAAATGCCTAGTTTTAATTAACTATTTAAACAATTTTTATATAAAAACGAAATTCTTAATGTTTTGGGCTAATTTTGGAAAAAATAGTTAATACTTTTAGTAATTAAAACTAGGCATTTCATTTTTTTAAACTGTGGGACAGACTAAGCCACCGTCACCGACTAATCGTATTTGAAGATTTTTCTTCTTTTATCTTTTTATGCAACGCATTGGCTTATTACTACACAAAATTATAATTTATTAATTAGTAGGATTTTTTTCAAAGATTTTTTTTAGGTGTGGTGGATGGCAACAAAATGGACAAATTGCGAATCACCACAACGAATATATAAAAACTAAATATTTAAAATAGATACCTATCTAAAATGTTTGAATTTTTAAGATGGATTTTTTTGTTTCTCTTTTTTCGCGGCGAAAACCCCAAAAAAAATTAATAAAAAACCGTCACAACAAACATGCAGAAACTATTCTTTACGACTTAATATAGGTATTTGCAGAAGTACTTACCTTAAGAAATTGACAAAACATACAAAAGTCACTATCCCGAACTGAACTGTTAAATATTTTTAATATTTATAAACTTACTTCAAGGATATGTTATCACCGGCACCGACGCATTTGCAATAATAACACATTTGCGCTTAGATGACTCTTTATATAGTAAGGAGCGAAAACATGTCCATGCATGTTATGTCTTGCAGTTCCTATTTTAAACAAGTAACTATATACCTACAAGTTCTTGCAGGGTCATGCGCGTCTTTTAACTATACTTTTTGTTTTATTTCAAAAATAAATATGCTTTTTTTTAAAAAGGAGTTTTAATATATTTCTAGCTTTAAAACATAACAAACCACAAAGATCAAATGTAAATTGCATAGTACTTAGTTTTAGTTAAGGAAAAAATCAACAAGTAGTGTAAAATTTATATTAATTGAAAATAATTAATTTATCAATATTTCGTTCACATTCAGGGGGACGAAAATGCCGCCCTAAAGTTCGTCGCCCCGGACAGGGGTCCGGGTTGTCCGCCTCTAAAACGGGCCCTGCTACTAAATGCTGCTAAATCTTCGTAGAACAAGTGAGGTGTAATAATAAAATGATGCATCTAGAAGTTAAACCTGCTAACATTTATTTTAAAAAGGTCAAATCAAATTAAATACCTTTTAACATGTCGAGTGGATAATTACCATTTAATTAATTGACTAACAGAACAAATGCATCTGACACGTGCGTCGTGCAACCCTATTGATTTTTCTAATTTATGCATTTGGCATTGGATATCCGTCAGCTAATTAGCATATCATGAATTCTCATTTAGTATTTAAACAATGGTGGTGTAGAATTAATTGGTAAATATAATTTATTCGAAAATATATTCAGTCCCGAAGGTAAAGGTCAGCATGCATATTTTTTCCAGTTAAAACAAAATAATATTTCCGATTATTCCGTTTGAAAGTTTCTGTAAAACAAATAGTTGATAAATCAATAAGACGTAATAGCTTTATAACGGATCGAAGGTCATGTGAAGTAATACGAGATAATTACGCGGGTGTTTTTATTGGATTTTGCCAATGATGAGACTCACAAGGCCTTGAGGGTCACGACAACTGAAGATTCAAGAAGTCTTTTGACGGAAGTGCGTGCCAGATTTATCTTTCATCAGGCACTGGACCAAACGAATTACTTAGTTTTTTCGTCCACACTATAATTTACAACAAGAAGGTTTGTGGGTAATTTGGACATAAAATAAAAACTACTATTTATCTATATTGACCGGTTTCTGCATTTAATATATGCCTTCATCAGAATCTACAATGAATGTAATACCTCTCATTTTCGCACTCTAATATTCTTAGATTCTCTCCTCTATTTACTATGTGCAACAATTACAACACTAACTGTGGGCAGTTTGATATTTTTCATTGCACCCTTAATTTTATTAAAAAAATATTATAATTACTAAATCTTTGTTTCTCTTTTTTCTTTTTTTCTTTTTCCGTTTTAAACTGTCTGAAATTATTTTATTGTTATATTTATACAATGTTATATTGTTATTTTTATACAATGGTTTTTTTTCCTTTTAAATATCTTTTTACTATATACTTATACTGTATTGTATTTTTTGTTTTGTGTATTTTCCTGCTCTAGAAATGGGTTTACCTGTTGAGCAGTGTATGCAAATAAATAAATACTTAAATAAATAAATACAAGTTATATATTGATTTGAGACAGCGTCAAAAATACACTTACCAATATAGCCAGATATTTTTACACCATAACACTATTTCGTCAATATCAGATAATATAACGTTTTTAAAACAATTCAACAATGTATAAAATAAAATGGTCTTTTTTTATAAAATGTACAAGTATTTGAAAATAGAATTACGATCATCCCGCAATCTATATTGAGGTTAAATTTTACATATTCTTCTTCTACTACACAAGTACCTAATAAATTGAACAACAATAGATCATTTAAAACAGATCCTAGGTATACATTGTGTTTCTCAGCCTGTTTAGGAAAGAAGAATACCTTAACCTCACATATACCTTGCTACATTAGGTACCTAAAATTATTGTCTACCAAACTTATTATCTTACAATTTTTAAATACCTATTAATCTCTACATATTACAAATAATTACCAAATCCACTACCCATATCTATCATACCAATTGACAACGTCTCCACAAGTTCACCCATCCTAAAAATTATTTAGTAACAATGTACAAAAATTACTTAAACCATCCACATCAGATCTTAAATTAACCGCATTTTTATTACATTTAATATACATCAGTTATAATAATAAACGTTTTTCTAAATTTTCTTCTATGTCTAATATTTTAACGTCATTAAATAAAAATTTACAATTGGCCTCTAATACATGATTAGACAATTCTGTTGTCTGTTTATGTTTTTATACATCGTACATGTGATTGTTCACTCTGGATTTTAACCATTGTTTTGCTTGTCCTATATATACTTTATTACACTCACAGTATTTGATATATTACATTACACCTAAGATCTAAGGGTAATTTATCCTTGTTTTTGTTAAACATTGCTACTAACGATTTGTTATTATAAAAAGTCATCTTAGCATTATTTGATTCAACAATATTCCGTATAACATGAGATAGCCCTTCAATGAATTGTATTTTGTAATATCTGGAGGTAGATGTTTCTACAGGACTACTCAACCTATCATCCTTTTCATTATGAACCAACAACTTGTTAATCAATGTCTGTGGATAGTTGTTATTAAACAATATATTTTTATATGAAGCAGGGTATATGTGAGGTTAAGGTATTCTTCTTCCTCTAAACAGGCTGGAAACACAATAGTTGTTATTAAACAATATATTTTTATATGAAGCAGGGTATATGTGAGGTTAAGGTATTCTTCTTCCAGGCTGGAAACACAATGTATACCTAGAATCTGTCTTAAATAACCTATTGTTGTTCAATTTATTAGGTACTTTTGCAGTAGAAGAAGAACATGTAAAATTTAACCTCAATATAGGTTGCTGGATGATCGCAATTCCTTTTTAAAATATTTGTACATTTTATAAAAAAATACCATTTTATTATATACATTGTTGAATTGTTTATTAAAAATGTTAAATGAATTATCTGATATTAACGAAACCGTGTTATAAGTAGTGTAAAAATATCTGGCTATATTGGTAAGTGTATTTTTGACGCTATCTCAAATAAATAACTTGTATTACATTCATTGTAGATACTGATGAAGGCATATATTAAATGCAGAAACCGGTCAATATAGATAAATAGTAGTTGTTATTTTATGTCCAAATTACCCACAAACCTTCTTGTTGCAAACGAATTACTTTATTATAATTTAAAAATCATGAGAACTATCGGGATAATGGCCATTCGTGGTTGAGCGGTGACACTTGCTCTCACTCAGGAGTCCCGGGTTCGATCTACGGTCGAAGACTAGAATTTTTTCTAAACTACTCTAATCCTAGCATACTCAGACATTGGGTGTGTGTCCTTTGTCTCTAAATATGTACCCCTCCCCCACACTAAGTATTTTGAGATACTTTCAGGGATGCAGTGGGTCACACTAAATTTTGTATTTGTTTCATTGCAGTGGTTGTTATAATACTGACATATTAATTCTGAATCGTCAGTGAGCATATTGTTAAATTTGCATGCTATTAAACTTGCATAATTTAATTTGTTTTATAATACACATACTTTTTTTCATTTGGATTTTTTTTTCCCATTTTTTTACTTTCTTATACCTAATATGAGGAAGTATAGTAATCGTGATTTTTTTCGACCTCGAGATTTTGATTGATATATACGTTTTGAACTCTTCTGAATCCATTCTGACTATTTTCCGAATGATGTCTGTCGGTGCGTGTGTGTGGATGTGTGTGTGTGTATGTATGTATCCGCGATAATTCAAAAAATACTAATGGGAGACTTTCCAAATTTGGTAGTTAAGATTGTGAACAACATTTTAGGTGACACATTAAATTTGGTGAATATGGTACCACTAGAAGAGACATAAATGAATGAAAGAAGAAAAAGGTACAATTTCGATAAAAAAAATTAAAATTTTTTTATTGCATTTCTGAATGAATCTCGACGAATTATAATGAAAAAACAAAACTTTATGAAAAAATTTGTCTGCATGTCTGTAGTATCGCGATAGCAGCCACAGTTTTTGAGACAAAGGTTTCAAATTTAATAGACTTGTTCTAAAGGCCAAAGACAATGAAAAATTCGGTGATGAACAAAATTGGCCAGCTGAAAGGGGGTCCACGGGACACAAACTTTTTTTGTATTTGACTACAAAAAAATATATTCTTGATGAAAGATTATAAATCATGTCTACTACATCAAGCGATAAAATATATTTTCTAAGTACTTAAATAAAGCTGATGTAAACTGAAATATTTTACACATTTGGCCTCATAAAATGGGGTTAAGATAAATTTAACAGTTTGACGTTTGAAAGGTTTAATTTAGTTACAAAAATGACAATGTCAGTAACAAAAAATTATTAAAATATATGACATGAATTATTATTGACAGTATCGAATGACGTTGAAAATTAATTATTTAAAAATATTAATGAAACATTTCAAGGTACGCTATTAAAATTTAATTGAGGTAAGTGAATAATTAAATAGAATTTTTAGATCAGGATGATATATACTGGTATAAGAAAGTTATGTGCTGGCCACATCAGATATTTTGTTTAATAACTATAACATATCTATTTTTGTTGCTAATTTTTTAATTTTTTTTTATTTTCTATTTTGTTCTTATCATTATTTTCTCATGTACTTCATATTAGCATATATTGTATAGGATAAATAGAACATTTTCACAAGTTACAATAATGGTAACATGTATATGTATGCATGTGGTTGCATATCTTTCGATTTTTTATTCAAAATTTTATTCAATTCAATATTAGTTTAAATACTTTTAGTTATAGGTAAGGGTTAACTGTAAGAGTAGCCTAAGGCTAAACTTCGCCCTTTATTTGTAAGATTTTCTTTGATACCAAAAATTATTAAATTCCATGATTTTATAATTATAATGGAAATTTACATATTTTATTGTTCTGTAATAATTTTACTTAAATAATTATTTAAAAGATGATATTGCAATATTTAATTTGTATCTTAAGAATATCTATTACTCAAATTTTAGATTTATCTACAATACAGTCAACCAGAGACTGATTAGATAAATAGAGGGAATAATTAGAATAAACCTAAAAAACTTACTAAACTTGTAACCTAAAAAAATTTTCGAAACACGTTTTTTTTTACCATGTTTGAGAAGAAACTGGAATGGAAATCTTTGCTGAAAGTGAAAGGAAATTGTAAATTTTCTTTTTATCTGAAGAACTATTAATTGTTTAATACTTTTCTAATCTTAGTTACACTATATAATGCAAGAAAAACATGATTTTCTACTTCAGGAATTGCATAGCGAGAAGTAGTTTTATATTTGATAAGTGTTACAATATTTTTTATTTGATTTTCAGTCATATTCTAAACATAGCAATTATTGCTACGTTTGTCCCTTTCAATGTCAAATCCTATACGAAAAAATCAATGGACTCAAGTCAAGGAAATATGCAGGCCATTTCATAAGTTTAAACAGGAAATATGTCCCACAGATGTAACATAATGTTTTTATGATAAATTTATCCATCCTGTTGGAAGATATACAGGGTGACCTAATTTTAGAGTTGATACCATTGGCATCTTGAATCTGCAAGGTCGGTTTAATTTGACCCAAGCTGCGTATTTCAATGCTGAATTAATTTGTGAAAACAGATTCTAGTTTATTACCTGAAATATCCTGAGAAGAATGAAATATCCGATTTCGAGTATAGTGAGTTTTGCAAAGAATATGTTTTGATTCGTAAAATTTGTTTTCAGATTATTTATCACTTCCCATGAATTGAAAAATAGCGACTGATTTATCATATAAAATTAAATTGTAATTTATAAAATACAGATTATCCATTTGTATCTCGTAGACTGTCAAGGCAAATACAACCATTAGAGTAAATCATGAGAAAGGTTATTAATAACTGATTGACAAATACATTAGAGTTCATCGATGTAGTAAACTAAACAGGTAATGCTTACATTCGTGTTTTACAATAAACTATTAAATTATTCATTACAGTCTATTTTAAGAAATAGGAATTATTCAAACCGTAACAGTGCAATAGAAGCCATTAATGTACTTGCAAGCAATTCTAATACAAGATTTATTATATTAATGCTTTAATTTTTTTTTAAATACAGCCAACAAGAAATTGTCAGTAAAACAATAGAGAATCTCAATAATGAGTTCTTTGTAATTAGCTATTTTCGTATTACATGTTAGTAAGAAATCTATTGATTACTTTTTTTTATTTAATTTTCTCACGCGTTGTTCTTCCTATTTGATATTAAAAAAAACATATAAAATTTTGCTTTCACCATTTAAATTTTAATATACAGGGTGAGCCACGATGGGTGGAGTATTAAAAGTATGTGGAGAACGGATCAACCGATTGCTTTGAAATTTTGGTTACCAAGATAATCGAGTATGATCTCTCCAATTAAAATATTTTCGAAATTGCGGTCTTGCCACTTATACGTAAAACTGGCAACAACTTCGTTATTTTAAAAAGAATACCCTGTATATTTTTGCATTTTCTGGATCGTCGTTTCTTTCTGGGTAACTTTTGTTAATTTTTCCCTATACCTATCTCAAGCCGTTTTCGAGATAATAATTCTTTTCTGAATTTATTGCCAAAAATTTGACTTTCAGTAAATCGTGTTTTCTCCTACCTACGCAGAAATTAAAAGATGATTTTTTAGTTACGGCTAGGCAAGGCCTGGGGGCATCTCTTCCATTAATCAAATGTTCCGAATATCATACAGGGTGAGTTAGAGAGCGCTTTCTATAAGTGACTTAGAGAAATGCACGAAAGTAAATTTTTTAAAATGGAATGCCCTGTATATTATTACTGATTCGGAAAGGCGATACATTTACCTATTTAAAAAGGTATAGTCTATACTTAATGCGCACCGTTTTCAATTTATGGGCATTTTTCTGTAACCTTACCAAGAATATTAGTCTTTTGGTATATCATAACGGGTGGGCCATGAAATTTTTGTTTTGTCATTTTGTAATGACAACAGATGTTATTTTTCTAAATAAATTTGACGTTAGTGATATTTGCACCTAATTTGAATAGCTATGTAGCACAAATATGGCAGAAAATAATTATGCAAACACAGTTTTAATGGATTTGTTTATTATCCATGGGCAGTGCAATAAGATTATCAACAGAACTTGTAGAAGATTTAATGAGAAATATATGAATTTGCCGCAGATGAACAACAGAAAGTTTTTACGAATTCAGAGGAATTTTATAAATTTTGGTTCATCATTAAGAGAACAATAACAGTGTCATTATTAGGAAAAAATAATAACTAAGCAGCAATAACAGTAACAGTCTAAGTAGCAATATCAAATAATACCAATAACAGTAATAAATATAAAAATCTTAAAAATATAGTTATAATTGTTTGAAATGTAGACCGTTAACTTCCAGACACTTTTGTATACGACGATGGACGACGTTTGTTGTAGCAGCTCTTATTTCAGCGGGGTCCAAGTTTTCAATCTCTTGAATCACTCGACGTTCTAATTCTTCCTTGTTGTAGACTGGAGTTTTATAAACTCTATCTTTAAGAATACCTTAAAGATAAAAATCTAACGGGGTAAGGTTAGGGGACCTCGGAGGCCAATTTCACGGTCCCAATCGTCTAATCCAACGATCATCGAAAAGGCGGTCCAACTCCATATTAATTTCGTGTGTACAATGTGCAGGAGCCCCGTCAAGTTGATACCAACAAGTTATATATTTTTCAATTAACAGATTATCAAGGAAGTCTTCCACAATTGTTCTAATTATAACTAAATATTTTCTGGAATTCAATTTTTCGTCGTATATGTAATATTTTATTTTGTCATCCATTAACATGCAAAACACATTGAAACTAAATTTGACTTGAAAACTAGCCTCTCTAGTAACGTGGGGGTTGTCTGTGGCCCAATGGTGACGATTTCGTGTGTTACAAATCCCTTCCCTAGAAATTTTGATTCATCAGTCCATATAATTTTCTTTAAAAAATTGGGGTATACGTAGAAGTAACATTTCACAAAATTCTATTTTCTGTAGATAATCCTGAGGCATGAGAAATTGGACTCTTGTAAATTTGTAATTATGCATTTTATGGTTTGCTAGTATTCTTCGAATCGATGAATATGGCAATCCTAAATCCCGTTCAGAACAACGTATGGAATACTGGGGATTTGCATGAAAATATGCTAGCATATTGATATCATTTACCTCGTCAGATGTCACAGGTTTAGGTAAATTTCTTGCTTCTCTTAATGACGAACCAAAATGTTTAAAATTCCTCTGAATTCGTAAAAACTTTCTGTTGTTCATCTGCGGCAAATTCGGATATTTCTCATTAAATCTTTTACAAGTTCTGCTGATAATCTTATTGCATTGCCCATGGATAATAAACAAATCCATTAAAACTGTGTTTGTATAATTATTTTCTGCCATATTTGTGCTACATAGCTATTCAAATTAGGTGCAAATATCACTAACGTCAAATTTATTTAGTAAAATGATATCTGTTGTCATTACAAAATGACAAAATAAAAATTTCATGGCCCACCCGTTATGATATACCAAAAGACTAATATTCTTAGTAAGGTTACAGAAAAGTGCCCATAAATCGAAAACGGTGCGCATTAGGTATAGAGTATACTTTTTAAATAGGTAAATGTATCGCCTTTCCGAATCAGTAATAATATACAGGGCATTCCATTTAAAAAAAAAGACTTTCATGCATTTCTCTAAGTCACTTATAAAAAGCGCTCTCTAACTCACCCTGTATGATATTCGAAACATTTGATTAATGAGGGAGATGCCCCCAGGCCTTACCTAGCCGCAACTAAAAAATTACTTTTAATTGCTGCGTAGGTAGGAGAAAACACGATTTACTGAAAGTCAAATTCTTGGCAATACATTCAGAAAAGAATTATTATCTCGAAAACGGCTTGAGATAGGTATAGGGAAAAATTAACAAAAGGTACTCAGAATGAAACGACGATCCAAAAAATGCAAAAATATACAGGGTATTCTATTTAAAATAACGAAGATGTTGCCAGTTTTACGTATAAGTGGCAACACCGCAATTTCGAAAATATTTTAATTGGAGAGTTCATACTCGATTATCATGGTAACCAAAATTTCAAAGCAATCGGTTGATCCGTTCTCCATATACTTTTAATACTCCACCACCGTGGCTCACCTGTATATTTTCAAGCCCTTAATAACTTTGAGATAAATGTTCATCTACAAATAAAAAGTGGCATAATCTACTCTTTTTTAACAGCAATTGGCAAGCGATATGTGAGATATCCCGGAACAAGTGGTGGGCTCCAAAATAAATAAAAACTGAGGTCATAAGTTTAATTTCACCCTTAATATCAGTCTTACAACAGCAAATAATCCTATATTACCACTTTTTGTTAAATTTTGTTTACAAATTGCTACAATGAACTAAAGACATATATCGTTTGGCATACTTCGATGAAACACTGAATAATCTTAAGTATGTAGTAAATTTTCCGGAAATTCGTTGGATAACAGGGCCAAGATTTAATGAGATCTGGTTTCGAAATGATGGTGTTCTGCACATAATAGTGTTTTAGTTTAGGAATACTTAATTAATACATTCTCAAACCGTTAACAGAGTGGGCGGGGAACCATACTATGGCCAGCTAGGTCTTCCGATATGGCTCCAAAAGACTTATTATATGGGGATATATAAATCTCAAATTTACGACTTCCGTGAGAGTAAGGGTAATAATTTTGAGGAATTACGATTGATAGTCGCAAATGCCTTTCAAGGAATTAGCCTGCATACCCTGTTACTTTTTAGACGAAATTTTCATAATCGATTAGGTTACTGTTTAGCCCAAGAACATTTATTGAACTTTTATGATATCTTCCATTTTTTTAGGTATTTCTAATTTTATGTGTCTTTAATTTGAAAAGTATATTTTATTTTAAAGTATATTCTTTTATTACACTACTCACTTCTCAGAGTCGTGTCAATCGATCCTTATAAAATGTTATGCGAAAAATTTTTAGATGCTTTGAGCCACGCAAGTAATTGAAATTGAAACAATTGAAATGTGACTGACTCCTACCGCTAAAAATGTATTACTGTAGTAAGTGATTGGACAACTGAAATCTTGCAGTCTTGAAGATTTGCACATATTTCCTATTGCCCTTCTTCCATGTCTACTAACTGGGTGCATCGAGAGTGTAAATTCGTCACATAACGGCGCATGTCGCTAATTTCTTGTCGCACTCTATATATACATGTTTACTCTTAAGGAATCTGTAACATTGGTAGAGACAGTTAAAACAGTTATTTACTAATAAATACGAAACGTCGACTGCTGAAAAAATTAAATGAGGCAATTTATGTTTTAAATACACATATATTCTTGTTATGCTATTAAATTACTTTATATTTTAATAAAATATTAATAAAGTTTTGACCACTGAATTTCTCAAAATTAAAATTTGCAGCAGTTTGTATTTTTCAAATAGCTGTTTTAATTGTGCACTTCAAAGGACCACTTATGAAATACTTCAGGCAAAAACCTATGAATTGCATACTTATTTTTGGTATTTTGGCACTTTAGAAATTAAAATTAATTATCTGATCGTCCGTACAAAGTACATATAGAACTTTAAACAGATATGATGCAAAACTTTTGGAATCTTACATAATGTCAGTAGTGACCAATATCCAAATAAATTAAGTGGAAACTATTTTAAACAGTGTTGATATCCCGACAAAAAACCATAAATTTTTATGTATTTGCACAAAAACACGTGTCTTAAAATATTAGCAAATTAATATAAATTTGAATAATTTGTTTTATTTTAAATTAACTAATGATGGTATAACTGTTTATATGAATAAAAAAATTATGAAATATTGTATTCATTTATAGTAACTTAATTAGACTTATTTTTCATAGTAACATCTTGCGTGCCGCTGGCTATTAAATAACATTTCTGCAAATCTCCCTTTAATGCAATTAGTCCATAATTCAGAAGCCGCTTGAATTATCTCCTAAAGCAGTTCACACACATAATATCGATTATATTTTATGTTAATATGTAAACTTGAAATTTATTGGACTATTTTGGATATAAATAACAGGAATTTTTTTAATTCTATAAATTGTATTTAGATGTCTCATATGTAAATCATTTTAATAAAGTATGTGCAGTTTTTACGACAGATGGTTAACCAATAGACATTCCTTTGAATGAAATTATGTTAATTAACATACTTTTCAGAATCGAATTGTCCTTAGTAAACTATCAAAGCATTAAAGCAAATATTTGATATGGTCGGTGTACAACTTTCGTATCATAGATATAGTATATAGGATGTAACAAATTTGTAGTGAGAAACTCCAGTGATCAAGGAAACGGTCAGAGATACGGTATCGGTTAAATTGGAGCAAAGTTCCAGAATTTGGCGATGAAGAATATGTCGTTGAGAAATCTAAAATATCTCTTGCCGTTCTTGAGATTTTTGGAAAAAGTAAAATTTTGGATTTTCGTTTTTATTTTTTTCCAGGTGTTATTTGAAGAGATATCGAAAAACCAAAAACACTTTATCATTGGCGTTTTTTATCCTTTACAATTTGACATAACAACCCGACAAATTTCATTCAGTTATCCCCATGACCTCACATCGAAAATTTTAAATTTTGTGGAAAGTGTAAAAAGGCGAAAAATCACACTTTTTAATTATGAAGCAAAAAGTATCATAGGTGAGAACCGCACAAAGGATGCAAACCGTGGACATATGTGTTTCGGACATATGGTCCTCATCGGCACGGTGTTGCTAAGTTGAAAGTATGGGCACAATTTGGGACAACGATACAAAATTTAAAATTTTCTATATGAAATTAAGGGGCTAGCCGAATGAAATTCGTCGAGTTAATTTCCAGTAAAGTGGAGAAGTTTTTAAGATGGTTACTAAAATTTCTCCATATTTTTATAGAGCCTTGTGTTTGTCCAAATAGTTTCGGCTCCAATAAACAAATTATTTTTCAGGATAATAAGCCCACTATTGGACTATGTTCATAAAAAAAAATCATGACTCTAGTACTATGTTTAGGCCAGTATGTCCAAATTTGTAAGTGAAACCGGAGTTTAGCTTAAAATACACGAAAACCTAAATAACTCGTAAATTAACAAATTTCCCATAACACAAATGGGAGTCCTTTTTTTATTGATTTTATATTGTAAATATGACTATTAACACAATATTTACTTTATCAGATTATATTTGAATTGTATTCAGATTCGTAATGACGGAAATTTAAACATTACATTTCAAAATCAAATAAAAATTTATGCTGTCGATAATTAATGTGGTAGTAATGTAATAGTTATATTTCAAACGTTTCAGCTTGTCTTCCATTTTGACAGTTTATTCTGTAATATAATCAGCATTGTTCCTCTTCTTCTTCCTCTTTCTCTTCACCCTCTTACTGTGTGTGTTAAGTTAATTAGTTTTGACTCATCCTCATCTTCGAACTCATTGCCTGGATCAATGCTTTTCATAACATTTAATCCAATCAAACTGAAGACAGGTACAAGTATTCGGAATTTCCAGCCATGTTCCACTGGTGCTGGTATCATGATTTTAGCGACATGTTCGTTGATTATACATAGCACTGGTAGTTTATACGACTGATGTGGTTTTCAAGACAAGCTTTGCAAGGAAGTAAGAGGCTCAGATCAACTCACAATGAACCATGCTATATTAAATTTACAGGCATTTCCGGATGTTACCTTGAGATACCTTCAGGAATACAGGGAGTTGTATTAATTGTGGTATCTCTTACAGTTACAGATATATTACTGAGACTTAGAAGAATTCAACCGTTGCTTGTACAGTAATTAGGAATACAGATATATAAACAAGGTAAGGTACGATTTATTGACGCTAAAGTACACTCCCAGAAAATAATTTACACTGTTAAATACACAAGGTGTTGATCTGAGCCTGCTTCCTCCTCACAAGTTCTCTTGAAAACCACATCAGTCAGGTAAACTACCGGAGTTAAGTATGGAATAATGTACATGTCGCTAAATCCATGATACCAACACAAGTGGGACTTGGCTGAAAGTTCAGAAATAGACTTCAATTTGATTGGATTAAAGAGGATCCGTTGCCATAAGAACTGATTATTGAATTTATTGATCCAGACAATGAATTCGAAGACGAAGAAGAGCCAGCACTTAACTAATGGGCTGGTCTTTACTCTGTATATTTAATTTTATAGTTTGAGATTTGAGAAATACTACTACAATACTTGAAGAAGATTTTTGTAGGAATTTTTTCTTTCTCTCATCATTTTCCTGCACTCCCTCATAGGTTTACTTAAAGTATGTATATTATATATTGTAGTAAGGCGACTACTGCACTTGAACTCGAGCTTGAACAATTCCCTCAAATAATTCTTTAAGTCAAATTTTAAAACTCTTAAATTAACCTACAATAGAAAATATTCAGTTTTTTTAAATACAATACGTGAAGAAGATTTTTTGTAGGAATTTTTTCTTTCTCTCATCATTTTCCTGCACTCCCTCATAGGTTTACTTAAAGTATGTATATTATATATTGTACTAAGGCGACTCCTGCACTTGAACTCGAGCTTGAACAATTCCCTCAAATAATTCTTAAATTTTAAAACTCTTAAATTAACCTACAATAGAAAATATTCCGTTTTTTTAAATACATTTATGATGTATTTAAAACCGAATGACACCCTCACTTTCAAAATACAAAGTCATGCCATTTATTCCGATTTTTGTGTCTGTCCTATGAGAGTTCTTATTATTGGTTAAAGCAAATGTTTTGTAGCACAAGTTCCGAGCAATGCCCTAACACAAAAGAATTGCTTCTTAAAGAATGAATGTCCGTTACTTTGTTACAAAATTGCACTATATACTTATATAGCTACTAAAATATAAATTGAAATTAGCTGAAAAAAACCTGGAAAAACCATATTTAAATTGATGACCGAGAAATTTTAAATTTATAGCTTTATATTAATCTGTATATTAATTTTAGAATCTAATATGTTTTATGAAATCACGTTGTTAAAACATTTGTAACTGAAAGTAAACTACGTATTACAGGTTTCACTTTAAATATATTTTTATATTTATTGATTTAGCATTCAAGGCCAATTATTTTTTGAAAAAAAACATGAATGAATACTCCAAAAAGCAGCAACAGTTCATTCACACAATAGGACCATAATTTTAATATTACGTAATTAATTGAGGTTTCTGTCTCAAAAAATGTTTTTAAAATCACGTATGTGCTAGCAAAAACTGTTAAGAAAATTTTTTCACTAAATTATATAGTTGTGTTATAATAACTATACCTGAGAGTTATATCGGGTAGACATAAAACTAAGTTTTTAGCAAAATGCAGCTAGAAGATTTCATTTAAACTTTAACCGCAAAATCAATCATATAGCTATCCCTGCCCTTCTCATTCTAAGACCCCTAATGGATGTAACAAGTGACTAAACCAATAATCTCATTTTATAAATTTGGACTTAACCCCTTATGGCTCTCAAGTAGAGTGAGAAGTATTAAAGGGCCTTTTGCACGTTCAGTTAAGTTATCAGTTCCCTCTCCAGTCGCTTCAGTCATATGATCAGTTGAAATATCATTATTTAATCGTTCAACATTTACACATCAGTTTTCCTTATAATTTAATTGAAACGAAACGGGAACTGATAAACTAACTGAATGTATAAAAGGGGTTTATAGGTAGCAAAATCATATGATTGATTGCCACGGGCGTTGGACAAAACAAAAAAAAAACTGTTTATTATTTAAAAAGAAAGATTTATAAAGTGAACATTCATTTACCATTTATCGAACCACTTTAGACGAAATGCAAAATGTTGGCTATACATGATATTAATTTTCCTAAAATTTCTATTAATACTCCATACCCTGTCTTTGGGTGTGGGAAAACGTTATTTCAGCATATTTCGTTGCTTTGCTATCTTTGTGGCTTTTGGTTAGTCAAGATCAGTGCAATATTATTGGTTAATCACGCGAGAATCTACATGCGTTTCTTGAATTGCCAATACCAAAATTATAAACAGGCAAATGTTATTAGCATCATTATTACCGTTTAATTATAAACAATAATTTCTATTTTGTCTGACTCGAAGGACCAAAATACAAAATACTTATTAGTTTGTAGGTGAAAAATTAAATAATTAATGTAATTTAACTTATGAGAATGGACAAGAAAACTAATTAATTACCTCTACATAATTTTAAAAAATAGTCAATAAATAAACTGAAATTATCTCGACTACTGATTTTTTTTGTATTTATTAGTATTCCCCTGCTGTGACAGGGAACAAACAAAACCGTAAAATGTCACACCGCGGCCCATTTTTTCTTCTACGAATATCTCTATACCTACCTATAGGCTGTTACAATAACATTGGAGACTTTTTATTTTCTGTGAACCCAAAAATCAAATAAAATTTGAGGAGCTTATTTTCAAATCGCAATTTCTGCAAAACACTTTTTAGGAGTAATTGTATGACTTTCTATAACTAAAAAAATATGTATTCTATATTTATCATATATTTTAAATTAAAAAACTGTATTTTGCTAAAAATAAATATACGGTTCATTAAAACGAGTTAAATCAACAACTCCTTTAGGAGGCGTTGGTTAAATGCCATCTAGGTATATCTCAATAAAGGTTTTGTCAGAAATTTCGTTTCGAAAATAAACTCCTCATTTGTAGATTAAATAGTACTTATATTTACTACTGTGTATTAGTCCAATTTTCTAATAAAATCTATATATCTGACCGAAATGCTCAAAAACTATATAAGATATTATTTGATATTAACGGACAGGAAAAAATACATATGTAAATAAAAATAACAATATTCTTCATTGAACACATGCCGCATATTCATTATGGCAAATATGGCATGTTATAAACTGCCCAAACCTCAGCAAACAGAAAAACTAGTTTTCTCTAATCTTCCTTCCAATCAACATTCCTTCTAGGCATATGTGTATCAATAACAAAATGCCATTCAATAAGTGTTTTCAGAAAAACACTTCAAAATAAAAAGTACAGTTACGTTGTTTGTTTAAAGCCTACTTCATACATAGTTTTTTTACGATTTTTTTTTACAACGAAACATTTAAAACAAAATATTTTAATTGGATATGCTACGATAACTATTATTGTAATTATGAATATTATAGAGTAATTTAATGGATTTTTTTAAGGTCTTTGTATGGTTTTTTAGTAAATAAAACGATTTTAATTAAATGAATTACTTACCGTTTCGAACACTTTTTGTTAAGTAAATTATCAAAAAGACTGAAGTTAATTTTAGTTTGCTTGTACTCATTCCAATAAGTTAATGTGCATTTAATTATATGGATATGGTGAACATCAGCGCTGCCAGGAGGGCAAGGGGCAGCGGCCCCTCCCCTAGGAAATAACGTAAAGCAACAAGTATCAAGATAAGTTACTGGAAATAAACTGTAAGGACCGATCTTTCCATCTACTAATATATTTATTCGGTGGATAGTTTCCTTGGATACAATTGTATCAATAATTGTTTCCATGGGCCTTATTTATCAAATAGATTTAATAGGAGATTGAAGGATCGGTTCTAAGTGATTCGCTTTCAAATAAACCAAAATGTAGTTTAATTTCTTTCTCCAAGTTTATACATGTAGAAAAAAAGGGAAATCTAACAACATTTGACAACCATGTTTTTCATAGTCTCGCCATTGACATAAACAGATAAATGGACCGGTGTTTTCAATCTCTGTTAATACTAATCGAATGATACTATCTTTCTCTCTCATTGTTACAACAATGGTTTCCTTGCATGCTATTATCCAATTACTGTTAACCGAGACTAAAAGAACCGGCTCTTAGTGATCTAATGGGCCGGTTGACGCTCACGACTAAACACGCGAAACAAACTACTACTGTACAAGACAGTAATTCGTCCGATAATGACATACGATTGCGTTGCCTAAAACTGGATGTCTGACACAAAATACAGACGCCTACGGTAACGAAAAACAAACTACTAAGCCTAATAACGAACGCAAACAGATACATTACAATCGACGAATTACACGACAACGCAAACATTCTCGTCATTAGATTATAACACTCAAATATCCCAAAAATTCTTTAAAACTAGTATACAACACTCCCCCCTAAGCGCCCATATCATAGATATCTTTCATCTCCATAATTTCCCAAACACCCATCGCCTGATCCATGAGACCTCCCTTGATCCTGACTAAAACGTACACATAACACATAATGACAGACATATATCCAATACCTATTATTATTGTGAGTGGGTCCTTATGGACCCTCCACTGCGGCCATTAGCAGGCCTATTGTGGCTCACTCCTAATTACATTTCACCCAATAAGTTCAGTCTCTTAATGAAACTGATCATTTTATTGGGTGAGAATGTGTCCAAATCCTCTGACAGCAGTTTCCTTTTGCCAAATATTGAGAATCGGATCCTTTCCACAGCGGGACAGGTGCCTAAGACGTGGTCTGCCTTCTTATCATCCTCCAAGCACTTGGCGTTATCCGATAAGCCGAGTTTATGCAGATGATAGTTTAGTCGGCAGTGACCGGTATATAGGACTGTTACAGTTTTCTGGTTTACCCTGTTTAACTCTAAAAGTTTCTTAGTTCTTGTTTTCAAAGGGTATTTCATAAACCCCTTCGAAGGAACTAATCCTGGTAACTCATGCCAATACTGGAGTCTTTCTTTCACCCCGGATTAAGATAGCCATCTTGGCAGTACTTGAAGATATGCCAAGTATCGGTTCTCGTCCGATGATTCGTGATCCTGCTCCTTCTCTGGCCAACGAGTCGGCTATTTCATTATCTTCCATACCAGAGTGGCCGGGTATCCAGACCAGAGTCACTTTGTTCTTTTTGCTTAAATGTTTTAGAGCCTTCTGACAGTTCCATACCGTTTTGTAGTTACAGTGGTAGGAGCCAAGAGATTTTATAGCTGCTTGGCTATATGAAAAAATTTTAATTGATTTGCATATATGCATATATTCCAGCCTTCGTACACACAGTTCAATGGCATGAATCTCGGTCTGAAAAATAGTTGCATTAGTACCTAGGCTTGAGGATATCCTCACCCTTGGTCTGTAGCTATGTACTCTGGCTTCTGTTCCCTCAGGAGTTTTGAAGCCGTCTGTAAACCAGCAACTGTCTGCCCTTAGTAGGCCGGTTTTATTCCGATCCCACTCATCTCTTTCCGAAAAAAGGATGTTGAAGGGCAGCTCGTAGTTGGTCGTGATAGGCATAGTATCCGAGGGCATTTCCAGGATGCTGTGACTCTCTGTGTCATTCAGCAACATGTTCCGTTCCATGATACTAGTCTACGGCATATTAATGGCCGCTTGTTGTAGTCTATATGTTGCCCACCTGGCCTCTCTCTCCAAATATATATGAAGAGGGTGTAAGTCCAGTAGGATTTTCATTGTAGCTGACGGCGTGGTGCTAATTGCCCCAATTATGATCAAGCATGCTAATCTCTGTAATCCAGAGAGTTTGACTTTGGCCGTCCGTTGTGATCCTTTCGGCCACCAAACGTATGTTATCATTGGTCTGATGACCGTGACATAGATCCAGTAAATTTGTTGGGGACCCATGCCCCAGGATTTACCACAAATACAACGACATGTCCATAAGAAAAGTTTTGCTTTGTGGATTACCTTTTCCAGATGGGAGTTCCAATTAAATGATTTATCTAGAGTAATTCGTAGATATTTCACCTCTTCTGCAAATGGAATGGTTTCACTCATTAAGGAGGGCGGTCTTAAGTCCTCCAGCTTCCTTTTCGGGGTGAATGGTACTATTACTGTTTTTGAGGTTTCACAGACATCTGTTTCCTGTCACACCAGTTACCCACTGCATCAAGTGTCTCTTAAAGGGTATTAGATATTATTCCTTCAGAGTTCCCCCTGACTAGTATGACTAGATCATCTGCATATGCTAGAACCTCATCCTCCCAGTGTGTATATTTATACACGTTTTATGAGATTTTATGTTATCAAAGTTGTTTTGTTTTTAGGATGTTCTTTTAATACCAAAATTTGTGTGCAAATAACGAGAATGACTTTTTTTAAGTTTTTTGGAGTTTATTTTCATTTTTGTACATTGTGCTATAATGCCGTGTACGTGAAAAATGCGTTGGTCGATTTTTTTTCTTGCTTTTAAAGTTTGTTTCAGTTTTAGTAACAAGGGTCGATGTTCAAACTTATAAAGAACAAATACCTTGTATATCAATATTGCTCAAATTATCACACACACTAGAATTACTCGTCTAGTTTTTTATGTTAAATAGATTTTTGATCTAAATATAGCTCGTCAAAAGGCTGTGAACTCCCTTAAAGAAAAATTACTGTTTATTTATTTTAACCAAATTGAATTTACTTACACATTTTGGTTAAGCTGATTATATTTTAATATTATTATTTCACTTATTTTATTAAAGCATGAGTTTACATATTTTTAAACATCAAAAATGTATTTTTAAACTTTTTATTGGGTTACGAGATAATTTTCAATAAAATTGAACTATAAATAAAACCGTTTTTTATTTTGAACTGATGGATTTGTTTACACTGCAAAACCATAACAGCATTATAAGAATGAGTAATAAAAGTGCCGTTAAAGTTTCATTAAATAGATTGATTTTTTTACTGATTGATTTATTATTAAACTTGAATCTATATTCCAGCTATTTCACTTTATAAATATAGCAAATATGCAAACCAAGAGTACAAATTAAGTCTTGAATTGTTTTAAGATAAATATTTATGGATTTTAATAAAAATATGTGAAAGTTTTTTTCTAAAAAATTATATATTATGAATAGGATCCTTGCACTTGCCGGATTTTTAAAATTAATTTATATACAGAGTGTTTCAGGTATGCGGTCATTAATTTCTAGGGGTGACTCTACATAAAAAAAAAAATTGAAATAAAGTTCATATAAACATGGGTTCGAAAATCCCTCCTAAGGGCGCTGCGGGCCTCTGAAGGGGGCACCCAAAATTGACATTTTATTTAATATCTCAGGAACCCTTTGAGCTACAGTGACTAGTTTTTGCACGTGATTCGAAATCAATACGATTTTTACTTTATTTCTCTTTTGATTACTTAAATCATCTTAACTTCTTAATTAATAATTGGTTTTCTGTCAAAATAATCATCATCGTCAAATAAATATAAGTGACGTTATTTATTTATTTGACGATGATGATTATTTTAACAGAAAACCAAAGATCTCATTAGGTAAGCGTGATTTCCTAATCTAATATTTTATTACTTTTTGTTTTGTATTTAAACAAAAATAATTTTTTACTTTTTAAATAATATATTTATTTCTCATTTTGTTACTTATAACTTTGTGTACTTATGTAACTTTTTAATTTTAATTTTTTCAATTTTTAAATTATTGTTATCTATAAAATAAAAAAAAAGAGTCATACTGTCTGTTTAAATGTTTTTACATCTTTATTTATTTGAATCTATACGTAATTTATGTTATGTTGTAGTCCTGAGGAAGACAATAAATTTTGTCGAAACGTCGACTAAATGAGAATTTGAGGTTTTCTTTACTAATTTTATCCAAACCGACTAATAAAACTACATGAAATAATTTTTTGCAAAAGATTCTTTTATCGATACCACTAAATACAGAATTGTCCCTTATGTGATTCCCGTACAGTTGAAATATAGTCTCTGAAAGTTTTATACATATACGTCCCATGCATTTTAACCTATTTTAAAATTATTTTTAGATGTTTGTTCAATCGATCAGATAATAATCACAAACCATTAATAATGTGATTATTGCAAATAATTATTATAATATGATAAATGCTACCTGTTTTGATCGTCCGACAATCGTATGAAGATTAAGTGACATACTTTCAAATGCTAATTATTATCATTCTATTTTTAGAATGATTTACATGAAGATTAATCTCGGCTAATGAACGGTTCTCCTGCTTTATCTATGTATGTGTTATCACTCATTCTTGATATTTTAATTCATAGACAACGTTTTGTCATGAGTTTTAAATAATGTTTTTCATCTTTTGTGGCCAGCATTGTTAATCTTTGACCACCCTTGATGTAAGAAGTGGTTAAAACAGCTTTATTTAAATTTTATATATTTCTGATTATACGGGAAACGAAACTACAATAACAGTTATATTTGTAAAATTTGGTTTAAAAAAAGTTTGGCCCCAATCAATCTCAAAAACTGTACAAAAATTTAATTTGTTTAATTTATATTAGCATAACCATAATAATAGACCAAAATGGACCTATTTATCTTTGCCATCCTCTAAAGACAAATAAAGAATAAATTGGTACTAAAATTACAGAAAGGAATAAATGGAAAAGAAAGTTTAGATATCTAGATTTCCCAGATAATATGGCTAGGTATATACTATAAAATCAAATGCCCCTGAATTAGATGGGTTCATAGTTCAAACAAATCAACTACATCTCCCACAGCACAAAGATATTATAAACAGCTCATTATTCACTAGTAAAGTACCAACTACCTTTTTGGAGATTGTTAAAATACTTGCACTGCAGAAAACAGATTCGCTTGATTTAAAAGATCAATAAGCATATTATCATCTGGATCGAAATTATAAAAAAAGTAGTACTTATAATCACATAATACCTCGAAAGTGCTATAGCACATATGCACTATTAAAAACAGAAATTCATTCAAGACCGTGGACAATAAACTAATAACTATTACTGTACTTTTGGATATATCAAAAGTGTTCGACAGTATCAATCATGACCTGGTATTGTCTATCCTTCATTACTATGACTTATAATTAAGCCTGGCCAAGCGATGGTAGATTCAGGGTCGACGCAATACCAATGCCATCGCGCGCTTGTTTACGATGACGATGACACGACACACTTCAGTTATTATCTGTCGGTCGATGCATAGAGTACTAATAAATAATAAATAATGTTGAGCGTAAAGAGTAGAAAACAACCGTACGCTGATAAAGTGAATAAATTTATCGGTGAATTTCCGGATTTATTCTATGATGGATGTAAAATAATTGTAAAGTTTGTGATCAAGACTTAATGTGCTGGAATAAATACCGCTGCAACATTCATGTCAATAGTAACCGACATAAAAAATAAAAAAAATGGCGTGTCTTCTTTGGAACCTCAGTTTATGTTTGATTTACTGTTAAGGCTGATTGATGATGGATAAACCAGCATTTCGGGAGTTCTGGAATAAATACAATCCCCAGGTGAATTTACCAAGTCATTCATCGTTACGTAGATTGTACCAAGTGTCCGTGAAGACATTGTAAATAAGATTAGATGTGCATTAAAAAATACACGGCTGTGGTTATGTGTTGACGAAACGACAGATTGTAAAAAAAAATTCTATTTTAAATGTTGTAGTACGTGTACTCGACCCTGTTAAGCCAACATTTCCACTTTTACTAGCTAGCAAAAGATTAACTGCGTCTACTGGCGAAACAATTACGCGGGTGGTGTTGAAGACTTTCGAAAAATTTGAACTGTCAACAAGTCAAGTGTTGATGTTTGTGACCGACGACGGTGCTGCGACAATGCGTTTGGTGGGCCGTTTTCTTCAAAGAGACGATTGTAGGTTTTTACATGTTACGTGTAAAGTGCATGCGTTCCATCTTGTAGCAGAAATGATTCGAAAATGTTTTCCAGAGGTAGATGCAATAATAGCAAATACAAAAAAAGTATTTCTCAAATCTCCTAAACGGCTTCGGGCATTTCACACACTGTGTCCTGGTATTCCGGAACCACCAGAGCCGATTCTTACACGTTGGGGAACGTGGTTGAAGGCAGCTTTTTATTATGCTGAATATTTTCAACAAATAAAAGATGTGATACTACAGTTCAACCCTAACGAGGCTGCAGCTATTAAGGAAAGCCAGACAAGCTTTCAAGATGTTTCCCTTAAAACAGATTTAAAAAACTATTTATAACAATTATAGAGGACTACACGACGCAATAGAAAAATTGCAAAATACTTCGTTGTCGTTAGTGGAATCGCTGCAAATAGTGGACGACATAAATACACAGTTACAGACTATAAATGACGCAAAAAATAAGCCCGTTATTGAAAAATTCGAGAATGTTTACGAAAAGATCCTGATTTTACTAAATTAAGACAAATTTGTGATGGTGCATCTACAGCTGCGTTAAGTGAGTTCACAGAGTGTTTTACTTATGCCTGTATTACTTCCGTAGATGTCAAATGGTCTTTTTCAAAATACAAACATATTTTTTTCACCACAGCGAACATCGTTTACTGAGACAACTGTAGAAACATATCTGATGCTACACAGTTATTATAGAAGTGCTCCAGTTTGTGACAACGACAACCAAGCTACTTCATAAATCTGCTTAAGAAGGTGAGTATTGTACATATTTTTATAAAGTGTATCAGTATTAATAAAATTTATTTCCATTTATTTCATTTTTTTATTTATTTATTATTAGTTATCACTTAGATATACAATGTACATGTGTGAAAGTCATTTAACAGTTTAATAATAATGTGCAGCACTAAGCTTACAAAATATAAGGAAATACATAAAAAAGAATTTAAAGCGAACGAAATAGTATAAAAACATACATCACAATATATAAAATATTTTTGTTTTTATTATTGTACTTATTCAAGTATTATGATACAATGCATACCCAGTACGCCTCTGTAGGATTAATGACCTTGGCCAGGCTTACTTTTAATATACAGCAACATACGTGGCATTGGTTCAAGAATTATTTACTTGCCTGTAAACAATGTGTTGAGGTAAGTGGATAAAATAATATGGCATTTTCTGAAAGCTCACACGGAATATTCATAGTACCTCAGGGCTCTATCTTTGTCCCGTTGTCTTTCAATATTTTAATCACTTATTTATTCAAAGTTGTAAGCACTATTACGCTAATGATGTGCAAATGTTTAATTTTATCCCAAATGAAAAAATGTGTTGCAGAATATAAACAATATTCATAAGTAGACTAAACGCACTAAAAATAAATATCGACAAAACAGATGCTACAAATGTCACTAGGGCAAATATAAAAGTGTATTAACTCCACATTAAATATGAATGGTACGAATATAATCTTCAATGGCGAATGTCAAGAACTTGGCATAATCATTCATTGAATAGGAGTTTCGTATCCACCACTACTCAATATGTTGAAATTTTGTTGTATAAAAATGTAAAAAAACCTCAATTTCTCATTAAATAGACGTTTTGACAATATTTATTATCTCCCTCAGGATTAATGAGGTGTTCGATTTTTTGTTAATACAATCATCATCGTCAAATATTGTCAAAAATAAAATAACGTAACTTATGTAGGATTTCAGTGCAAATATATACCACATTACTCCTGAGAAAGGCAATAAATATTGCCAAAACATCGACTTATTGGGAAATTGAAGAAAAGACCCTATGGAATGACATACTCTTTGCCAACGAGTCAAGATATTGTCTCTACAACGATAGCAGATGTCTATGTCAGGGGCGGTCGGTCCATGGAAGCAAGGAAAGCAGTGCTTCCCTGGTGATTATTAAAAAAAACACATAAATAGAACCTAATTATTATTTATCACATATATTAATCATTAAAATTTACTTTTACCCAATTTCAGTAGACACGGCCCTGCATTTCAATAGCTGAGATAATTTTGCACGCTAAAACAGTAACGATGACGCACTCGATTAATCGAGCCAACACGAACTCGCGCTACTTCGATATAAGCAACTTCTTGAAGTGCATCCCATCCCCACTTCATAATCTTGATATCTGAGCCGTATAGCATGGTATTATAATGCGTCTTGTTTTATAGATTTTAATCTCGATTTTAATATCGATTTTAATATTATACTTAATATTAATCTTCCTAGTATTATTCTCAGCTTTTGTGCTATATTTGTAAAAACTTTTTTGGTGTTTCTAAACCTGTGGTGCGGCGACAAGTGATTTTTAAAACGTTGAACATTAGTGCGCGTATAAGCAGTTTTAGAATTGCTTAATCAATATGGAAGCTGGTCCTAGCATTGTGGAAAATATTATTTGCGTTTGTGTGGTGTGCAATTTGTTGAAAAAGGGATTTTCAACATATTCGTTTCAAGATAAACTGGATATTATTAGAAACGGGAGACCAACACCTGATTTAAAACTTTTAAAAACGAAAGTTAAATCATGCTATAGGTACTATAATATTGAAATGTACAGTGCTAATCAGTGGTTAACGGGTTGTGAAAATTTGTGTAAATTGTTTTTTTGGCCATGTGTACTTTTCACAAATGAAAAAGGTGTTTGGAATAAAAATGGCTTTTCATATTTAAACAACATTCACAAAGTGACAAAGAGGCATGGTATGTGTGAAACTCATTTGCGAGCGGTGTTAAAAGAAAAATCATTTGGAGAATCATGAATTGAGCATTCATTAGATCAGCAGTTGAAAGAAAGTGACCGTAAACATAATGAACTTGTAAAAAAAATCGAGAAGTGTTAAAAAGACTTACTGACATTGTTTGTTTTCTCGGCGAAAATGAACTTAGATTTAAAGGTCATACTGAATCTCGGAGCGTTGCTAATAGGGGCAATTTCATCAATTTAGTCGATTTATATTAGCAAAATGCGATACAATTTTAAGTAACCATCTGGAACACTCCACGGTATTTCGCGGTACATTAAATCATATCAAAATGATTTAATTCAGTCGATAAGCAACATTGTTTTAGAAAAGATCAAGCAAAAAATAAAAAAGCACCTTTTGTTGCAATTATGTTAGATGAAACAACCGATATTACGAATATTAGTCAGTTGTCAATCGTAGTACGCAACATAAATCCAAATGGGAAAGTCCAAAAGCGCTTTTTTAGGATTTTTAAACGTAACAACGCAGAGAACGGTCGCAGCTTTATATGCTATAGTTTGTCAGATAGTCGATGATCTACAGTGTGGTGCTAAACTTATCGCCCAAAGTTATGATGGGGCCGCTATAATGGCTGGTGAATTGGGGGGCTTGCAAGCAAAAGTAAAAGAGACTTTTCAGAATGCAATATTTGTACATTGTTTTGCGCATCGATTAAATTTAGTTCTTGCTCAATCTGCAGCGTGCCTTAAAGAGTGCAAAGTATTTTTTTCAAGTATTAGTGGAATGGCTGCCTTTTTTTCAAAATCATCAAAATGGACACGAGCTTTAGATTTGGAAGTACAGAAGAGATTACCCAGAGTTGCTCCAACACAATGGAATTACAATGGGAGGCTAGCACAAACTGTATCTGAACTTCGACAGCCTCTAATTGATTTATTTGAAAATATTTTACAAAGCAAAGATGATTGGGACACTGAGACTTTGAATGGATCTAGAGGTTACTTAGATTCATTGAAAAGAGACGTTGATTTTAATTTTTTGTTAAATATTTTCTCCGAAATATTTCCATTTACTGACAATTTATTCAACCAGTGAAGAGTGGCTTTCAAAATTGTCCCTGTTGAAAATAGAAAGTGACTTTGTGAAGGAGATGTCTCAAAATTCAAACTTTTACGACGAAGTTATTTCCGATTTCGCAAAAAAGGAGAGGCGAATTAAACTACATTATAAATAGGTAGGTATGTGCATGTTAATTACTTAACTAGCCGGCTCGAACTATAGTTGGCTAGAGAGTGCACGATATCAAGTGTGACTGAACAAACTCTCTATTTCGCTGCGGGTTCGATCCCCGCCACCGGCACTGGCAATATCGGTGGGTATGGTTGTGTGTCTGCATTTTTTTCATAAGAATAACCCTCGCCCGTGCAGCTTCGGCTTTGGAATCGGGGGTTGTCTAATTTTTGTGGTGTTTTTATGTTTTATGTTTATTGAGGAATGGCAGTCCTACAAGTGTACTTTTCTTCTAGATATCATAACTTTGCGGCTTTCGACATTTGCTTTAAAATGAGTGTACGGAAGCCACGCCCCTTTTCTTAAAAAAAATTTTGCCTCGCTTCGCTCGTGGCTGTGCACTACGCCCTATATCACAAACCGCACGCCCCTGGTCTATGTGTTTACCCAAATCCAGAAACTCGCGTATTACCACAGTATATCCAACCCGTAGTAACTTTTGAGGGAGGTAGTGTAATGGTGTGGGCATTTCTCTCGGATGGAAAATAAATTCTCATGGTTTGATAGATGGATAATGAGGTAAGGTCATAGAGAGAAAATCACCATAAGGCATGTTTTAAACCGTCGCGCATCGCAACGAACTGATTTTCTTGAAATGGGTTGAAACCTTTGAAGTGAAGCTAACATTTACGTAGTTTTCCACAAAATACCGAGACCCCTTATACTAAACTCGACACGTGTTTCACCAACCAAGTTGACATCATCTGGATATAACTAAAAGAGCTTTAGTCACCTCCAGATGATGCCAACTTGGTTGGCGAAACGTACGTCGAGTGCAGTATATGGTATTTTGTGGAAAACCACGTAGGTGTTAGAAGTTGGTGATAAAAATTTAATTTTTTTTGACAATAACGCTCATTCTCATAGTGAGCATATTTTGAATCATGCACTACGAGGATTTGGAAATCAACCGATTACCGCTTCCTTCACATTATCTGGACCTTAATCCTATTAAGCACCTGTGGATATCTGCCAATGATGCTTAAACAACCAATACCTAGGCCGGTAACCATTTTGGATTTTAGGGAGACGCTGCCAGCTTTATGGGAGAAAATCCCATAGACGTATATCGACAGCGGCATTTTGAGCATCTTTTAGAAGGTGCCAGACAGTGATTGTTGCGAGAAGACATAGGATTCATTACGAGGAGCTGAAGTATGGGACCACAAGAAGTTTACTTATTTTTAGTTTTTTTCATATTCTGCAACAGTGCGAAATCTTTACTTTAACGTTAATTTTTAAATGAAATTCATGAAAAAAATTAAATTTGTGTTATTAATTATCTAAGAATTAAATGAAATATATAAACTCTTTTGGTTGACAGTAAATTTTAATGCGATATCCCTATTCAACTTTGAGTAGTTTAAATGGGTTTCATTATTATTATTATTTCAAATAAACAAAAACAGTTTTGTTGGCTGGTTTTTTGTTTGATCTGTTAGTTCTTAACCAAAAGGTTCAATTAGTGACCAGTCTCTTCTTTCATGTTGTATAGTGTGTTCCACTGCTGACAGAAACACCTCAATTATTTATTTATCCTTAAGCGAATTGAGTTTTTCTCATTTCAGAGCTTGATCAGTTCTATCTAATAAATTACATTTTATCTGGTAAAAATAAATGCAAAACAGCATAAACCGTATTAGATGTTTATTCATCAGTGACTAAATGAAAATTTGAAAAATGTTATCAATTTTCTAGAACGAAATGGTACCACATTTGCCATGAGTTCATTGTTGTATACTTTGTGGTCTACAATAAAACTAAAACATAACTCTCAAAGTGAAAAGGAAATTATTTGCAAAATTATTATAATACCCATAATTTACTTACTGGAATGAATTATGTGGAGTAATACTATAGCAATGATTCACTACAGCTTGAAGCATTTCGAACAATGACACCGAATACTGAGCATAGTTCTGTGATTACAGGTGGCGCCACATCCTATAGCCAGGATGCCAGGGAGTTGGGCATCATTCCTGAGGCATTAGTGGCATGCCATCCTCTTGCCATTGTTTGTCAGAGACTGCTCTGCGAATTGTACGCAATTAAAATATTTAAATTTAATTATGTTATTCATACAACAAGGCGCTGTTCTTCTGTTTATTGGAATCATTGCACAGCCATGAACTTGCATTTGTTCCTTACTGAAGTATTGTTTTATTTTTATGTAACGGTTGCGTAATTATATACTGCATCAATTAAACATACTATTTTTAGACACTATAATAGAATAGGTATCCGTGCTATTATGTACTTACACACGTTATGTTTTATTTACTTTAGCTAATGCATGGGAGTCTCGCAAGTAATTTATCATCGCATCACATTAATTTCATTGATAAAATCTATATGGTCCAGTTTCAGTTGTATTAAGAGAATCTTCACGCATACCAACACAGAAGTTTTTTCTTTATGTAATTTAAGAATAATACACATAATAGCGTGAAATGTAAAAAATGTACATTATTTAAGTTTTCGTAACAGTTAGGTACTTACGGCGGTTCACTGGACCTAAAGGAATTTTAAAAATGGTTTTTTTTGTGGATTAGATAAAAATGCAAAATTAGAAAAAACTCAAATGTCTTAATATTAATATTTATAAATAAAACACTATATTACAAAGTGAATAGTTAACAAATTTTCGATGAAAAATCAGAAAACATGGATTATCTAGGTGAGAGTGAAACTGCATCTTTCATAGTTGCTTTTATTGCATTAGGCCTGTGGTGTTCAGTTTATACGACTGTCCCAAGCTATTCTAACGTTAAAAATTATTGTAAAAAACAATATTTGGAAGAGTTCTTATCAAGCAAAGAATGCCTGGTGATAAGTTTAAATAAAAAATAACAGAACCAACAGTATTTGAGTTTAATGTAACCTTGGCTACATTAATAAAATATTTTTATTGGAGAAACATGCATACTATAGTATAAGGATAGATCACACAAACTTATTAAATGACAAATAAGATTTTTATACCGGTCAGAAGAAAAAATTCTGTGAATACGGATAGAACTACCCCAAGGATCAATATTAGGGCAGGCCCTAATATTGATCCTTGGGGTAGTTTTATCCGTTTTCACAGATTTTTTTCTTAATTTAATATAATAATAGCAGTGCCAATGCCAATAATAGCAGGCTATTATTGGCATGTAAATTACATTCAGCCAAGCTATAATTCTGCAGAAAATATTATTGTTTATGATACCACTCTTATGTGTACTGAATATGAAAAAAAGAAAGATAGATTATTATGACATTGACTGATTAACTACTATTAATTTGAAACAAATATTGTACTAAAAAATATAAATAATTCATATAGTGTTATAAAACTTTACATTATAAAGGGTTATTCTTAATTATGATAAAAAAATTTAACCCAATATAGAGGAACGAAAATTAAGGAATTCGTATTTTTTTCGTTTTGACTTTTTTTAGATTTTTAAAATGTTTCAAAAGTTTCTTCGAAAGACACCGGCATTGGTTTTTCTGCAATGACTTCAAATCTATTTTACCGATTTCTTTCAGATCTGGTAGGCGAATGCAACACTATAGATGATATTTATATTTGATTCAATTGAATTTTTAATTACTGTTGGGCGCCGCTGAATGTAATAAATAAATTTGGACATAATTTTTCGTTTACTAATCCTAAAAAATGTTTTTTTTTTCTTAAATAAATTCTGGTAGTACACGAAAAAAAAGTTTATCGTGTCTTTAATAAATTCCGTATGTGGATGTAAAAATAGAGAAAACATTATAACATTATAACCACGATAGATTAACTGGTTTTCGAATAACCGATAAACCGGTTTTGATCTATATTTGGATATCCGGTTTTATTCGAAACCGGCTTTTGTGGAAACCGATTAACCAGTTTTACTTTTTTCCGGCTATTGCCAGCACTAATATAAATATCTTTTTTTGTGCTACCGATCACGTAAGTAGCGTTATTTGATTTGCGTGGATGTCATGTAAGTGTCAATTACAGGCCTAGGCTGAAAAAGTAAAAAAAGTAGTATTCAAAATGACTATTTATATTTTTATCGATATTTAATTAACATTAATTATTAATACTAAACGTAACTCTAACGTTTATATAATTAATTATTTATGACTAAGCAACCAAATGCCATCCATATAGAAAAGCGAATCTGATAAATATTAAAAGATCAATAAATAAAAGTTCGTAATATTTGTTTCATTTTCTTTACCATGATACGTATTTTTAACACGCTTTTATTAGCTTCACTTGTATGTTTGTTTGTTTGTTTGTTTGTAACCGACTCTTTGAACTCGATTTTGACCCACTTTAAACGGACAGATTTAATTGAAACTTTGTACACTTACGAAGAACCGGTAACAATACAATAATTTGATAAGTTTATATCATTATCCTGATCAGGATCGCCAGTCCTTTCCTCACGTATCCTCTGCGTGAGAGCAAAAGGTTTAATATTGTAAGTATATTCCGTGATTCTCAGTTCGGTTGTTGGCCGAGCAGGCAAGTCTTAGTCGACGCGAAACGACGGACTCCTCGGGCGTGAGTTCAAATGCCATGGCTGAAATAAAAAAAATATTTTTTTTTTCAGAAATATCTGTTGAATCGTAATATGTTATAATATCAGCATCAATAAGCATATAAATATAGTTTAAAAAAACTACAAAACACGCTTTCATAGCACATCAAACTAAAAAGTGAAAAATAAATATAGTTTAAAAAAACTAAAAAAACACGCTATTAAAGCACATCAAACTAAAAAGTGAAAAATAATTATTAATATAAACTGAAAACAATAATGAACGAAAAATACTAGTATTATTGTGAAAAAAGCGTGGGGCGCTTTGTGCCATATTTTTCGTATATCGAGCAACCCACGCTATTTTCACAATAATACTAGTATTTTTCGTTCATTATTGTTTTCAGTTTATATTAATAATTCTTATTCACTTTTTAGTTTGATGTGCTTTAAAAGCGTGTTTTTTTAGTTTTTTTAAACTATATTTATTTTATCTCTAATGCATGCAAACCTCGGCCCTATGGCCTCGTCTTGCAAACTGCCACCTAAACAAAAATCTTACACTTACTGGCCTTAATACATAAATAACTTAATTATTATAGTGACCATCATACCTATATTTGAAATATGGACCTTTTATCACAAATTTTATTTCAGTGTGACTTCAACCTTCTTTCAAGGACGAAAATATAAAATAGAAAATTCTATACCTTCCTATATGTTTCACATCGATATAAACCTACATGCATATTTTATATAACTAGGAAGACGGTACATTTCTCCATAAACACATTATTATCAACTAGTGCTTGTCCCTACATAATATATACAAAGTGTCGATTGTACATTATATTAATCTGTACAGATGTAAGCATAAATTACGGTGCTGTTTTCAACTTCTTCCGCAGTCTGTCTGTATGTCCGTAAATAGAGCATCATAGAGACCTATGCAAATGTGCATTGCTGATCAGGCTTAACATAGCAGGCGTGGCACGGTCTTTAGATGACAAGTGCATGAAGGTTCTTGCGTTCTCACGCGTAGTTTTATCCTGCGAGTGCCATTGGCGTACCACCGAAAAATGTGTGGAGGTAAGTTTGTATTAGTCAAATACAAGCAGTATATTTATAGCTGTATAACATACACCGTAAGTAGAATTGGAAATATTACAAGGTTGATAGCTGAAGTGCGAAAAAAAATCACAGTTAACTTTAAAAAGTGCCTTTCAAATATAATTAACCTTCCCAACTTGAAATGTAAGTTTTAATTAAGTAAATATCTTGCTCTTTAAGATGGAATTATTTTCTTATATTTCCGAAATGAAATCTCTAAAATTAAGTTACCACTTTCGGAAATTAATTGTTAATTCTTTAAGTTTAGATTAACAAAAGGAAGTTACAAGAACGTTTCTAACATGTTTCATTTATTTGTTTTATATAAATAATTCTTTTGGCCTGGCAAGACTTATATAATCTCCGTGAATTTGGACGCGTGGATTAAGTACAAGGTAAAGTAACTTTTAAATTTCTAGTGTTTTCAGAAATTTCAAGTATAATAATTTACACAGGTAAACAGAAATTCACTTAAATCAATAAGTAAAGGCTATTGTCAAATATCTTATAAGACATCAGAAGAATTGAAGTTCAATTATAGTTCATTGACCAAAACCTATTAGTTATGACGTCAGATACGCCCAATAATCAGTATGATTCTGTCTGATGGCATTCACTGAAATAGAAAAAAAGGCCGCAAAAGATCACAGAAGATAATATTAATATAGTGTACAAATTTACCCAGCAATTGAAGGATCCTTGTCATTTAGTAGGGATGGGAAAGATATTTGTATTTGCATTGATAATTAGGATTAGGATTTCATTAATATTTCCATAATATGTTTGTCTCATAGATAGATAAAATTTACGTATAAATAACACTAAATGGAAAAATAGTAACAACTATAAAACATTCAATGATAGTGCAGTCAATATGGTGTAAAAATTCCCTTGACCTGGACAAAATTGCAACACAAATGATTCTTTTTGCATTATATTGTGAAAAGTGTCTATTTTAACATATTCAAAATCCCCATTAATCCCGGCGCAGGAAATCAGTCAAAATCCAAGATGGCGGCTGAATTTTGTATTTTTCATTACAAAATTTATAACTGTGTATAACTTTGTATTTATAAGGTGTAACTTGGCCAAAAATGTTTCAAATGCAAAGATAAAAACATAAAATGGGTATTGAATAGGTAAGATAGGTATTGAATCACTCAAATTGCCTATTATACATTAGAGAAAACTTTATTACACATTAGACTTACAAGAATAAAAACCATTATTTCAAAGTATGGGTTATTTTCCTTTATTGAACAAAAATTAAAATGATTTGGCTGTTTTTTCTCAATTCATCATAATCTTCATCTCTACTTTCCATTTCTTCATCTTATATTCGCTGCGGACTATTTTCACAATTTGTTTCTTGACACTGACCACATGAACTGGTACATTCCAAACCATTCTTTCGGCAACTACATTTCATGGCACCACAGCCGGATTTGCAGTTACATCTTACTATGCGTAATATACTTTCAGGTGCTGGTGGCAAATCCATTTTTTTTCGGTACATACATATTATCATGTATACTCCATCCCCATTCTGTTGGGTTCAAGCCTTCTTGCATTTGCTTCCATATACAACTTTGCAAATATGCACGGAGGCTATGGTACTTGACAGCTAATTCCGTTGGGGGAAGGTTCTGTGGCTGAACGAAACATTTTGCCTTCGATACTTTATCAATAATAGTTCTATACCTAAGTGTATTTAGTGTATCATCTGGATTTCCACCAAAAATACATACCATTATCTTCTTTCCAAATTCTTCAACCTGACTGGGATTAAGGTTTGTTGAGCTGACCGATAGTGCAAGTTCACGAAAGTATTGATCTTCAACAATACGTTTGAAAACTGATTGCTTTCCAATATGGAATATTCTGGAGATGCTGTCACATCCTGTATACGAATGTATAAAGAATAGACTGTTCGCTAAGTCATTTCCGAGCGAATACCTAATGGCATTGATATCATAAATGTTATTCTGTTTGGAAGGTTTTTTATCACTTCTGAAAAACAGCTTGTGGTATGCTTGATTACACCTATAAATCAGCAATACCCATAGGTCAGTGTCTTCTCCTATCACTGTTGTATTTTTAATTTTTGAAGATTCCACTGCAGTATTAACAATGTCAGTATCAGCATCATCAACTGCATGAATTACTGAACATCCCTGTTGTCGTATTTCTTCAGCGATTAGAGTAATTATTTTCTGCTTGTTTCCCTTATTAGTGAGAAACATTTTCTTACTTCCTATAAATCTCATATCTGGTGTGAAGTTCACGGAGGGGAAAATTGTATTTGTTCGGCGATTATGGGATTCGTATGAAGGTAATACAAAAGTACAATGTAAAAGGCATGCTTTAGTACATAATAAGACCTATTTTGAGTGCACATTTTTTCCCAAAATGGTGGCCTTTAAATATTTGAAAACTAAATACCTAATTATTTAAATGGCCGCCATTTTGAAAAAGAAATTAAGTAAAGTCAATGGTTATTTCTTTATACTTTTATCTTTGTATTTTAAACATTTTTGCCAAGTTATACATTATAAATACAAAGTTATACAGTTATAAATTTTTTAGTAAAAAAAAAAATCAGCCGCCATCTTCGATTTTCACTGACTTCCTGAGCCGGCATTAATGGGGATTTTGAATATGTTAAAAAAGACACTTCACACAGTATAATGCAAAAAGAATCATTTGTGTTGCAATTTTGCCCAGGTCATAATTTATTTTTACTGCACTATGATACACCTCTACGTATATTGTGAATATCCAGCTGACGATGATGATAACAGTAATATTTAAAATAAAAAACGTAAACAATTAAATTCGGACCATATTATTCTTGAACCATTATTTCTCTGACTAAAAGAACTAAATATTATTTGAACACGTACACATTTAAATTTCTATGGTTAAATTTATCAAAGTGGTTTGTTGAAATTATTTCTATTACATCTAAATTACTCTTAAATTTATTTATTACACAAAAAACGATTTGCGTACGTCTGTGGTAATGCCGTACAGAATTGCCAATATACCTACCAGAAATGATATACGTTTATGATTAACATCTCTGGTAGGCAGTCACATAGTTATATTAGTATTCTACGATACGAATTTATACGTATCTACGACGATTGCTAATTGTTTCAATACTCACGCATTTTTACACGAAATGTGGATTGATGTTTAACAGAATTTTAATTGGTAAACTATTTTATATTTCAAATTATTTATATATTCAAAATAGATCAGACTTAATTCTAATAAATTATAAGGTGTTGCATCTTAAGTTGAGTAGAGGAATTGAAACATGTTATGAACAATTCCAACAACATGGAATCGAGCAACAAATTGGTATAATAAATGTGTTAAAACAGTTACTACGATCTCAACATATGAGAAATTGAAAAAAAAACAGACTGGACTGTGACAAGTAAATAATTTAGTAATTTTAATCTGAAATGATTAATAATTATTTTACACAAAGTGGTCGGAAATAGGAACGGGACGAAATATCTTGAAATTTTATTGGAATTGGAACAGTTGTAGCTCTTGGTTGTGTAAAACGATTTGAATTTTCTTTGAACATTTTGAAAACTCATTTCATTGGCCTTCGATATATATATGCAATTACTTTTTAGAAGCAAAATACAGCGTGATATATGAAACAAATTTTACCTAAATTCGAATTGAATTGGAGCAATAAAATCTGATATATCAATTTTTTTCTCGGAACAACGCATTCTTGGCTCCGTCAATTTCGAACATTTGTAGAATTTAGATGCCTAAACCGATTTAAACTTTCTTTGCAGATTTTGAAAGCCCATTTCATGATGATGATATATGAAACTGTGGAAATTAGACAAAAAATCGTTGACCTGCAGTTACAGAAAGTTATCTTGTCTTCTTATTCGTTCACCATGACAATAAATATATACTCATTTTTAAAGCGAATTATTGACTACTAGATGAAACTCAGTCTTTAACGTACGTGTTAATCATTTTCCAAAATAAGGTTTGACCAATCAAATTATTTTAGAAAACAACTGGTAATAAGTATGGCAGCCGATAAACAATGCTATTCCTGACGTTTTTAAGTTGTAATGCCTTGTACGAATTCTATCTTCGATACATATATTAAACCTGATATATAAAATCCTTCAAATTGAATCCATATTCTGTTACATGATCTTAGATTTAAAACCCATATTAACAACTGTGTTAGAGAAGAATATTTATTCCAGTAAAGACCTATTAAACAAAAAATACTATTAAATTGCAATGTGATGCATTATTTATGGCCCTTGTATAGATGTAGAAACATCAAAAAGAATTCAGAAAGTTCAAAATTCTTGTGCTAGATTAATTTGTGGTGTCAGACGCGGTGAACATATCTCACATAAGATTTATGAAATCAATTGGCTCAAAATGTGTAACAGGCGATTACTACACTCCTCTATCTTTTTTTATAATATTGTGATATTGAAGACTCCACCTTATTTATACAATAAAATTCAATTTAGAACTGATATGCATAATATAAACATTAGAAGGAAATCTTTGACTACCCCACCAGCTCAAAGATCTGCATTATATCAAAGATCATGCACATCAGCCGCGGCCGATTCAGAACTTTTTGGTAAATATTGTTGTTTCCGTTTTGGTCTCGTTTATTGTGATTTTCCAAGTGTTAGAATAGTCTGTAAGTCGATTCAAGTGGTATCGTAGTTTTGTGGTTGCTGTCTGCGCGCGAACAGATTTTGCGTAAAGTGTTGTATCGTCGGCGTACATTATAGTCTTGGTAAGGAGTTGGGTGGAGAGATCGGCGACATATAGGTTAAATAGGGTGGGTGACAACACCGTGCCCTGTGGTACCCCCGCCCTAATATTTTAGAGATCTGACAGGGTATTGTTTACCCTTACTTGAAATGTCCTTGCATTCAGATAACTTTTAATTATAAAGACAGAATAACTGGGAAGTCTGTGTATAATTCTCAGTTTGTGCAGGAGACCCCAATGCCAAACTGTGTCAAAAGCTTTCTGTATGTCTAATAATAGCATGGTAGTGCATTGTTTTTTTTGTTATAACCTTCGATAATATCGTGCAGAACCCTGCACAACGTTAGCGTTGTATTATGTCCGCCCCTAAAGCCAAACTGGAGTTTTCGTTTATTAATAACGTAAATCAGGTTACGAGTATGAATTCTTCAGCTACCTTGCTCGTCGCGTTTAAAAGCGAGATGGGCCGTTAGCTGCTAGCAAGTGTAGGATCTTTACCTGGCTTTAGGAATGGCACAATACTAGCATTTTTCCAATTTGTGGGACTGCATTGTATCGACGAGTTTATTAGATATGTGGCTGCACAAGTGATTTTTTTGTGTTTTTTTTAGGAAGATGTTTTGAATATTGTCAGGACCGGGAGCTTTATGGCTAGAGACTGTTTTAAAGATTTTTCGGATATCCGCAAGCGTGGCGATCATTTTCGCGAGTTTTCTGGGAGGAATGGGGTAATGGAGAAGGATGTCTGTTGTCTGTATGTGCATTTGGTTCTGTTTGTCGTTAATGTTGTCAGTGGTGCTGTAAGTCTGATAAAGCTGTTCAGCAATAACATGAGATTTTTCTTCATCAGACAAAAGCAGCTCGTCCGTTGTTCATGAGTACCTGTATCGAGTTGCCGCGTTTTAATAATTTGGTCATAGTCCATAGTGTATTGCCGGTCGTGGATCGTTTTGAAATTTTTTTATTCCGCTCTCTGTTTTTATGCATTACTACTTTATTTTTAATTCCAGTCTGTAGGTCCGTAGGTCTATTTTTGTCTATGCGTCTTCTATGTTTTTGCCATCTTTTTCGTATTTTGTTTTTGAATTTAATGAGTCTTGTAATGTCGTCAGGTATTGTCTCTTTTCATGATCTTTGCGTAATAAGTTTAATTGATTTGTCACGTGCTGTCTGTATAAGTCTAGTGAGTTTGTCAACTTCCCGATCTAAGTCCAGATTATTTTCCATATTATTATTCATCTCAATATTGTTATTGATATAGTTTTGGTATTTATTCCAATTACCATTCTTGTATTTACATTACGGTCCGCTTCAGCTAGCCTAAAGGTGAATGGGAAAGATGAAATTGAAAAATTGAAAATGCCTGGGAAAATACATATAGAATAAAATGGGATTCGGTAAAAATTTTAACGAATGAAGTAGACAGCAAAAAAAGAAAAATTAAGGAATCGGCAATAACATTATTGAATGAAGAAAAATGTTTATCCCATTGCTCTGTAGATATTGGTACAACGTGGTTACCGATTTTAAAAGGAAAATTGAACGAAATCAATACTGTATAATTTTTAAGTATCACCGGTTCCATGTAAGTATTTATGGATATTACATAAACCAATAATATATGTGTCAAGTTTCACGTTTAACATATTATACAAAAAAGAAAAATACATAAACTTTGAAAAAGGAAATAGATTCTTTTCCGAAACGTCAGGGAAATACATTAATATTTTTTGTTTCATATTAGTTGTTAAAGAAAAACTGACTAATCTTTTGAAGTAAAAGTCACAAGAGCAGAGGATTATTTTTCCCGTAGCATATTGGGTAACTAACTGTATTCTTTAGATAACCAAGAATTATTCATATGATAGTAAGAAAAAATACGTGTATTTTTCTTGTCCTGTCTATGTGAATCGGTATCTTTTAGAATGCCTAATAAAAATTTAACCATTTTTAAAATAACATTATAATTTATTAATTTTCAAGTACACCTCAATTTGCTGAATTGTTTATTTGCTTCATGGATTTACAATGCATAATCACCAACTGTTACTCGTGAAGAAAAAACCGTTCATGTATTTCTTTACAGCAATTATTTGCTCATTTGTCATCTGCTTCCGTAAATATTTGCTCTATCGTTATACTGGTGCAACAAACTTGCACAAAATTCTTTCGATACATGGAAAATTGTCAAGTTTATTCAACTATGTGGTGTAAATTTACCTTGAAAATTGCGTCAAATGGTACTTTTAATAGTAGCCATTTTTGGACCAAAATAATTGTACTGAATTTGCTGCTACCAGTCTTGATGGACTCTGTATTATATTTTGACATAATTTTTACGTGTCAGCCTATCTGTAATATATAATAATTCTGGTCGCACTTGATATTCGAAATGATTGAGGTAATTTGAATGAAATTTGAGCACGACAATTATATTTATAAACAAGATGTTAAAGTTAATAACTGTCATTCTACCACAGAAGTGCCGTCGATGAAAGAAGATTGGAACATGTATTTGTTCACCTTGACCCTAACGACCTGAGGAAAGTTAGATATGGTTAGAAAATGAATTTTATAACTTTGTTGCTCGTGGTAGAATGTCCGATAAAGTGAGGTACGACGTTATGCATCTTCAGGGCAAAAGGATTATTTGCCACACCCTTGCTGTTGAGCAATGTATATAAATATAATAATAAAAAATATTGCGTAGTGTACCTTGGTGTCACTTTTAACTTTGTTTTATGTCCCGCTTCGTTCGACACTTGTGCCCTTAGATCTTCGTTAAGATATGGGTCACCTGTTCAATATATAATTTTATGTTAAATAGGCAGTTTTCGTTTCCTCGATTATGGTGGGGAGGTCCATCGTTTTTAACATTTTTAATATCCTCGATGTAATATTCTGGCCACTGTTACATGCTTCCTGTGTTTCGCGTATTTCCTGAGTTATTACTATATTTTTTTCATAAAAGCTTATGACCCCTTTCGATTGGTATACGGAATGCTTTTTTTAAAGAATCGACGTTTCGAACTAATACCTCGAAATGTTCTATCTTAAAAGTTACCTGAAAATGTACACAGTTACGGGTAAAGACATAGCCACCTCAAAATAATTATTTTTATTTTATTTCTAACAATTTTTTCTCTCATAAATCATGCATTTTGGGAAAATACATTGAAAGACAAAAAAGCATTACTTTGAAACCAGCTCCAAGAAAGTATTTTTTCTGGTTGGTTTGCAATCAAATGAAAAAGTTTTACAACGCCTGTTTTTTTTCCTTACGAGTTGCGGTTTTGACTACCCGCTGTACTGAAGCTTAAGCTTAATGTACCCCATAGTCTCATTACTCCCTAAGACCCGTTCTATTCCAGAAGGCGAGTATATAGTTTATGGGAGCTCTGGCTATCTCTTCCGGGGTTAAAAGTGGTCCCTCGAAGTGTGTTAGTCTCATTGCCGTTAGGGCTGGGCATTCGCATAAGATGTGGTGGGGAGTTTCTTCCTCTTCACCACACATCCTGCAATCTGGATTGTCTTTCACCCTTATATTGGTTAGGTGTTTGTTTAGTGTGCAGTGTCCTGTTAATATTCCCACTGCACACCTCAGCTGTTTTCTGCTCAGCTTTAGCATTTCGTTGGTCCTTGCTCTAGATATTTCTCCGATGAACAAGCGTGACTGCCTCATTCCCGGTATCTCTGTCCAGTGCGAGTAGTGTTTCTGTCTTAATAGTTCCTTTACCGATCCTTTCGCGGTGCTGTAAGATACCCCGCAGGTCGGTTCGGGACCTGTTAGAATTGATTTAGCGCCTTTTCTGGCTAGCATGTCTACTTTTTCGTTTCCCGTATTTCCCTGGTGTCCTCGTGTCCACTCCAGTTGTACACTGTTGTGTTCTGTAAGTTTCTCCAGGGACTCCAGGCAGCCTTTTACTGTTTTAGATCGTATTTTTACTGCTTCCAGAGCTCTGAGGGCTGCTTGGCTGTCAGTGATGATGCGGATTCTCTTATTTGTGTATGCCCTCCGTATCATTTCTTGTGCACAGACGTCTATTGCTGTGATTTCGGCTTGGAACACTGTTGCGATACTTCCAAGTTTCAGGCTGATGTCTGTCCCTGATTGTTCTTCCGCAACTCCTGCTCCGGTACTGCTTGACGGTTTTGATCCGTCAGTATACCAGATGGTGTCATTTTGTTGTCTCTGCATCCTGCCTCCTTCTCCATCCCTTTCAGGTATTTTTACCCTGAAAGTTATTGTGAAGTTGTAGGTTGTGCTGATTCTGTCTGACTGCATATCGAGTAGCCGATTTTTTCCTACATATTGGAATACTTCACTATGGTATCCTCTCCTTGAGATGGTCCCATACCCAGTTGTTTTCATCCTGTATGCTGCCATTAGTACCTCATTCTCCACCACTAGGTGTAGTGCAGGTAGGCCTAGCAGTATTTCCAAGGCTGCGGTCGGCGTTGTTGACATTGCTCCCGTGATCCCTAGATATGCAAGTCTTTGCAACTTGCCTAGTTTTCTCATCGCCTCTCCTTTTCCGGCCTTGTGCCACCAGATCAGGGAGGCGTAGGTTATTATTGGTACGACGACCCTTTGGTACAACCAGTGCATCATTTTTGGTTGAAGTCCCCAGCTCTTGCCCACCATGCTTCTGCAGGTCCATAAGGCCCGCGTGACTTTGATTGTCTGTTACACTGCAGTGAAACATGTTTATAGAACATATTCGTCTTAATTTACACGTACTCGAAGACATTATTTTCCGAACACCCTGTATATTTTGCCAGATATACGCAAGATTTTAGTTATAATTACTAGAAAATTAAAATGCAAATTCGTTAACTAAAACTCACTTTTAATTAATGCCATAAATATTAACGACTTCTTAGGTTTTGCGAACTTTTGATATAATATACATAATTAAATACAATCAGAAGCCGTTATTTTTATAAACTGGACTTAATGCAAGTGTTTTTTTTGCAAGTAGAAAATTTATTGGTAATTAAAAATAAGCGAAATATTCTTGTTTGGATAAACATAGCTTTATGGGATCGGATGGGAATTTTAAAAATATGTAAAAATCATGTTTATTTAGCAAACTTAGAGCAATAAATGTCTTGAATTAGCAAACATAAATATATATGTTTTGTCGTTAAACTTTAATATTATATTCACTTTAATTTAGAGTTGAGAGCGGGTAATATGACCTGGGTAGCTTACGGAAAGTGTCCTATCTTAGCGATAAGGTAACATTTATAAGTTATCACCTGGTAGTTTATTTTCCCGCCAATTTGTATACTGGCAGAGCAATTGATGTTTATTAAACATAACCTTACATTTAATTAACAGATGATGTTTTTTTCTATACCGTTTTCTATTTATATTATAAACTAGCAAATTATTAAAAATTATGAAATTATATTGTGGTTCCTTAATTCAAAATGGAATCAAGTACAACAATGTCTGAGAACTTATTCAAGAACCATGCCACTTGTATTTATTAGGTTTGCTCCAGCAGAAAATTACAAACGATTTGATGAACTTGTTGAATGCGCATGTCTAATCATCAACTAATTAGGAACTAGTTGGCAATTTATACTGCTGGAACGAAATGTTTGCTTCTCTTCTGCTTTTCGCACTTTCTCAGTTACCCTGTGACATTTGATTGGAACTTGTAAATAACATAACCTATAGCTCTGTTTTTGCAATCATTTTGATTCATTTGTGTTTAAATTTCCTAAAACAATTAATAGTTTTAGAAGATGGAACGAATTATTTCTGTCTATATGCAAACTAGAGAATGCTACCACAAAATATTATTATATTCACAAATACGTTTATATATCAAATAGTTTTAAGCGACATTTTATATTTCAACTGAGCATGACCAGGCTAAAATCCACGGAGAATCCGAGAATTCTTCAAACAGTTTGAAACTGGTTATAAACTAATCAGCTGACTTGCTGGAACACTGAATTATTAGTAGTCAGAATCCCCGATTATTGTCTGCTAGAACGCCAATTTCGTTTTGCACATATTGAGGACAGTTTGAAACCGTTTCTAACTGCTGCTGGAACAAACCTGTTATAAACAGGTATATGTAAGCAATGTCACAAAAATTGTGAAACATTTAACACAAAAAAAACAGACTCTGTTGAAAAGAGAGGAAAACTAATAATAAAATGTAACTTGAATCTTTTAGACCACGAAGAACTGCGATTAGGCGATATTAAAGACTGCTATGTCTGTAGGGTTTATATTTGTTTAATAGAGATTGTATTTTTATGTGTTTACATAGTTTACCATTTAGTATTAACTGTTTTGATGTGATATTTACAATTTTGTTTTATTTTTTTGTAAACTTATAATAATAATTATTACAGACAGTCCAGTTCTGAAAATGCCCATGTATTTGATATCATTTAAAAGCTCTTGATGTGAACTTTCCCGGTTTTTTGTGATACTCAAATTTTAATAATGATGGGTAACTAGCTTACTGTACGTAATCTGTCCCTTATTTGGAAAATTCTTAGGGTAAAGGTTTGTTTAGTTTAAGAGTGTAGTCAGTAGAATGCAAACTTTTCCTTTGAATGAAAGGTAATTTCTTATTTCATAAATGGTGTGCGCTTCTGCCATGATCTGACTGTTTGCGCGAGGAACGGAATAACGTCTGATGTGGAGGGGCACACATTCGCTAAGCAAGCTTAGCGAAATACCTTTAAAAAAATTCCCCTGTGTTATTTGACATAAACAAATGTTCCTAACATATTCTTAGACTGGGAATCGTTTTCTCATAATTTTAAAACTATGTTTCCAAAAAAGGGAAATAATTAAAACGGCCATGGATTAATATTTGAACTAAATTACTTACTTTTATATTGCAGATTAATTATAAATAATAGAAATATATCTACTAACAATAAAAGATCCCTGTTACTTGGATTTATGCGAGCGGTACTCAATATAAACAAAATAATTATGAAAATAAAATAACTGAAGAGTACCCTCAAAAAAAAAACTATTTTAACCAATTGAGAAACAATTGTTTAAAATAAAACAATAAATACAAATTGTTGTGCACAGGGTGCACCAAAGTGAATAACGGTCCAGATTTATATGGCTCTGTGGTCTAGAGGTAACGTACTTGCCTCAAAACCTCGGGGTCCCGGGGTCGATTCCTGGTCGAGAAACTGTGATTTTTTTCGGAAAGAGAAATTAATCCCAGTATACTCGGATATTGGATGTGTGTCCGTTGTCTCTTAGTGTGCAATCCTCTCCCACACAAAGTCATTCCAGACTTTCAGGGATAAAGGGGGTTGTAATTACATGTGGTGTTATTATTATTATTACGTATTAAAATAATGGAAAATTAATAACAGGAAAATCACTTCGTTACAATACTATTAAATACGAGTGTACATATTTTAATCGGACTGTAATAAGCTTAGTTAGTGATGATAAATTTTAGAGAATATTTTCTGAAAAAAAAGCGAAGAAACTTAAACTAGAACAAACGAAAGTACTCGAATAATAATATTGTTTAGATCTAAACTTCATTCACTCAACATGTACGAGTTTTTTCATTACTAAGTCAGATCAAGACACCATACAAACTTATATTGACGTTTCAGTCATAAAAAGTTGTAGTGGAGAAAACATAAGTTTTATATTTCAGAATTTCAGTATGAAATGAAAAGAAAAAGTTTCCTATTTTCATAGATAATGTCAATTATGAGTGACAGTCTATTTGGTAAAGATATTAACCTCGTCATTTTATAATATTTATTTTTTTCATTAATAGAAAATGATTCAACTCTTGTTGACAATCATCTTGCGTTGAAGGAGGATGTTGCGGTCGCTTCATATAAAATGCTGTACTGTTGCGCTTAAACCAACAATATAAGAGAGAGATTAGTACCCAAAGAAGGTGCGAGAGAACATTATAAGATGCCACAAATAAATAATTATACATAATGAGAGCTCTGTTTGACACATCACAGTTCAATAATTTCGTGTAAATACTAGCTCAAATTTATTTTAGTCTTAGATCATCCCCTCATTTTGCACTATCACAAAATTTAGTAAAAAAAAAATTAGAAAAATTTAACCAGATGATACAAGAACACTGAAATAATCAATATGCTCAAAATAATAAAATAAGATTTATAGCTTTACAAGAAGTAAACGATATGTGTAGCTGTATGTCAAAGAATGTACAATGTTTTTAAACACATTAAAGCAAGTTACGAAGTGTGAAGAGGAAACATAATAAAGAAAGGTGTGTATATATGCATATAAAATGCTTACTTTTTTGTTATTTTTCTTCTCTGGTTCTTCATTCTCACCAAGCCGGGACGGACAATGGCGTGGTTGGTAGTTCAAGGTCTGCTACTGCTGAGACTCTGCTAAGATTAAGAATTGCAACTTTGCTCTTCCGCCATGGTGATTTTATTCATAGATGAAATATGTAACTTTTTATTAAAATTTTTAGACTTAAAACAAACTACTCAAAATTATAAATACTTGTACAGGATGTTTCGAAATTCTTGCACACAGACTATGGAATGGTGTTACGCAACAAAAACTGAACAAAATGTCTCTGCGATTTTTCGTTTCTTTAAATGTTTAATCAATCGGTTAAAATTAATTACTCGGTGGAGTAGTTGGTTAGAGCGCGCGATGGCAAGTGTAACTAGAAAACGTTTCATTGTAGCTGCGGGTTCAAATCCCGCCACTGGCACTGCCTATGTCGGTGGGCGCGATTGTGTGTCTGCGTTTTTCCATCAGTTTCAATTTCTGGGGTGTTTAATTATTGTTTATTTAATACATAAAAAAATTTTAAAAACAGAGGCAGGTTCAATCTAATAAATATTAAGAAGTACTTATTATTACAACATTCTTGCATTTCTTTACTGACTATACTAATTGGAATTAATATAATCGATTACTTAATAATCCGCCCCATTCGTTTAAACTAAAGCGGTGTTGGTGATTTCTAACCCTTGTTAAATATAGATCTTTATTATCTCAATGGTGCTAGTTGTGTACGTTGAAAATACCATCGCGTGTAAACAAACTTTCGTCCGCGGAAAGAATGGAATCTCGAAAATTCAAGCCATGTTCGTGACGATCGAGGTAGCATTCGCAAAATCTACGTTGAGGTGGACCATGGATATCTTACAAGTGTTGCACCCTCGACGCTCGTATAGTGAAACGGATACTGTTGATCACGTTTTAGTGTATGGACACCCTAATTCTTAATTCTCTGAGGGATCTAATCAAATCAAGAACTATATCGTCACAAAGATGACAACGACCAATATTTTACGTAGTTGCACCGCAACTAGAATTTAGTCCTCTAATCTTCTAAAATCGTTAGCATTTGGTAGACGCCGCAGAGGATGCCGCATCGCTTATAAACGCATTGCTCGATTTAGAAGTCTCGAGTGCCATCACCATATCATAATATTCATGATTCTAATAATTACCCGCCATTATTTCACAATTTTGATTGATAAAAATAGATTACACGGTATTATACGATGCGAAAATAGAAACTTCAAACTTTTAACATTAAATTATTTTGAACTATCTTTTGTTATTCAAGATTTGACATGGATTAATTTTAACCACTTAATCAAACATTTAACATGTACACTCTTTCTGAAGTCAACAATAGAATATCCAGTATCGAAATGGAAATTAAGATATGTTAATATTAGTTCGTGTGCCTGAATTTTAATGTATATTATGTTTTATTGATATTTTGTTACCATATTCTTATTTATTCATAGGCTTTATGGGCAAAAACTACTAACCTAAATTTAAGTATTTAAATATACTATTTGTTGTGTATATCAACATTACCTTCAATCAACAAAATAAAAAATAATCCATATGTCTTAAAATGTAAGAAGAAAATTTAAGACAAAATGCGGTATATGCTCAAATTGAAAAGTTTGACCTACAACGACCAAAATCTACCAAAATTTAGAAAATATTAAGCATCTATTTAAGAAGACAATTTATTACGAAAACTGTTTAGAATCGCTTCAAAAACCAAATTAAAATTTGGTTAAAACATATTTTACTATTGAAACGGTTAAAAACTCAAGTAAAACAAACTTATTAAGTACTAGGGTTACCAGTAGCCCTGAATTAGGACAGACATGCTGGATGTGGGCCCCCTTTTTTGCGCCTTTCCAGGCCCTCTAGAAGGACATTCAATGTCCTGGATTTTAATGTTTGATTCAATTTCCGTCTAAAGAGTGCTTTATTATTATAAGCTAACTTTAAGTCTGTTCATTACATGCCCTAAGCTGCATTAGTGCAACATTTGTCTCACTTCAACATTCCTTATTTCCATTGACATCTATACTAAACTGCAGTATTTGACATAAATGAATATATCTATTGTTAAAATCACTTTTGAGTCATTTAAAGGTATTACTCTATGACACAGGCAAATAAAAACTTTTGATATTTTAAATATTATAAAATATGTAATTGTTTGTTTGCACTAAGAAACACAGTAGAGTTTTTTGTTTTTCTTATTTTATATGTGGCAATAGTACATATATTTTTATATTTTCCTAAAAGCAATTAAATGTGCCATGCATCCTTGTATTTTCCCCTATACCCTGGATTATTAGTCCTTGAAATTACGAATGTGGTAACCCTATTAAGTATGTTACTATTTATTAAGGCTGGGAATTTTCCAGATTTTAGTATTCGAATATTCTATCGAAAGAATATTCGAATATTCGAACTATTCGAATAATTCGAATTATTCGATTACCTATTCGAATATTCGAATACTCGAATAATCCGGATCCTCAAATATTCATTATTAATAGGTATAGCACTGAATACTAGTGAATAGTGAATACTCTATTTGAGTATTTGGTTGGATAGACCACAATAATAGACGTGACGTAAACCACTAAGCAGGCAATTTGATTTGCTTTCCATACCCACAATAGGGTATGTCTCCTGTACATGTGCTTTAAGGGTCAGAATTATTCAGTTAGTATTTTATTTTAGGATTGAGGCGCTATTGTTCACATTTAACTATTGAAGCTTAAATAAATCAAAAATAGAGCTAGTTTATTATACTTCTGTGTCATAACTATTTTTCCTTTTCGAAGAAAATAAAAGTGCTCTAAAATTAGAATGTTTTTAAAAAAGACGCAGATTGTAAAGGTAAAACAAATACATGAAAAGTCAATAGTTAAATATTTACAGGTTTTCTAAAATTTAAAATTTAATTTTAACCCCTGCCTTAGTACAGTAAGAATAAGGTCGAGGCGAGAGAGAGATGGAATAGTTTGACTGGGAGTAAAACGTCCCACTAATGTGGTCTATTTATATATTTGGATTTTAGAATAGGTACCTACCTATACCTACTATCTACCTACTTTGCTTGGATGCAAACTGCATACCTATTCGTACATAAGTTAATAATATATTTTAATATTCAAATTTACTCAGATATAATCGAATATTCGAATACTCGAATATATTCGAATATTCGAGTACCTATTCGAATATTCGAATAATTTCTCATTAGAATAATTCGTATTCGAATACTCGAATATTCGAATACTCGAATTATTCGTATTCGATTCCAAGCCTTACTATTTATTCTTATCCCTAGACGTGAAATGAGTATCCCTGTCTAATTCCTAATAATAACTTTATAACTTTAGTGGTGGCTGAATGGACCTAGATTCCGAAGCAAAAAAAGAAAATATTCTTATTGTATCGGTTTCTTTTAACGGTTATTAACCACATTCTTCTATAGTTTTTTTATTAAGTGCATAACTGTTATTGCCCTAGACATGTTTATGTTTTTCTGTATAACTCCCTCACGCAAACTGTCATGATTTTAAATTTTCAGTAACAAAAGATACAAAATTAAAATTAAAATTCAATGTCAGAATTTTTTTTTGACAACCTGTTGTCAGCGGATAAAAATAACTTATTCCATACTTTTGTTACATATATATGTATGTTCTACATTACAAATTACTACAAACAGTTTGTTATCATATGATTTAAACATAGACATATCACACATGATACCTATCCGGTAATAAACCTTCCTTAATTCCAGCTGTAAATAAAATATATTATGTTCCATAATTGCATTCCTAAAGAAATATCCGTTGATACGGGTATATTGTACAATTCTTCCTACATTTTACCGTTTAAGTGAATCTATTAATAATTATAAATTTGTGTTCACGCACACTCGTTAGAGCGCATTATTTTTTACGTATAATTATTAACTTATATGATCAGTTAGCTTAAGGGTTTTATTAATGTAACAGAACTTAGGTGATTGATGATGTATATATCTCACATTAACAAGAAAAGAAAATAACAATTAGGTTTTAAAGTTCAGTTGTTTATTTGAGAATATCAATAATAATTTGTTTTACAATTAACATGAATAATATACAGGGCCGCCTTAAGATGCTTTAACTCTCCTAGCCAAAAATTGTTGGAGCGGTCAGACTCGCACAGTTAAATTATGTTTATAGTTACTATACTATGATAAAAATGTTTGATTGGTAATCCAAGGGCGGAGTAGTAAATGAACAACACACAAATGAATACTGCATATGAACGTTACAGGTATATCCTCAAGGCCTGTTTTTCAATATAAATTTTTAAATTAAACACATTTGCATACTTAAAATCCCCACGGTGTTGTTCCAGTTAAGTTCAAAACGACTATTTCCACAAATAGTGATGTAAAATGCTGAAGCACATATTTTTGGGGAACGTTCTTGGAGCACGAACTAACGTGAACGAGAATAAACGCGCATAAACGAAAAACCCGAGAATACATGTTTTGGGTTAGAAAATGTAAAAAAAAATGCTTTTTAATATCTTCTGAAAATTCTCAAATTTGTCACATTTCAACACTAAAAGTTCTCAGTTTTCACAATAAATTTGTTGACGTTATTAAATTGTTAGTTCGCTTCAAACGAAATATCAAGGATGGAGCAAAGAAATTAAGACTGATATCACAAAATGAATACATCAGTCAGACAGTTTATACCAAGTTATCCTATCAAAATTATGTATGCCATAATGCAAATAACATATTTTTCAGGACTACTAGGACTAAGTATCAGATACTTTCGTATAATGGTTTAAACTAAGAATAGTAGAGAAATTCAATTTTAAATATTCCTAGCTCACAGTATCACAAAAGAAGAACAGAATTCTCAGTCAGACTCACAACTTCAAACTAATCAAACTGCACAGTCTACACACACAGGGCACAATGACAGCAATAAAACCAACAGACAGAAATATGGATAGAGAATAGATCGCATAGTGCATGCGTGCGATGTTCTTAGAAATTTTTATTGGTTGGAATCGTGCTCGAGAACCTTCTGAATATTGTTAGATTGTTCTCAATGTGCTCTAGTAAGTCCGAAAAAAGAAAAAGAAAAATTTATAGAATGCCACAAATAACGTTCAGACAATATCGGTAGATTATTGTAAAAAGTAAGTTTCAGAAAATCGTTGTATTCTGTTGTTCAATGTTCTGTGAATTGTGGTACAATAGATTTTGTGCCTCGCGCATATCTGCTCCTTGTAATATTTGTCAAGTAGTACATCCTTTCTTATTATTTGTTTTTTCCGAGAGGTTTTACGCTATAGCTAGTTTTATTTAAAATCAATTGTCAGTGTTGAAGTTCGCAAACATGCCGTATAAACGCAGTGTATCAGTTTGTAAATAATGTGAATGGACCGAATGATGAAAGTTTGTGTAAAAAATGGATTTCTACTATTCCAAGAACAGGATTTCCACTTTCAAAATGGATTAAGATATGTGAAATTCATTCTTCGGGTAATTAACTGAACAAACTGAGTTTGTTCAACAGCTTTAAGAAAGAGAAAAAGAATATTTATGTCTGCAAAATTCTCTCAGCTATACAAATTACGAAGAATTTTTCAATACTCTAAATACATTGCCAGTTTTGGAAGGTAGGTATATACAATATTCATGATAAGGATAAAGTCACAATATTTAAATTAACGTATAGTGCAGGACCAACTATCTTATGCCGTTGTCATAGTTTATAATAATTAGTCTCATTATAAAGTTAAGTCAAGAAGGTTTGTTATTTCCTCGTGAAGATTAATAGAAATGGTTTCATAAGTTTACATTATATTTAAAAAATTACTACAAGGCTATGAGGCACAATTTTTTAATATTCATAAGAGAGGTTTTATTTTAAGTTACTTCAGTAAAAACTTCGGTAAAAATAGATATTAGTGATTGCGAAATCGGAACATATTGCAAATTGCCATATTAACTTGCATCACAAATACTTTACTTAAAAAACTGTTGTGACAAAACTACTGACTATTTAGGAAAAACTAAAAAACAAATATTTTTTAAACCTAACATAGTCGGGGCAATTATTTACTTAATGACGTTAGGCATAATCAATCTTCAGTCTTTAATGTTCTCCAAGTGTAATTCTTGTTTGTTAACCCTAATATAAAAAACCCTTATTTTTTTACTTATTGCCGCATAAACTGTATTTAAAATTTCTCATTAAAATCTATTTTATTACATGGTATCGATTTTCTAATTTATTTCTCTGACTTTAAATCTAAAAACTGTTTTTCTGTTATCGTTTTTACAATAGATTAATATGCGCAAAAATAATAATGGGGTGCGATGTAAGGGCTCAATTCACGACTTGCAACACCATTTTTACAGGAAAACCCTTACTATATGCTACAAATAATTTAGCGCTGTTTATTATTCGTTTTTAAGTACTACGGCAAATTATGCCGGCTTGGCTGACCTAGCAGTTGTGATGTCACACCGTAGCACTGAGCCCACTAATTATTGTCTCACATATTTAAGTTTTGGGTAATAAAAGTAGTTTTTATTATTTTATTTACCTGTAAATCCCACTTACAATACAAGATTTATCTAAACTACAGAAGTTTTTATCAATTTATTATAGATAGGTATTTAACATCATTAATTTAATTTTTTACATATTTTATCTTGCTTTGTGCTCTGTTACAATTGATTATAAGAAAATGATATTGAACATTCACTGAATTAAAGGTTTCCTCCAGTGAGTCTAATGTTCTGCACAATGTACAGCATTATGCAAAGTAATTTTATTAAGTAATTGATGCACAAATTAAACCGCATAGGTTCCAACGATGTACTTTAGGGTATCCCATTTTCTATTAGTGACTTACTGATTAATCTACGCATGAGATAAATTTTCATTAAGTTGATATTCTTAACCTAAATCTTGCAGATCCTGATATTAAAAAAAATTTCAGACGCGATACAGTGCCTAAATTGTTGCTCATTTACGTTATTGAATATTGTCACATTAGGCTTAATTTTGCCTATTTATACTCTTACATGTTCTTTTAAGTCTTCTGATTTTTTTTGGCCTGTTAACATATATTTAAATAACCGCACAAAATTTACTCTAAAGAAGTAAAGTCTGGGGATCTAACAGGCCATTCAATTGTCCTTTTCCACCCAGTCCTTCTATGAGGAAACATTTCATCGCCTGATAGACAATTTGGATCTTCCTCTTTTGGATATAAATATACTAATAGAAAAACTAGCCTAAAGACTGTCAATGCACCCTCGAAAAAGTATGGATTTAATAATCGATTGTTCAGACATTTATTTTCTTTGGATGTTGAGTATGCATTTTCTGCATCCAGTGGGAATTTTTAGAAGTCCAGTATTCTCAGTTTTGGTTTATATCTCCGCATAAATGAAATGTAGCTTCACTGGAAAGAAATATGTGTTTCACAAACATTTTATTACGATCGCGTCGTAACCACGATATCTAGCAAAATTGGACTCTGCCATCAAAATCATCTGATTGATTCTTTATTTGGATGCCAATCATTAAACAGTTCACATATTTCTTTTGGGTCCTTCTTTTATCGTCGCATCCAATTATGATAAGAGCTTCGATTCTTTTAGTTCGATAAGTTTCATTTTTAATGAGTAATGACAAATGAATGACAACCTCAAAAATTTCAACAGATTATTTTCACGATAAACACAATTTGTAGAATGTAAGCATAAAAAACATGAAAAAACGTAAAACACCCCACATAAATTAGACAACTCCCAAACCAAAGCCGGAGCTGAACGGGCGGGGGTTATACAGTTGAATAAACCCGGACACGCGACCAAACCCTTCGACTTTGTCAGAGTCGAAACCGGGATTTGAACCGGGAGTCGATAGGCAGTAAACCAGCTACCTTTGTCACTTATAGCTCTGGCCCACTGCGTAACCGAGCTCGGCATGCTGTAGTAAGAGAAAAAACATATAATAACTTTCAGTTTTTGTAATTTTTTATAAGGTCTATAATTCGAAGACGTATTGTTTTAATTCCCAACAGACCAATATTGGAAGGCGATATACGTTCTACGGCAAAAAAACTATGGTTATGATGTACACTGTGCACAGAAAGTTAATGATATTGGAAAAACACACTTGAATACGTCTCTGAAAAAAAATTTTCCCGTGTGTATGCTTCCGCATGGTAGATGTCAAGAATAAAAAAACTTTGTCTCATTTTCCAATTTTCGAATGGACCCAATTACTTCTCATTCTGTAGTTAATATCGATCAAGTATGTTTGAAAAAAAATCACCACGACAAGATCGTTATCTTCGACTTATAATAAGAAGGAATCCTACACTTTACGCTTCTCAAGTAAGAAACACCTTTCGTGTAGCAGATGGAGTTACAATAAGTGTCAAATCACTATGAAATAGTTTCAGGGAGTTTAATCTTTCAAGTCATCCTTCATATCGAGTCCAGCTGACCACGCAGCTCATTTAAGGCGGGCAAAGGTTCATCAAAACTGGGACATGGAATTTGGTCCAGTATTAATCAGCGATAAGTCTCGTTTCGGCTTGCACAGTGGTCGCAGACGTTTACGAATTTCGAGGATGTCAGGGGAGAGATACAGCCAAAGATTTATCCAACCTACAGAAGCTTTTAGAGGAAAAAGTGTTATGGTATATGGAGGGATATGTGTTGGAGGATGCACTGATCTTTATATCTGCAGGAGGACCATGACTAAACATATGCATATCAATAATATCATCATGAACATTGTGACGTGTTTTCAAGCTGTTATTGGTGAAAATTTTATTTTTATTGATGATAATGCTCGCCTCCATCCTGTTCAGCAAGTATTCAACGTCATTGAAACTCACGAAATTGATCACGATCCTCTTCCTGATTTGAATCTTATTAAACATGTGTGAGATTTCTTGGGTAGGGCACTTTATAAACATCAACCTGCTCCAGAGAATATTAGGCAACTGTCAGATATTCTTCCCATTTCATGGGCACAATTCCTTCAAGATGTGATCGACCACATCATCAGAAACATACCCAGACGTATACTTGAAATAATTATAGGCGCCAAAATACGAAGTATTCACCAATACCTTGGGATAGGTTTAGAACATTGTTGGTTCCCCACAGCTAAACACTTTTTAAACTGAAATTGTTGTTCCTCGTTTAATAAAGAAGTTGTCAATCCTCCACAACGAATTTTTTTATCCAATTCTTTCATGAAAATATGAAATATCCTTAACTTTCTCTGCATAGTGTAAAATGAGTGTGAGAGAAATGCCGCATATAACCCTGTAACCTTTAGCGACATATACTAAACTAGATATGGTTGGATTTGCAATGATATGCTCTAAACAAATATCGAAAAATATACTGAGTGTGTCTTTTAACAGATGGTGTCACATCTTCACCATGGTTCACCCTTTATGATTACAAATATAAACCGAATCTGCGCACTTTAAAATAAAAATCTTATTGCTCGAGGACTTTTCTTACAAGTGGACCCTATTATATTAACTTAAGACAGAGTCTGTAATCACCTGTACAATTAAATGAATCATGGCGTTATTTAGTCAGAAAAGTTGTTTAAAAATAATTCATATTATAAAACAAAAACTTAATTACCAAAATCCGTTATTAATTTAATTAATACACTTTTGCAAGAATAAGTGGCTTATTCCGGCGATGAACAAAATGTTAAAAATAAGCCTCATTATGAGAGCGATTAACTGATAACTTTAAACGACCCATTTATTATACCTTTAGAGCGACCTTAATGGTAATTAAAGCGAAATAAAAGTGAAACACAAGCGAACTGACTTAAAAATTCGCGGCATGCATAATGAGGAAAGACCGGTGTATAGAAGTATTTCATAACGAAGATGACATATACAGTTTTGTTGTGTTTGTTTTATTTTATTTGCAAATATTTCTCTAATTAAAATTCTGATTTGTGGCTCCAGCATCATGAAATACGGCGCAGTTCCTTAGAATTTATACATATTTTATTAAAGAAATCTTCACATAAACAATATCACGGATCGGGTTTATGTACCGGGTGACCATGAAACTAGGGACACCTCAATTTGCGCCTTTATTTTTTTAACAAAAACATTTGAAAATTTTATAATTTCAGACATTATGTACATAGAAATTAATTTTTTGACGCAGTCGCTAGATCGCTTTTACCGAAACCAACCTGACCCTATTACTTCAAAAAATATTCTGTATATTTTCTGATTAATAATAGTAAATTGGGCAAAATGTTACTTTTTTGAAACGCCAAAAATTACATTTATTATAAACTCCACCACACGTCGAGTTTTACTACGATGAGGAAGTTCTGATCCCCAAGTAATATTTGGCAGCGGGTTTTTTTTATTACAATGAATTTATATAAAAAAAATCTGGCCGCGTATCAGTTTGATTTGATTTGTTTTTTATAATATTAACACCACTATCACAGACAAATTATTCACCATTAATTAATAATAGTAAATTGGGCAAAATATCATGTTTTTGAAAGAGACAGGTGTTATGCCATATTTTTAAATATTAATCCCTAATGGTGGGGTCAGTAAGTATGTCCCGTGTGCAATTTTTATTGTGTGTGTTGGAGTTTTTTCCTTATGAAGTGTGGATCAGAAAAGTTGTGGTGACTTGGGCTCTCGAATGGTATTCCAGTCAATAGACACAAAAAGGCCTTTGCCGTACAAAAGGCAGGGTAGAAATCATTTTGATATATATTGCTTAAGTTGGAATCCTGGCGAAAAATCTAAGATTTCGACCATTGCTTTTTCATAAATCAATCGTGAATTTTCTGAGCCCCAAATGCGGCAGTTTTGCTTATTAACGAAGCCATCAAGGTGAAAATGGGCCTCATCACTGAAAATGATTATGTCCGCAAAATCGACATTCACAGATTCAACTGGTGAACCATTTTCGCTGTGCATGGTTTATTGGCAGAAGTTGTTGAGTCAATTGGACTTTGTAGGCATGGAGATGCAAATTTTTAGTGAGAACACGCTGAAGAGTGGCTGTTGTAACGTCCAATTCTTGTACACGATGACAAAGCGACGTCCTTGGACTCTCGACGACGCTCTCGCGAACTGCCGCGACGTTTTGTTCTAAACAACATCTACGAGCTCGTGTCGTCTATTTCACATCACTAACCGAAGAAGTACTTTCGAGGTTTTCGATTATTCTTTTCACAGAAGATGAATGAGGAACATTATTTCGACCGAAAATTAGACGCACGTGGCAATCAAACTTTCACCATTTTGATAATAACGTTTAACAATCAGGACGCGTTGGTCTATCGTATAATGCTCCATGTTTACTAACTCCAATTTGTCTACAATCGACCTGCATGTCATAATCTTGTGACATCATGACGCTCAAACTGGCGCGCAATTCAAATTTTGCGCTCTTATTAAAACACCTTTTATACAGCGTGTAACTCGCGCCAGCCGCAGAATATTAATATTAGTGTATGGATGTTTCAAGTTTCATTCTATGTTTTTTTGCAGCAGATGTTTCCTAAAATCTCCTGTCTTTCTTTGATTCTTTTGTAATGGTCGAAAAGGGCGTCCCTTTCTCCCCAATCTCCCCTCTCTGGAGAGAATGGCACGGCAGCATACCGCGCGCCCGCGGTCTTGGTTTAACACACACAGAGTCAGTGACCAGTGTAGTTAACCCCACCGCTTTTCGGTAGATCTACCAATTTTCAATGAATTATACCAATACACTGAACTGATTCTGCGGTTGGCTCCTTGTGAAACATTATTAAATATTTTAAATATATGAAGGAAATTTGCTTTTTAATGTTTCAAAAATATTTTATTAGAAACTCTACACGTGTTTCGGCTTTTTAGGCCTTTGTCAAGAGTACAGGGAATACTGAACAGTAAAATTTGTGTCCATTGCTTATATAACTACATCTGGTACCTACTATAAAACTATTGTAAAGTATGTTTTTATAAGTGGAATATTACTTTATTTTTTAAATCTAAATTATTTTATTTAAAATATGGTGGCCGGTAAAAATTTGTTGTTCATTCGTTAAGTTTTTATTATTTTTAACAGCTTTACTTATTTCTAATTGTTCTAATAGATCAAGTTTCTTTCCTTTCTTTTCCGAATGGAGTAATTTGACATTATTTAAATCGATAAAATGATTGTTTTCTATACAATGTGTTGACATGCCCGTACTATATACATTGTTTACAATAGATTTCCTGTGTTCATCGATTCGCTTTTTTACATTTCGTCCAGTTTGTCCAATGTATATAGCATCACAGTCACTACATTTTAACTCATATACTCCTGTTTTTTTGTAGTTTTTCAGTTTTATCCTTATTATTAATTAACATTTTACCTAAATTATTTTTATTTACTGAAATTGTTCTATATCCTAGTTTATTCAGTTTATTACCAACTCTATTGCTGATCTTAGGCCTATAATTATTGCATTCCTGAGAAGAAGCGGCATAAAACTCGTAATGTTTTCTTTTGTTTGTTTTTTAATAGTTTATCTATTAGGTTTTCTTTATAGCCATTGTTTTTCGCAATTTGTTTGATTACGTTAACTTCTTTTTTTAAAATTCTCTTCGCTTAGACAAAGGCCTAAAAAAGCCGAAACACGTGTAGAGTTTCTAATAAAATATTTTTGAAACATTAAAAAGCAAATTTCCTTCTTATATTTAAAAAATTATACCAATCTACCGATTCACACACAAATCCTACCGAGAAGCAGACAGAAACTAAAAATCTAACAACTGACCTATTTGAAAAATACTTAACACGAATTTGAATCTGCTTTACTACATACAGTGACCTGTATCCGCAACTATGCATACATATGTAATTGTATCTGAGTTTCCCTGTCGCAAAGGATAAAAAAAGTAATAATATAATCGCAAAACTGGAATATCTGTGGATTAAGCCTACTAGGGATACTATAATAAAAAATATGCATCATTTACTCTACCTCATGGTGGTCTAGAAATGAGTTTACTTTGAGTTTACAAAATTATTATAATTATGTAATGAATAACCAGAAATAGTAAAAAAATTAAAAACTAGCAAAAATGGAGTCTGGCGATTTTTTTGGAAAATGATCATCTTTCAGCCGCTGTAACTATTTACATATTAGACTTACAAGAAAAAATGTATATACAAAAAATGTAAGAAATGTTGTCTTCTTTAACTTTGTCGTTGGATCAACCGTTGCGGAGTTATTTTGAAAAAACCAATTTTTTTGCACTTTTCATTCAAGATGGCTGCCCCAGGACCAGATCTGAAAGACAATTTTTGCAAAATATGAGAATTTTACAAAACTTCATATTCTATTTGATACCTATGTGGAGAACACTTTAAAAATATCACGAAAAAATTGTATAACAGTCCACAGAAACACTGTACTATAATGAGAAATTCTTCAGGTTTTCAAGTAAAATCACACGTCACTGGTTCATAATGGTTCATCCATTTTAACTGTTGATCGATCCAAAGTCGATCCTTGGCGGTTAAACAGTTTAAGAAGATGCGCTTACTGCAATATTATTGCTTGATAGTAAGGCTTTTCGAATATGGAATCGAAAGCATAAAGACGCTCCCTACTGGTTTTTTTGTACTCACTTAACGATTTGAATTTTGACACAAGCAAGTATACTGACCGAGATGTATTTTTCAAGGACTTGAATGACTTTTGTTTGTTTAAAGGATACGAATACTTCCAGAATCTTGCCATCAGCATCCACATTTGGGGAGATGTTCTTAGATTTACAAGAAAATTAAATGTAACGTAATCTCCAAAGCAAAGTTTCAACCCGTTTTGCCCTAAGGTCCCATACACTTTATGTAGAAAAATTCCCTGTTGTATAACTACTATCAGAAAAAAACAGAAAAAAAGAAGTGCCTTTCGGCAGTTGAGGATATCGTAATATGTAGTTGACGCAATGATATATGTATGTGCCAGGTGTTAAGATTTACAGGACCTGAGCTCCTCTTTGGGTTGCGTGTATGAACAATAACAATTTTAATATCAGTTTCTTCTCGTGAACCTAAATTGTCTGCAGTGAAATTTGTAGTTCTTGCATCATCACGGTAGAAACAATACATTTTTTTACTGTGATTCGATAATACGTTACTGTATCTTTGTTCTTAACATGCGATAAAAGCTTCAGTGGGACAAATTTAATATTTGTTTTGACATTTATTTTATATTGAATATGCAGTTATCCTTGCTGCCACATATACTTTGTGGTAGTTTTTATAGAGTTTTCTACATAGATATTAAATATAATATGAGGTTCTAAAAAAGTACATACTTTGGAACAGATTTCTTGCAGAATTTATCTGCCAAACCTGATATTATCTGTGTGTATTGCAACACCCCTCGTCCAATTGTTGGCATAACACAATAAGCTGGGGGTTGTACTTATGAACCGGTAGCTCAGTGAGCAGGTCGTGAATAAGGGCTTAGATTGATTTGAGTTATCACCAAAATCTAGGCTGGGCGCCAGGACTTTTGCAAGTACCAAATAATTAAAATTTTATTTTAAAAGGTAAAGATAACGTTAAAACTTGAATTCGGTTGGGAAGGAAGTTGAATAAAAAGATATTATTTAATAAAAAAATATAATAAAGACTGGTATACGAGATGTACAATATATACAAGATATTAAAATTTACTTGTGGTTGAAGACCAAAAACTAACAAAAAAAAATGATATTGAAAGAGGAAAAAAAATGAAAAATGAAATGCCTGATCTCTCACAACACAAATTTCTTCTGACCAAATATAAATGTTTACTGGGGACGAAGATCTTACGTATTTCCAATGGGTTAGTCCAGCGAAGAATCCACCAACGGCTATGCTCTTAATGGGTTCGGTGTCAATTTGACTCACCACTGTCAGTACTGCAGTTACCCTTGACAAAAAATGCCAGTTGTATAAAATATAATTTTCCTGCTCCACCCAGTATATAATGATCAGTTCGATCCACCAGTTATCCTCTTCTCTTGGTCCAGGTATTAACATAAAAAGGGGAGAGTTTTATGAGATCAGTATTACAGGCAAAACAAAGTTAAAAGCTGTGACGTTTGAATTGTCCAGCTACGTAGACAAAATGAGTTAACACAAATTTACAGAGTAAATTGCAAACTAAACAAATTAGAATCGGTATCCTATAATATGTTAGGAAGTTGAAGACTTCAACTAACTTAAGTATTAATAAAAGTTACGTTAAATAGAAAAAAATACTAGTCCAACAAATAAACTAGGTGTAACCACGATAATGAACAAGTGAAATAGGTATTCACTAAATGTTAAGATATTTTTTTACTAAAAAGAAGTTAATCTTCAAAAAAAATAGAATTTAGAATGTCTGTATACAGACAGACAACTAGAAAGATAACGTAAATAAATATTTGCTAAATATAAAACGATAGTTTTCAACTTAGAGGTAACGTTAAATTAAATCATTTATTAGTTCCTCGGAGAGGGGTTCTAATGAATTGCAGATAAAGTTAAATAAAGATATATACTTGACTATATGTTTACTTTAGATAATTAAAAGTTAATCAAGTGCCAGATAACTAGGCAGGTATTTTTGCCAGAGAACTAGGCAAAGTTCCACTAGAGCAGCGTTCATGATTAAATACTAAGTAAACGTTCAAGGAAGCAGTCGATATTTTAAATTTAGAAAAACCTTACGTTTCTGAGGTCTGGTTGATAAATATATGCACTGGTATAAAATAATCCACCACAAAACAAATGCACCAAATTAGATAATTTTCATAAAGGTTATAAACAAATAGGTTTGGTCCAACCAGGTGTACCAATCTCCAAATGTCACCAGTCACCACTGTTTAGAGCGCTACCAACCCTACTTAAAACATCAAGATACAAAGACAGAAAACAACTAACTACGATACAGAATGGCGACATCCGTTGCTGAGTAAATCTAAAATTTACAATAACCGAAAGTTAGTTTAAATTAACACACGAAATTATTACAATATCAAAGGGATATTAGATAAACTGCCAGCAAGGCACGATAAATTGATACTAATCAATATCAATGATGGCTGTTCCAAAGAACAACCAAGGTGAACTGATCACCGAAAAGCAAATTCGCCCAAGGCATAAATTAAAATAATTACGGTACAATACTATTATGAAAATTACCTCAAAGGTAATATAGAAACTTTTTAAATAATGATGAGCATAAAATCACAAGATAATACCAGAAAACATATAAATCTTACCAGACCGCAGAACTAGAGATGGTTTACATCAGAACGCGGCACCAGAGACAACCACTGTCTGTGGCTGCCCTAGTAAGAAGAAAGTAGCATCGTAGTATTCTGCTACCTAAACTCGATTATAGTTTGGAAAGAGACAGACATTTGAGAGTGGAGTATGAGCAATAAAGATAGATGGATATTTAGTGCAAAAATCTGCAAAATCAACTATTCCAGTAGAAATCAGTGGCCCCATCTAGACTAGACTGGCTGAAACTTAATTCATCGTGGAACACAACACACTGGAATGAAATAGTTTGCAATTTCGTTACAGTATTTAACAATTTCGACTATAATTGTATCTGTAGAATTTAGAAGAGGTTTAAAATCAGGGTTACGTTCCCCTATCAATAATAATATAAATAATATTCAGTGATGACCTTGAACCCTTACAAAATTATATTAGCCATTTTCTGGACATTAATTATTTTTAAGGTTATATTTTACTTTTTGAGAAAATATTACCGACATATTGGATCCAATATGGCAGTTTTGTTGACAATTTATTAGTTCAGAAATATAAAATATAGTCTAAGATTATCTTTCAACTTACTTCTCACGAGAAAGCTGCAAATATGAATATTATTTGACGCCAATAGAAAATTACTGCTGTTGACATTTTTTATTTTCTTTAAATAAATAAAAATATTTACATTTGCAATACTTACATTATGTAAAATTATATAATCTAAAGTAAGTACCTATATAGGACGTTGAACGAGATAACAAAGTTGTGATAATTACTGGCGAACTGGGTATAAATAATCAGATTTTTGTTTTTGTAAATAATGGATCCTTACATTTTTTAATCTTTTTGTTCAAAAAGTATAAGTATTTCTATGTTTACCAGTTACATTCAATCATTATGAAATTATGTAATTGCAATATGATACAAAATCTACGAAAAGGATGTAAACATAGCAAATTATTTTACTTTTTAAATATTATATTCCTTATTAATACTACATTTAATGATACTTAATTTTTTAAGAGCGACGCCAAAAATTAGAAGCAAAACTATTCAATGACAGTTGAGTAAGTCTCCCTCTATGAGATAACAAGATATGACTATCTTAATCATATTTATCGACCTTTAAAACATACACATATTTAATTTCAGTACGATATATGTTGTAGCTTTGATTTTGCATAAAAAGTGTGTTAAAAAATTAAATTTCAACAGATATTTATTAAGAAAATTCCGCTTATTCTATGATGTACTACCGGCCCTAGAAATGTTGCATGTTTTTTTGAACCACCCTGTATAACAATCATTTATAATTTATTAAGAGGTTGATCTTTTTGGGAGAATTACATTTTTTTAAAACTTGGTCAAAAATAAAGAACCGTTATTTTGAAACGCACTAATATTTTATAATTATTTATAATAAATAATTAATTCTAAACATAAAACGGCAAATTGTCTTTAGAAAACATATATTCATTGTTTTTTATTTCTTTCTATTTAATCACTTCCAAGGTTTATTAGGATAAAACGAAGAAGCAACATTTACCCAAATTTATAATTAAATCTTCAAGAGCTTCTGTAAGCTCAATTCTCGGACCAGAGGACCAAGTGCATTAAGCGATTGTTTAGGGACTATATGTACATGAAACTCCAGACGTTCATAAAACAATAGCCTCAATGGACCACCATAATATCATATTATCGTTTTAAAACCAACTGCCAATTATCCTCATTAGCATAACACCTTTTTTAAATCATACTTTGTCTTCTTCTGGAAACTTTAATATTTAAATCTGTCATATAAAAATAGATAAGTACAAAATTAACATCGATTTAACTATAATTTACCAATAAATCATAGAAAAAAGCGTCATGCCTCACTGATGATAACCATAATTGTTTTTATTCAATAAAAATGAAGATTATCTCGTTCTTGTAATAAACAAGTGTTGTCTGACAGCTGGCAAAAACTGATATGTTCACAACCCTGTCGATTGGCGATATCCGTGCAATGAGTCACATTAGCAGATCGAGTATCATTTAATGCCTTCAAGGTCGATTATTTCACGAATTGAACTCTGGTATATTATTTGCTCATCTGTGTAATAAAACAGTAATTAAATATCTATTTTATGTGTTTTGACTTGAAATTTGATAGATTCATTTGGAAAAGGTCGGATAGGTCACTTTTTATTTCTCAATTAATTTGCCTATTTTCAAATTATCATTAGTTAATCGGTCAAAATAGGTATTACCATTTTATTATTTTTCTGTCATTAACTGAAGTTGTGATAAAAAAAACTATAGAGCCGGATTTAGATGTAGAGGCATTTTAGGCCCCCAGTAATTTTTAATTACACCAATAAAAATATTTTATAATTTAAAAATTAATGCAAATCCTGTAACACATTTATGTAAAAACTGTTCACGTCATTTTAGAGATAGTTTTCTCTTTAAAAATACACAAATAAATTAATAATTAATTGTATAAAAAAAATTAAAGATAATTTTACAACACCTAATTCCCGTTTTCTTATTAAGAAATTGTGCAATAATATCATCAAACCTTTATATATTATATTTAATTTTCAAATCTTGTAAATTCCCTCAGTTGTGGAAAGAGTCAAGAATATGTCTCGATTATAAAAAAAGGAAATGAACAAAATTACTAACTACTACTAATGTCCGACTATTGGGGAAAGAATTCAACATGTATCTGAAATATTAGACGGTGGAAATCAGGTCGACGTAGTCTATACTGATTTGTCTAAGGCCTTTGACTGGCTTGACCATGAATTGTTGCTATAAAAATTAGATACATTTGATATGTCTATAACTTTACTAAATCTTGTTAGATCCTATTTTAATAATGGATATAAATTTTTTCAATACCGTGATTTTAAACCTGACCAATTTTCTACACAACATATCAAGATGTAATCTCATATGCACAATTCCATTGCTATTATCATCTGACTTACAAAAACCAGTTAAAAATTTAAAAACCTTGACTGGGGGTCTTATATACTTACATTACCATTTACATATTACTTCGGCTCAGCAAATTTTGCACTACACAAAAATTTTTAAAATCCAACCCCACTTTACATCACCCCTCTAGGCATTTTAGACGCCTCACAAAAGCGAAATGGAAGAAAATTTTCCAGTTAACTATCTGAGTGTGTAGATAATAATTCAAGAATGGGTTATTTTCTTATCAGATCATCTGGAAAGATTTTGGGTCATACATAAATGATGCAAAGACGGATTCGCCAACAGCTGGATGTTACGGAGGTTAGTTAAGTTTGTACAGGGTGATTCGTTAAGAATGGGAAATTTCGAAACTGGAGATAGTAGAAACCAAAATATGAAGATTGAGCCCAACATGCCTTATATAAATTTTGCTGAGTTAAGAGATACAGGATGTTTAAAGTTAGAATTTTATTTTGAAAATTCTCAATAATTTCGAAAGTTTTTATAGTACCAATTTGAAAATTGGCAGCTTTACGTTTCTTGGTATCACAAATAAAAATTTGCAACTAATTTTATCGTTGCTCATAAAGGGCGCTAGTTATATGATACTACTTTGGTAATCGAGGCCAATTTTTTGCACGTAGAATTAGGGGAGAAAGGAATCGAAAATCTAAAAGAGCGTCCTTCTTTACATAAAAGATGACTCCTGTTTAATTTCGATATCTCTAACCGTTTTCGAAATATTTGCTCTTAATTATTTCAATGCGTTTTTAGGTAATTTTTATTCCTTAAAATACAAAGTTGGCTAGTTCACATGACTAATCTCATTTTATTCTATATTAAATTATGATACTGAGTGTCTGTGCTATTTCTATTAATTATTTATAATTTACCCGGCACACTTTGTATTTTAAGAATTAAAAATTGCATAAAAACGAAATTCATTGAAACTTTTAAGAGCAAATATCTCGAAAACGAATGACGATATCGAAATTAAACAAGAGTCGCTTTTTCTATGTAATGAAGGGCGCTCTTTCAGATTTGCGATTAATTTTGCCCATAGTTAGACAAGAAAAATGAATGCCTTGATTATTATATCAGTAGATTATAACAGGCGCCCTCTATGAGCAACGTGAAAATTTGTTGCAAATCTTATTTGTCATGCCAGAAAACGTAACACTGCCAATTTTCAAGTTGAAACTATGAAAATTATTGAAAAATTTCAAAATAAAATTCTAAATTTTAACACCCTGTGTCTCTTAAACCAGCAACATTTATAAACGGCATGCTGAGGTCAACCGTCTTATTTTGGTCTTTAGTATCTCCAGTTTCGAGATTTCCCATTCTTAATGGATCACCCTGTACTTGGGATTTTCTGTAGTAATATATTAAGTGCGTTAAAAATTAACGAAAACTCAGCACATGAAAACATGTTGCCTAGAAACTGCTTGAGTTCATTTCGATGTGATTTGACAAAAAGTGCCCGAAACTCAGTCGAGGGTACTTTTTCAGTCAAATCACATCAAAATGAACGAATCCGGTTTGTTAAAGGCAACACTTTTGAATGCTGAATTTTCAGATTATTTTTAATGCACGAAATATATTTATTAGACTCTTTCGAGAACAAAACATACAACAAGAAATATGATTCAACTGACGTTTTGAGCTGTCAAGCCCAGTGCAATTTTCCCTGTCATTTTATGTAAAATTTTCACTAGGCATGCAATTTTCGCTGAAAATTTGTTCCTATTGGTCCAAATTTTCAAAATCTTGCTATTTCATTGAAACTTATAATGTGAGGGAAATAATCCTACTAAGGACGACTATTCGATAAAATTATACTTTATTAAATTTTGAAGAACGTCAATTATTTCGGCCAGTCAAATTTGAATCGAAATCAAATGATAATAAGGAAAAACATAGTAAATGGAAAATGGCAAAATTTACATTATGTGTAGTATAATGTATGACCTTCGTGTACATCTAAAATTTTCCGAATTACCTTCACAATGCTTAAAACCACATTATCAAGGTAACCTTGAGGAAATTTTTCCACAGTTGAGTAAAGCTGGCAGAAATGTGCGGCGGGATATAGGCGTACGTATTATAATAGGTGTAATAAAAGGAATTAACTAATAATAAAAGCAATAAACTGTTACAATTTATAACAATGTATGCACAACTTACCCTATTAACTAGCTTGATGAACTAACTTTGGTTTGTCCCGCTTTTATGGACCACCTGTATATTCTTTGCAGGAATTCTAAAAGAGTTCAATTGATTCACTACAACTTTTATTTAAAACATTTTTTTCTAACTTGAAAAATAAAAAAATATAGGGGTGGGCCTTTTCGTTGGACAACCCTGTACTGTCCATTATGACATTCTTGGTCCAATTTCCCATGTTCACATCTTCCGAAGACACCAACCCTATCACATGTATGCAATTTCTCATCATTCTTATAGATACTCGGGTATACGTAGTATTTTATAATTAATTGCGGTCGTCATCTACTCGCTGAGATTGCAATGTATCTTCTCGTAAAAATGTAAAAACGAGTCCTCAACGACCTTGTCCTTGCCTTACCAACCCTATCTCATGTATAAGATTTCTCATCATTCCTGTATAAACTCGGGCATCCATTGTATTTTATAATTAATTGCTATCGAAATATGCTAGAATTGCAATGTTTCTTCTCGTAAGAGAGAGTGCCAGTCCCCAATGATGTTGATCTCGCCTTCTGGCAACAAAATTGGTTTCCTGGAACCTTCTCCATAGCCTGTTATCTTTGAGAATTATCTGAGCAATCCCCACATTGAATTCCTGACTTAAACACTCCTACAGCCTACTAGCTTTAGCGAGTCTTAAAGTCATCGAAAAATACAAAAAAATTAAAGCACTTTTTAATTAACTTTCTAAGTACCAGTTGGAATATGAGCAACACTACAAATGCAAACTAAAAGTAAAAACATATATATTTTGTGGGTAGAAACAATTTTTCAAGAAGTTTTACTAACTTTGATTCTAATATTCTCTGAGTCTTGTCGCCAGAGTATATTAAAATATGACGATTAATATACAGAGTAGGACAACAGTGTGTCCGACTCCGATTTGTCGAGTTCTATGATAGCTAGAAACTTGATTTAAAAACATTAATAAACTAGACAAAAAAGTCTATAACCGGAAATTACTGTCGAATATACAAAGTGCGCCAAGACGATTCTACAGGGTTAACCAACATTTTTTAAAACGGAATGCCATCTATATGAGAACATTTTTTTAAACCTCTTTATAGCCTTCCTCCACTCCTGTATTATTATTGACTCACTCCCAACCACTTCGATGTAATGATTTTTTTTTTTGTTGAAATTATGCCATTTATACGTGTATATTAAAAAAAATCACTACAGCACAATTATCGATTTTAAGGAAAAACATGTTAGAGACATCTGTGTGATAACACTCAGCCATTTTCACTTCCTAAAAGTATACAGGGTGGCCAAAAATAATTTTTTAATATACAACAATTTGAACTGAATTTTCTCCATTTTTTCAAACGGAGCACCCTGTATATTTTTGGACAACGTGTGGAATTGAAAAACGAACATTTTTTCTACGTACATCCCTATATATTCGAAAACAATTTCCGGCTATAGATTTTTTATCTAGTTTACTTATGTTTTAAATCAAGTTTCTAGCGGTCACAGAACTCGAGACATCGAAATCAGACGCACTATTGCTCCACCCTCTATAAAGGTGGTGTTTCCAGCAGGTCACCAACATAAATTCAACCAACAAATATTTTTTCGCGAACGTCAATATTTGCAATCATTACTGATATGTGAACAATACATTACCAAAATAAGTACCATCCAGCAAAAACTGGTTAAAGTAAAATGTAAATAAAAAATAATGCATAATCATTACCCGATATATTGATTTAACAAAATCTCTTAAGACATTGGGATTTATTTTACATAAGGGCAGGCGAGGGAATATACAATTTATTGTGGAAATCTTGAATATCTCAAACATTGACAGGACTAGAACATATATTTTAAAATAAAAATATTGTTTTTTAAAGTTTACTTCATGACTAGTTTATTTACAATAAATTATACAAGGCAATAAGGAGCTGGTTACATAAAATATTTTCCTAAAATTATAGTTTAAAACTACGTTTCGACATAGTTATAAATCGATGGAGTACAGTATTATAATTTAATTAAATCGTTTTCCAGTACTTTGTGCTAGACCGTTGCGAAGGAGAATCTGTCGTGGGAGCTTTATGGTAAACAGGCAGATTCTTGTACATATACCTATAGTATGAAATGGTAATAAGATAATGCACTTGAATTATTTTGTTTTCTCATGCATTTATTATGCGGAATTAGTTCCACCACTTAAATGGTACAAGTTTATTGTTATTATTAATCTTCACAAATACGAGCGGTTTATTGCACTCATTTACTTTTGAATTTCACACTACCAATTTAGTGAGAAATTAATAAGCTGTATTGTCTACTCTAAAAAAAACAAGTTCATTAAAATTTTTTTTGGAAAACTTTCTAGGAGAGTTCGATTTTAATTTATAAGCATACACGTTTTTATATCAAATTCGATTTCCAACCATTATTTGTTTTCGAGAAATGACGTAATCGACTGTTTTTTAATGGCAGCCCCCTATTTTGTTCGTAATTTTGAAAGAGGTTGGGTTTGACAGATTCTTTAATTGTCAAAATTATAGCGTAATAATTTTGACACAAGACAATTTTCGAACAAAAAACAATTGAAAATTAGAAAACTTAAACTTAGTTTTTAACAAAAAATAAAAACTCAATTACTAGGCAAATCAAAGTATTAAATTAAGTATTCAAACTGCCTTATGTTATTATATAATAAATAAAAACTCTGTTGCTGAGCATATAAAATTATCAGACTTAATATTTCGAAATGCCATTTACCTATCAAGTATAAAGTATAAATCAAACGTTTAAAAAAAGAGTCAGTTTTTGTATCAAATATTATTCAACGTATTTTTTTTTGAATTGGATTTACTCGTAATCCATTAGCCAGTCGCAATTATATAGAACCACCAAGTTAACCTAACACGAACCACGACGAAAATCAAATAATCGAACTTTTACGAAGGGATACACAGGGACACACTCTTCTCGCCCAGGAGTCCATCAGGGCATTTTTTTTCCACGCACAGGATATAGACTACGGTTAGTGGGTTGAATTAACAAAAGGCAATACAAAGTTAAGGAAGCACATCTAATCTAAAAATGAATTTATAAAAGTAGGTTGCCATTTTCCACGAACCTTATTAGCTTCTTGTATATACTTAATTTCTTTAGGGACAACAAATGTAAAAGATTTATTGGAAGAACAATTTTTGCTTTTGGTAACTGCTTTAATAGTTGATCAGTAGCTCAACTGTATCGCAAAAGAGCCAAAAAAATATGTCACAGATAATTCCACATGTAACACAAATGTCTGTATCAACGACCCCTATTCTTCTCAAATGTTGGCCAAAACAGGCATGGCCAAACCTCAACCTAGAAATCGTGGTGATAAATTTTCTACTTACATTTAGGCTTTTAAACCAAGGAATTTGGGAGACACTGTTTTCTATTTGTATAAATCTGTTCTTTGGTATTCAACGCATTAGTTTTACAAAACTGTCTTGAAATCTAAAAAGATGAGTAACAAAACATATAAAGTTGTCCGATTTATCTATATCCCACACGAGATACGTAAATATTATCGCTAGTTTTATTCCCATTGGTTAGAATCATGAACACAGCACGAAAAAAAAACCAATCTATGCCCGATCTATCACCGTCTTGACAACAAATAGTGTTCTGTAAGATGACGTCCGTCATTTAAATCTGTGTTATTAAGTTATTTTAAAGTTTTGTTATTTGGTACTGTGATTAGTAATCGATTTTAAGTTATAAAAAATTTATTTATAAATATTTATTGAGAAACAATGTCTAATAAGTGTGGGGTCAAAGAGGAAAACCACGGGGTTGTTTATCTATTTACAGGTAAGTAAACAAAACAAATCAGGGCCGGCATAATGCGAAAGTGTGAAAGCTCAAAAATAACTAAAATTAATGATAGCTTTACAAAAACAAAAACAACAACATTTGATTCCATTTGAACAATAAAAAATCCACATTTTGTCAAAAAAAGATACTTATAAAAAAATATTTATTTTAACTTCAATGGAAATTTCATTCATAAGGTTGCTCACAAAGAGATGTTTTAAAGCCAACTGATATTATCTAAATTCAATTTTAAAGGTTGTTATTAAAAAATGTGTTTATTTTCAGATTTCCCGAGAATATTGACAGAAGAGAAAGTTGGCTGAAAGTTCTCAAAATGGAAAATGCCATAAAGTGGTACTACGTGTGTTCACAACACTTTAAAAAAATGATTATAATATTATAAGATCTGGATTACAAGTGTTGAAAATCAATGCCGTCGTCAAAAACCACAATTAATTGTAAGTCTACTTCTAAAATTTTTTTTAAATTTTTAATCCTCATATTGTTATGTAAATTGTCTTTTACCTACTTTTTGTTTCTTAAAATTGTGAATATGTCAATATTTAATTGTTTAAACCGTTTTTAACGCAAATTTTAATTTAATTTAAACTGTTTGAACTTAAACATTTAATACTTTTTAAATTACGTAATTCCACAAAAATTTTGTAATTTCAGTGTCTTGATGATGTTTATAATAATAAACGAAACGTCGACAAATTGAAAATTGGTTTTTGAAATCACAATTTTGATCTCATCACCCATTACATAGGCTTTAGTCAAGATTTCTTTTGGATCACTAAATTAAGTAATAGTACTGGATAATGTTCGCGAAAAGACCAACGTCTTATAAAAAAACTTTTTTCGCTAAATTGTAAATGAAAATGTGTTTTTAGTTTTTCGATATCTCTTCAAATAACGTCAAGAACAAATGAAAACGAAAATTTTAAATTTTTTTTTTCAAAAACCTCAAGAACAGCAAGAAATATTTTAGATTTCACGACGACATATTCCTAATCGCCAAATTCTGCAACTTTGCCCCAATTGGAGTGGCTACTATAGTCAGGAGTACTAAAGTTCTTAAATGGCATAATAGATTCCCAAATAGATAAATTTAGAATCGATGCAAACTATGTATATAAGTACAATTTATTACCTGAGTGCGATTATTTTCTCAGAGTACACTGGAAAAGTATTTAGAGAACTCGCATTAGTAGGCGTTTTACAGTAATTAGCATAATTCCTTAATTACGAAACTATAAAAATTTTATGTTTATATCCTTTCATGCAGCAAGCATTTCGAATTTATGGTGTTTTCATGATTCTCCGCAAAATGTAATTAATTTTCTTAAGAATGTTGCCATAAAGATTTAATATTACTACTACACTAAATAAGCAATTTTTCTTATTTCAATTTATATGTAAAATGGCTGCCTTAATTTTTTTTATCAGCTTTAATGTCTTGAAACAATGTGTAGTATCCACGAATTTCTTAATATAAGCTGGATCTCTGATACAATACTAATAAAATGTCCTCTACATGTAGGCTGCCATACTGTGGGCAATTAATATTGGCTACATATTAACCAATTATAAAATGTTATGAGACCGTGGATATTTAAATCGTGTTTACTACATGTTAGTCTATTTCCGTGATTATTTTTTAATGTTTTTATTTTCCAATCATTTAGCAATATTTTTGATGACGTTTAATATTTTCCAATTATATTGTTATTATAATGAGAATAATCTAATTATATTATCCTACTGAGAATATTTTGTAGTAATTTGTTTTTGTACATTCACGTGTTTTCTGGTTTTGACATCTGTCATCAGTTTTGTCTTAAATTTAAAAAAAATGAACAAAAAACGATTTAGTTCAGCATCAGTGGAAGAAATTATCGTACAAACTTAAGAATATGCATGAAAAAATACTATGGTAAGTAATAATTCGATACGGAAATATTTCCTAATCATTTTGTGACGAAAGGTGTTACAAATTAAAAGAAAATATACCAGTCACGGACGAAACATTTACAATAATTATGTTTTCATGTTCAAAACTTTAGCACAGTTTACTTTTGATGCACTATAAAGTTACTTTATTTAGATTAAATTGAGACAATTGTAAAAAAAAAAATCTGAAAATCGGTTGACCCTGCAGGCCATCCCTGAAACTTCCCGCTATTTTCGAGCTTAAAGCGCTCAAAAATATATGTATTAGTTAATTCTTGAGCTCTTCGAGCTCAAAATATTATACACATACATTTTTGAGCTCTACGATTAGGTGAAAAATCTCGAAGTTATATTAAAAAAACACTTTTTTTTGTAATAGTTGATTGATTCGACCTTTACTTGATGAAAATCCATTTTACAAATAAACACAAAATAAACTTCTGTTTGATTTTCACAATTTTAATAAACTTATGACAATTGTTTCGCCACACAGTGGCTTCGTCAGATGGTGAGTACAAGACTAAATTCTTTATTACAAAGTGTGGGTATATATCAACTAATCTAGGGTAATAAAATGGAACAGTAATAAAATAAGGTACAAAATAATTTAGAAAATATTTTTGTCTTCTATAAGCCATTTCTTCATTCCATGTATTTTTCCTTTAATAGCTGATCCACTTCTGTTACTAGTTTTACACTGTATGTAGTTAGGAAAGATTCCGTTTTTTAAACATGTGTTAAAAAACCAGATGTTTTGCGTTGTTGTTCTGCATCTAAGAAGTAATTTAAAGTACCATAAGGTCAGAAAGCTCGTTGTAGCTTCTTTCAAATAGTTGATTGATTCGACCTTTACTTGTTGAAAATCCATTTTACAAATAAACACAAAATAAACTTCTGTTTGATTTTCACAATTTTAATAAACTTATGACAATTGTTTCGCCACACAGTGGCTTCGTCAGATGGTGAGTACAAAACTAAATTCTTTATTACAAAGTGTGGGTATATATCAACTAATCTAGGGTAATAAAATGGAACAGTAATAAAATAAGGTACAAAATAATTTAGAAAATATTTTTGTCTTCTATAAGCCATTTCTTCATTCCATGTATTTTTCCTTTAATAGCTGATCCACTTCTGTTACTAGTTTTACACTGTATGTAGTTAGGAAAGATTCCGTTTTTTTAAACATGTGTTAAAAAACCAGATGTTTTGCGTTGTTGTTCTGCATCTAAGAAGTAATTTAAAGTACCATAAGGTCAGAAAGCTCGTTGTAGCTTCTTTCAAATAGTTGATTGATTCGACCTTTACTTGATGAAAATCCATTTTAGAAATAAACACAAAATAAACTTCTGTTTGATTTTCACAATTTTAATAAACTTATGACAATTGTTTCGTCACACAGTGGCTTCGTCAGATGGTTATAGAAGACAAAAAAATATTTTCTAAATTATTTTGTACCTTATTTTATTACTGTTCCATTTTATTACCCTAGATTAGTTGATATATACCCACACTTTGTAATAAAGAATTTAGTCTTGTACTCACCATCTGACGAAGCCACTGTGTGGCGAAACAATTGTCATAAGTTTATTAAAATTGTGAAAATCAAACAGAAGTTTATTTTGTGTTTATTTGTAAAAATGGATTTTCAATCAAGTAAAGGTCGAATCAATCAACTATTTGAAAGAAGCTACAACGAGCTTTCTGACCTTATGGTACTTTTAAATTACTTCTTAGATGCAGAACAACAACGCAAAACATCTGGTTTTTTAACACATGTTTAAAAAAACGGAATCTTTCCTAATTACATACAGTGTAAAACTAGTAACAGAAGTGGATCAGCTATTAAAGGGAAAAATACATGGAATGAAGAAATGGCTTATAGAAGACAAAAATATTTTCTAAATTATTTTGTACCTTATTTTATTACTGTTCCATTTTATTACCCTAGATTAGTTGATATATACCCACACTTTGTAATAAAGAATTTAGTCTTGTACTCACCATCTGACGAAGCCACTGTGTGGCGAAACAATTGTCATAAGTTTATTAAAATTGTGAAAATCAAACAGAAGTTTATTTTGTTTATTTTTTTGTAATTTTTGAACTGCGATATCTTTTGAACAAATTAACCAATCGAGATGCAGTTTGCAGCATTCAACGCAGTTTTTCAAGTACAAAAAATTATGTTAGTACCAGAAATCGATCCACCAAAAATTTTTAATGTTATTTCAAGAAAACGCTTTTTGGGGAATTTTTCGTAATCGATACCTCTTGAACGAATCAACCGATTTTGATGCAGTTTACGGCATTAGGGAATTATATTATTATTTTTGTGTCTCATATTAGTTGTCAAAAAGCACCCTCTGATTAATCTTTTGACATAAAGTCACAAGCGCAGAGGTTTATTTTTCCAGTAACATACTAGTTAACTAACTATATTTTTTAGATAACGAGGAATTATTCATGTGGTATAAGTCCCAAAAACGAGAAAGAAAAACTTAGAGAATGCCACAAATAACGTACAGACAACATTTATATTTTATATTTAAACATTAAAAAATAATCTTTCGACCTTTCGAGAGTGAGAATAAATTATAAAATGATTCTCCGGTTCTTTTCTCAAACTTGTTACCATTGGGCAATAGCAACTTGAGCCCTAGGGACTCTCGTGTCTATTACTAAGCAACAGGTTTTCGAAAAACTGTCAATTTATTTTTAATTTATTCTCCCTCTTTTTGTGATATTACTACTGATCTCAATTTAAAAATGTTTTATAATAAAAAATTACAAAACTATCCAGCTTTTAAAGAAAACCTATTGGTGTTTGAATACTACCAGACTTACGAATGAACGTTACACCTTTCTCTTTTTTTTTCTGGTGGAACTATCGCAACCAGGAACCAAACAATGCATTTTTAATTAAGCGCATACAGAACAAATGTAAGAAAACTGCCAAATCAGGTAAAAAGTACAATACTTAATAAACCTAGTCACAGCACATCACATAAACAAATCGTCCTAAGATGACAATTGACAAATCGAAACCCAGTGTGGCAACACGAAATTACTAAGTTTTACCGATAATAAATTGAAATGTAACACAGTATGGCATCCACATATACAGGGAGATTTTCTCAAGGTCGAGCAATACCGATTAGAGATCCAGGTTATATTGAAAAATTCGTGGTAGTATCTAAGGGGAAAATGTAACAACCTCGTAGCTTTCCAGCGACTAAATGTTGAATTGATTTCTTTGAGAATAGCGTCTGCATTATTGCTGACATTTTTATTTTTATTTTTATTTTATTCGTTTTTCATTTATTTTATTATTAACTTAACGTCAGTCTATATCCGCTACCAAGGTTAATCACGGACGCCAGGAGACAAACTCGTCAATCCTTGTGTATCCTTGAAACCATTAACCTCAAAAAAATTTTGCCCCTTTTGGTCGAACTGCCAAGATCTGTGTTCACATTGCAGATACACACAACACATCCATAACTTATCATCCGTTTCGAAAGATGATAACACAAGCTCATCGATTATAATCTATTATCGACTTGATCCGATCTGCGTTTGAACCCGGGCCGTCTGAGTGGAAGAGTCATTGGCATCACCAAGTCGATCCTTCAAACTTTAGAGCTTCGATAATAGAAATAAAGTGTTTACGAAACTTCAACCTAACATGTTTATTTAATTTACTGCTAATTCCTTGTTCAGGTTTATACACAGTGAACCAAAGAAAATGCCAACCATATCTGTGGGGATAATTCAAAACCGGGAAATTTAGAATATCTTACTAGTTTATTGGTTGTTCTTGGTAACTGTTCAAATAGATCTCCATTGACTTCAATGCGAATAACACAAGCGACTCTGAAAGAGAGAACAAACATTTGCAAACACTTGTGTCGTCAACTGGCGATATTTTTCATTTATTCGCTGCCTAAGATCTTCAGTGTTTTCCGGCTGTGTAGCATAGACCTCCAGACTTGGACTTCCAGAAAACTGATTGTCTAAAATTGTCGCACGAAAGCCACATAGTGAAGATGTGCACCATCTTGTTGGTAAACTCATTTTCAAGAAAATTTTGTTAATTTTTCAGCTCTATTATGTGCGTATCAACAGTGGTTTCAAGAAATTTAAGGTGCTAATTCCCGTTTAAATTACCGTCAATAAAAAATGGATCATTGATGTGGTCTTCTAGAACACCTGCCCAAATATTCAGTTTTCAGATATTACTGAAAAATATATTGGACAGCAAGCTAACAATGTTCATAAGGTTGTTAATCATATAAAAAACTCACAATTGTCATGATCAGCATGGAATTATAATGGGCCGTTCTACTACTAGCAATTTCTTATGCATCACCAATTCCTAGCTGCAGATTTAGACCCAGGAAGTCAGGTTGATGTCACTTATACGGATTTTTCAAAACCCTTCGACAGACTTGACCACGGTATTTTGTTGCGCAAACTGTCAGCATTTGGTTTAACTGAATTCTTGCTCAAATTTTTTGAGTCATATTTAGAAAACTAGTATAATGAGATTAGGACCTTTATTATTTAATATCATTATAAATTCCGTCACCAATGATTTACAATGCAGTACATTACCATATGCTGATGGTTTAAAACTGTATAGTTTTATTGCTAGTCTAGAAGACTGCTGAACTGTATCTTGATTTCATGCGGCTATCAACCTAGTGTAGTACAAAGAAGCTGCAATTAAATACCGCAAAATATAATTCCTTAAGGGGCCTAGTCCTGGAAAAAGCTTCGGATAGCTGTGTCACTCTCTAGAAAGTTTTTATACATGCGCCGCTGAATAATTTTGCTCTTGACTATACCTTCACTGGACGTTTTATTCACCGACTTCATTGAGGTGCGATTCCCGATAGAGATAACACTTCCTTGCTCCATTTGTAGTGACAAAGATACTTATTTAGAAAATTCTTTTTAACCAAATAGTACGGAATAAAAGTTTGAAACTTGCTGAGCATAATTATGAAGATTCATTTTAGACGACATGTATGAATTTTACCTCGAATTTTACCGATTAATATCATAATTCAGGAGCTAATCACGTCCAAATTTTACTTAAATTTACAGTATAAATTTTTCCTACATAAAGTGAAAATTAATTAAAATAGATATACATGTACCCTCTAGTACACTTTCAACTACTGATCCTCCAAATTTGGTGTAATTTGACCAAACAGTATGGAAGAAATAAATTTTGAAAAATTACCTTACAAACACTGGTTCGATTAGCCCTCTAAATATATTATCGTATGCAGAATCCAATAAAATTTGCTTATCAGGTTAATAATGAATTAAATAGTTGCAGTTCAAAGATCTTGGTGTTCTATTGGATACCAAATTGTTCTTTGCTAATTATATCGATGATATTACTAGTTTTTTTTAAACTTAAGTTTTATTTTACGTAACTGTAAAAATTTATCGAAAATACACAAAACTACTTTTCAACTCATTTGTTAGATCAAAACTTAAAATGTGTCAATTGTGTGGAGTTTTGGCTATGGTAACAACAAATTTAACATTAAAAAGCCTCAAACACACTTTCTCAAATATCTTTGGCATGTGTTTTGAAACTTATCCAGAGAGGGGATTTCCACATTGTGAGGTATTAAATAAATTGTGAACTAGAAGCGCATGTATTTATTACTCTCTTGTATTCCATTATAAGATTTTAAATGGCAAAATTGATTGTGCTGAAATCCTTGGATGACTTAGATTTCATAATATAAATCTACAGATTCGTTCAAATTCATCTCTGTTCTATTTGCCTACACTTCAAACAAATTTACTACTATTCTTCTTTTAGATCGTATGTGTTCTAACTATGTTTATTTACAATTTAGATCTTTTTAATACCAAGATAAGTGAAATAAGGAAACTTATTCTGAAACCTCCAAATTCATGTATAGTTTTATATGATATTTAAACTATTCTGTGACAGACCTCAAACTATCTTTTTCTTGTCTAACTGTTTTGTACATCTTTTTGTATCAATTATTTATAATCATTATGGTTTTAATCATTTGATTATTATATGGAAAACTAAAACTAATTAGAATTATCCGCCGTTAAAGTGTAGGTTTATGATAATTTATCAGTTTAGTAAATTGTGGATGTGTGTGAATTTCCTGCAGATTTGCTTGATTACTTCACAGTTGATTTGACGACAACCTGAGTAAATCAAATGACATATGTAAATTTTACTAGTTACGGTTAATTATTTTCAACGGATGTGATGTACCTATAAGTTCAAAAAACTGCAAAAACAACGAAATATAACCTTTTCCTAGATCTCCACTTTTTGAATTAGACCTTTTGCCAACAAATACATATAAATGAGTTATTTATGGTACTAATATTATAAGTTTTAAGTATTGTATTTTTTTATACAGGGTGAGTCAGTTTTAACCTGTCTAACTTTAAACAACGATAGAACACGTCAAAATAATGCAAGATTGTTCTATACTAAACAGGCAACTACATGAAGAATTTAAATTGTTAAAATTAAAAATAAAGACAGACATTAAAAGCGGTCATACATCTTTTTTTATTAAAAATTGAAGATGGTATCAAGGATAACCCTAGTACATTTTGGGCTTATATGTCAAACAAAAAATATCACCATGGAGTACCTGCCTCAATGAATTATAATGAACAAGAGCTATCTGATGGTCAGTTAATTGCTGACACATTTATGTCACATTTTCAATCATCATACCTCCCTTCTCAGGATACAAATATCAATAGTGATGATCTTAAAACCAATGATACTCTTGTAATAAGAAATATATCTGAAGAGTAAGTTATGTCATGTGTTCGCCGGCTAAAACCAAAGATGACTATGGGTCCTGATAACATTCCTGCCTTTATGCTTAAAGACTGTGCTTTAGCTCTTGCTCACCCGCTAACCATTATATTTAATTTAATTTTAAAAGCGTCCAAATTTCCAAACATATGGAAAGTTTCACGACTCTGTCCCGTTTTTAAAAATGGGAGTAGGGATGATGTTTGTAACTATCGCCCTATTGCCATTTTATGCAATTTTTGTAAGGTCTTGGAAATTCTTTTACACTGTTATATATATGATCATATAAAAAATATAATTGATGTAAATCAACATGGATTCATGAATGCTAGGTCAACTACAACTAATTTGGTCTGTATAACGCAATATATTTCAGACATTTTAGATAGTCAAGGACAAGTTGATGTTATTTATACGGATTTCTCCAAGGCCTTTGATCGCCTAGACCATTCAATTTTAATAAATCGCTTAGACCAATATGGAATATCGTCAGATGTCATAAATCTACTTAGCTCGTATCTCTTCAAGAGAGTACAATATGTGCAGTATCATGGTTATAAGTTTAACAATATAGATGTACTGTCAGGAGTCCCGCAAGGTTCCATTCTTGGTCCCCTTCTATTTAATATATTTATAGATGACATAACATCCTCGCTCAAAATCGGCTTTCTAATGTATGCTGATGATATGAAATTGTATTCTAAAATCGACTCATATGATGACTGTGCTCGGCTACAGGATGTATTAAATTAAATTAATGATTGGTGTTTTGGCAATAATCTACATCTTAACATTAAGAAATGCAATGTGATGTCAGGCAATTAAATCCTTTAGCCTTTGCATATCAAATAGACAATGTATTCTTGGCTCGTCCCTACTTTATAAAAGATCTGGGAATTACATTTGACAGTAAACTGTCATGCTGATTAAGCATGTTAACGTAACACTAAAAGTAGCCCATATAAATCTTGGATTTGTAATAAGAAATAATAAAGATATTGCTGACCCTAGCACAGTGATACTCCTGTATAACGCAATCATAAGATCACGCCTGGAATATGCGTCCATAGTATGATGTCCAACATATCCGCATATATAGACAGTATTGAAAATATTCAGCGTAAATTTCTCAAGTATATGTATTTTAAGGATAAGAGTATTTACCCCACTATTGGTTTACCCCACGATTTGCTATTAAACTTATATAATTTTGTGTCACTGAAGGAAAGAAGATCCATGCACTCTATCATTTTTCTGCACAAGACAATTAAATATGCTTTTGATTGTCCACAAATTCTCCAACACCTAGACTTTAACGTACCGAGATTAGCCTCGCGCACTCCTGAAACATTTCATCTGTCCACTCCTCGAATTAACCTATTAAAAGCATCGCCACTCTTTCAAGTTTGCTCTAATTATTCAGAGGTTAAAGACAATATTGATATATTCAATTGTAAAATAAAGGAAATAAAGAACAAATTCTTAAAAAATTAGCAATTTACCTAATAGATCCGGACTGCTTAGTGTATTAGTAATCTGTTTATTATTATTTTTTTTATTTTTTCCTCTTTTTTTATTATTATTAGCTACTAGTCACTTTGTGTTAATTTAATTGTTTTTATAACATTTTTGTTTTTTTTTTCTCCAATTGTCTGTCAATCATTTCTGTATTATGTTATATACTGCTATTTTAAAACTATGTTTTGTAAAATAATGTATTTAAATGTTGAATATTGTGTAGCTATCGGCAGATGTTATGTCGCACTGTTTGTTTATAGTTTGTGTTCCTATCCCGTAACTGGTAATTTACTGTGGGATAGTGTAGTTAAATAAATAAATAAATAAATAAATAAATAAATAAATAAATAAATAAATAAACTTACTCCCAAAAATGTACCATTTTGGAGATACAGGGTGTTAAGCTTTAATTTTTATTCAAATATTTTCAATCTCTGAGATTAATAAAGACATGTGACCACCAGTATATATTATATTATAGTATAAAAAATTTCTGGGGGTTACAAGGAATACGGACCCGAAAATACTAAAGTAATATCGGATGAGACCAAGTTACTGTCAAATAATTGCTTGAAAATGGGTAAATGTGTATACCAAATATCTCCCAGATAAAAAAAAAGAAAAAAAAAAGTTTAACAACCTGTATTTCTAAAATGGTACATTTTTGGACAAAGTACATATTTGGGATAAACGAAACAAAAACATAAAGTGTCTCCAATCATAAAATATAATTGCAAAGTAACAAACAAAATCAACAAAACTGTTCACGCTACACAATCGTTTGCCACTGGTCATAATTTCGATTTTACTAATATCGCTATTTTAGATTATTGAATTTATACTAGTCGAGTCGATGAAGGTTTTTACATCAACACCCACACGCACTTTTGTTGAAACTTTTTTTTATTGTTTGCTAAACTACTTTATTTGAAATCAAAAACATTCTGGCTGTCGGATTATATTGTTTAAACAATTAAGTATAAAAAATTTGTCTAAATTATTATTTTTTTTTTCGATGTTATTATTGTTATTTAATCAACAGTGAATTTTACTCAGAATGTAGTGAATAATAATTGAGTAAATAAACAACAAAACGTTCATGTTAATTTTCAATTATTTAAATAATTATATAAATAATAATATATAAATTAATATATAGTCAGCGAAATCTATATTGTAACGGGACGTGCGGAGCAAGACGCGACATGTGGGCGGGAAATGTATAACACATGACATCTTCCATCCTTTACACCGCTTGTATTAAAGCGAGAACGACGATTGCTGTTTTTGCTGGCACGCGACCGAGGCGGAGTTTCACTTACATTTTGTGATACGTCAGAGTCGCATTTAATTTTGTTACCGAATCATTCTAGCAGTGCTGATATATTGTAAGTATAATATCATATGATAAATAGTAATTATTTAATATCTGTTTATCTGCTGTCGTATTTTTGAAAATATTTTAAGAAGGTTATCGTGTTGAAGTGAGTTGTGTAATAGTGTAATATGAGTAATAATTATTTTATTTAAGGTAAATTGAGTACTGGTGAGAGGTATGAAACTTCTCGTATGGTCTAAATGCTACTATCCGACCGACATCATAGATGTCTCTGTGGCGGATAGCGATTTGCGAAGCAAGTACCGAGAGCGGCGACCTCTAGCCCAGGTGGAGAGAAGTTTCATACCTCTCACCAGTACTCAATTTACCTTAGTTAGTATATGACTAGCAGATTGGCCACTATCATTTGTCTGTTCCATAACCTATGGCATACTGAGGAGAACAAATAAGTTCGAAACCGGTCTATGTCTGGTTAGGAATTGACAAATGATATTGGCTATCGATCTATCATGATTTGAAGGTGTAATCCAATGCAGGTCGTGGTATTTGCCCGCTGAGTAGTTGTTTCGTTCAAATCATATTTAATAACAGTAGTTTAGTCCACGTGGGCTAGAGGTACAATTGTCAAATTGTTAGTAGCTAAACTGAGTACAAAAACCTACATTGAAAAAGTAAACGTTTGAACAATACAGTTAAATTCGGTTCTGCGTTCCATAGCGTCTTATCCCGGACGTCCCGTCATAATATCTGTTTCGCAAACTATACATACATTTTTATCCGACAAAATAAATCTTAAAGTTTTAACCCTCTAAGCTCAATTTTCAATTATAGAGCAGTTTATTTTGCATAGTTATTTGAGGTATTTTTGTTTAAGAGTATAAAAATTTAGAGCACGTTACTAGCATTATTTTTCATTTTACATGTTTTGCTCCTAAATTTCTTATACGCTCGCGTCACGTATAGGATAATAATCGTCTACCGTTTTACAAATAACTATTCAATCTTAACTAAATTCTCTGTGCTTAATAGACATATTGACCTAATAATTCTGAAAATTTTAGCTCTCTAAGTTCAATTTATTCAATTATATAGCCTTTTTTCCCTATATTATCTGCGCGTTGGCGGCACGTTGGTCGCAAAGATCGTTTGTTGAAAGTATATTTATTAAAAATATTCATTGAAACATAATGAAATTTTATATAATTATTTGAAATACGTTTCCCATTTTACAGCAATTTTCCCCTGAAAAAGTACCCGAGAAATTCTAATTTTGACAACATATTCGTAATCAGCGTGTCCAAAAACCTCTTAGGTAATATTTTCTCATCGAAAATCGGACTTAATATATGAAATCTTTAAAATTATACAAAATTTAAAAAAAAAAACGAAATTTTCTAAATTATAGTTACAAAAATTTAATCCGACGTCCCAAATGTTTCTGATTTCAGATAATGTAGTATGACAAATGTTTTTAAAAAAATGTCATTAAAAAAATTAGTTAATTCTTGTGGGTTCCGAAGTTTTGACGATTTTTTGGCTTCATTAACTCGACTATACATAACTTTACATAAACACATAAAATAATTAACTAGATTCAATAATACTACATAATATAACAACCCCTATTTGACCTTGTTGTCAACAAAAAAACTTTAAAATGTTCATATTCAATATAGCGATTTCCTACTAACTGGCGCATCCGGCATAAAACACGTAGACTTATTTGATTTTAAGGCTTCATAAAAAAAACGCTTCTCACCATGTTTAACCCCCCAAGTTTACGAAACAATACCATGAAGAATAGACGCGGTTACATGATTAACTTATAACTTTGTTTGTTTGTTACCTAATTTTTCAGGAGTACCTACTTCATTTCGCAAATTCAGTTCATCTCAGGAAATACTGCAGTTCACAAATTCAGTTTCTCACACGATACTACTTTAACATATTTGAGATGTTTAGGCTATAAAATAACTTTCTTCAACTTTCGACTTTATCAAAAACTAACTTCAATATGGTTATTAACGGGGGAAATTAACAAATTTTAATTTTGCTGAAATTAGTTAAAATTGCCTCAATGGTAAATCATAAAATCACTTGCTGTTATATCCAATGTAAACAGAAATGATCAAAACAGACTCCAAAAAAGATTAAATGTGTTTAACTTTTCGTAAACTTATCGTAAAATTAAACATTAAAATCTAGCGAAAACCTACAAATTTAGTATAATGATTGGCTTCATTTTCCGCATTGTTGTCATCTTGGAAACGATAACAGATGCTATCAAATAAATTTGATAAAAGCTGTGTATCAAAATGTGGGAACGGGTTCCCGAAATATCCAGAAATGCCGAAAAAATTCGTTTGTATAAAAATATCCCGTGTTCATTATTTAAAAGTGTATTTAAAATGGTCAGTCTGCTATAATATCGATCGTAGATTTTAAATACGTTGTCAAAAATTAAAGGCATGTTTTGTCTGAAGATACGAGAGTAAGAAAAATTAAAACACCAATGTTTTTTCTGGGATTCCGAGCTAAAGTCGAAACAAAACAATTGAAGAGATATATCACAGTACGAAGAATGACAAGAGTTATATAGTTATCAAAATCTAATATGGCAGCCATAAGGAAAACCACACATAAAGGAAATAACAAGCAGGTACCAAATCAATAGAACTTTAATATCTTGAAGAGAAAATTTAGATTTTTGTAAAATCTTTAGTACAACTTGTGACTATCACTTTATACAATTTTGGCTTGTGTGATGTCGGCAAAAACTATACAGTGGAATAAATGCCTCTTTAACAAATTCAGGATAAGTACTTTAAAATAAAGTAAAATTCCAGTATGTGTGATATCCGTCATATGTCATCAAACAAATAATTAAAAACATAGGATGCATGTTTTCTAGAATTACCATCCTGTAATGGTCTCATTCTTACATTATATTGATGTAACTTCGATCACCGTAAAAGGCGCCTCTACTGGATTTTGATAATCAGAAAACGTAAGGCGATGAGAAATATTAGGCAAAAGTCAATGCTTGTCTGACAAAGGTTGAGAGGTGGTGATCATCATTTTATAACTACCCTATTTTAGAACGTAAAATTTTAACATGGGATGGAACATCTATGTATACTTAATCTATGCTGTTACCAAATAATTATATTCTAAATATGTACCATATTTCAACACAAAACATATTCACTACTTTTCCAGTATCATCGATATTATCATGTAGTAATCTGGTCCTACATGCTAGTACGCTTTGAACTAAAGTGTATTCTCTAGAAACGTAAAGTACAGGGGTATTCAAGAAAGAATTAAAAAGATGTGCTATTTGACTGGTATTATTTATAATAAAATACATTCAATTAGGAAAATATAAGTTTACTATTAAAAAATCAACGGTCATTTTCTTCATTAATGAGGTACGAGTAATAAGGCATTTTGGCTTAAGCATTAACAGTAATAAAACTACTAAATAAATGTCAAAATTTCAATGAGTAGATAAGCTATGAGAGTTCTATGACAAAATCCTATGTTATTTCTTATGGAGGATTATTTTGCAGAATTTTCATTCTGGACAATGAGAACAATTTCTATTTGATATAATGATAATTCTAACTAATGGGAATCGGATATGTCTAGGGGAATACTAGGGACGTTTGTAGTCATTATCATAATAATTTTTTAAAATATTAGCGTGTAATTTGAACTAGTGGGATTCGGGATACTGAGAACAGTGTTTATATACACACTTAATCAGTGGACTAGAGCGCGCGATGGCAAGTGTGACTAGACAAATATCTATCGTAGCTGCTGGTTCGAATCCCGGCAATGGGAATGATTCGCGTTTTTCTATATCTGTTAACATGGCGGCTACTTTTATAACTAAACCAATATAGTCCTCCATAACTTATATTTATATGTTTTCTACACACAGGGACATACTGACCATACTCGGCCACACTCAATCATGACATAACCGTAACACAAACAAGTGATCATGATGATTAAGAGAAATAATAGACAAGCATTTTAAAATAATGTTTTTATTGACTTAATGAAATACACAGTTTACAAATCTTTTTTCTCGATTTGCGATAGGTTAATAAATTAAACAAAATATCAAATTATATTATTTTAGCCATATCTAGATGTTTCTAAACCATCCCCCTTAAAAAATCACATAGGCTTGAACACATTTGTACAACTATTAGGAAAGTTGTAGCATTTTAATATAATTTATAAAATCGATTTATAAAAAAAATTGCGGCAAGTCAAGTAACAATTTTCTGTAACTTTATCGAATTGAATCATTTTCAAAATAATTTCCATTTCAAAACTGACATTTGCCGCATTCCATAAAATCGTGCTTAAAACTAATAGACTTTAAAGTCATCAGAATAATTTTGTCCATAATGACTAAAGTTGGCATATCGGTCCGCAAGTCATGGGCGGTGCCATGTAGACAAATATCCAAATACGTAAGCAAGACTTGTTTACTATTTTAACAAAGACTATCATTTGATTCTAGTCTATTGTTATGCCACGTGGTGTGTACAACGTAATTTATTCCTCTCCGTTGTATTATTGATAATTTTATTTGTTGTATTTTATTCTTGATATTAATTTAATAATAAGGTATGTCAGACCTGCCCAAGGGTAAAAACAACAATACGCTGACAAAGTGAATAAATTTATCAGTAAATTCCCAATTACAATTCCAATGTAATCAACTTTATTTCATATATGAATATAAGAAAACAAACAAACAATATAACATGAGGGACAAAGTTGACAAAAAATGGTATCCAGCCAGAACGACAATATAGTCCAGGTACGGCTGGGCCCGCCTGGTTGCGGGCGTGGCAGCTCATGCCATTTTTCACCTTTTATTATTGTGCATGGAGGAATTTTCCTGCACAGAAACAAACACTGCAGTATAATTCATGAAATATAAAAAAAATTAGTAATTAAAAAAGTCTATTTACAGAGAACATGTAGGTAATTGTGGAAAAGTTTCAAAAAATCTGCTTAAAATAATGATTTTTTTATTTTGAAAATAAAAATTGACTTTACGTCCGCGGTGGGGTTTGGAGTAGGGAAGGCTTGTGTACGCACTGTAAGGCGTGAATTCCCGGATTTATTCTACAATGGTGCTATAATAATTTGTAAGGTGTGCGAGACAGACCTGATGTGCTGAGACAAACGTGATTGTAAACGTCACCTAAATTCTGTGCAATATAAAACTAAAAAAAATGGCGTGCCTTCGACAACACAATTTATGCTCAATTTAATTTTAATGATGATTGTCTGTGATATTCCGCTGTACATACTCGATAAACAACCATTTCAGGAGTTCTGGAATAAAAACAATCCCAAGGTGACGTTAGCAAGTCGCACAACGTTGCATAATTATGTACCAACTGTAAGCGAAGACATTCTAAATAAGATCAAATGTGTACTAAAAAATTCACGGCTGTGGTAATGTGTTGACAGATTTAAAAAAAAAATTGAAATGTTATAGTACGTGTACTGGACCCTCTTAAACCTTCATTTCCACTTTTACTAACTAGCAAAAGCTGAACTAAGTGTACCGGCCAAACAATTAAGCGGGTGGTGCTGAAGACGTTAGTAAAATTTGACCCCTCAAAAAGTCAAGTGTTGATGTTTGTGACTGATGGTGCCACGACAATGCGTTTGGTAGGCCGTTCTCTTCAAGAACACGGTTGTAGCTTGGTACATGTTACGAGTAAAGTACTTGCTTTACACCTTGTGGCAGAAACTATTTGACAAGGTTTTCCAGAGGTAGATGCATTAATAGCAAGTACAAAAAAATTGTTTCTTAAATCTCGTAAACAACTTCGCTGATTTCATAGCATACATGATGCTGCAACATGTTTACAGATCTCTTCCAGTTTGTGATAACCAAGCTAGTTAAGAGAGTAAGTTGTGTATACATTGTTATATATTGTAACAATTTATTGCTTTATTACTAGATAGCCAATTTATTTTATTACAATTATTATGATGCGTACGCCTATGTCCTGCGGCGCATTGTTGCCAACTCTAATAATGAAGATATCCAATTCTAATTATTCGCATGGTGCCGCTTCACGTTATTTGCAAACAAACATTAAAACAAAATACGTTTATATTTCAGTATGACACTACATGGATTCGTGTCATATTGCCCTTTAAGATTAGCAGAATTACTCATGCACAGAATAGACCGACGACCGGTTGTTGCCCTTGCACTTGTCACTCTTTTGTTTCATTTCACGAGACCTCTAAGTAAATAACAAAAGCAAACATTTGCTCCTGTGTAATAATTACCTTGGGAATGGAAACAGCTCGGCAAACTTAGGTGTACACTCAGGACCGTATTTCACAGGGTACGTATTATAATTTGACTATATTTTTTATGTGTTTAAGTATAACTAACATACACCGTATGGAAACAGAACGGTGCGATTTTATTATCCTGAAATAGATAAACATGGATGGCAAGTACATTTCTTCTTTGTCTGGTGCAGTACTTTCTGAGAGCCTTGGTGACTTCTCTACTTATGCAAGTATATCTTTACTTATATAGGGGCCTACAGTTTATAGTGGATTCCGAACCACGGAAAATTCAAGGGAAAATTTCCTACGGAAACATACTCTTGTTAGTTTTAGCTGCCTCGCGAAAGGGAAGATGGAACTCATTGCTGCATTTGAAAGCTTGGAAATTACAAAGTGTAAGAATGGTATAGTGACAGAGGGCTAATCCCATATAGTTGCCCTATTGGTTCATGAGGAACGGTTCACAGAACCCTGACAATACTTTAGGTGCAAATAGGATATATTGCTAGCCGAAGATTAGATTTAAATATCTCCAGATGATGCCAGCTTGGAAGCGAAACGCGCGTTGAGTGCAGTACACGGTGCTTGATGAAAAACTGTGTTTTCTAATATTAATGTTGTGTGAAATCTATGCTTATTATATAGATATTATAGTGATTTCAACAAGAACCTATGGAAAAACTTACAGAATGGTACTTTCTTCTATTCGACCAATTAAGACAATTTGATTCATTGAGCTTATAGGTAACATGATTGCGCTTTTCTATACCTTATAAATCTAATACAAGAATTTTGGACTTTTCGAATTCTGTAACAGTCCTGATTATCAATGTAAGATCCATATAATACATCATAGAAATTGAATTGTGACAAAGTAAGAGATTTACATAAAGATGTTTTTAATTCTTTAGTAAGTATATCTTTGCTGGTGTACCGAATTTTGAGTCAATAATTACTCCTAAATTTTTGCCCTATTGTCAATAAGTCGCCCCCAATTTTTAATGAAATGTTACCTTGTACTTTCCCAAAACAGTTTTTTTAACAAATATAATTTGCTAGAATTTATATATAATGTTCAGCAGTAACTTGACTTTTGTGTTTGAGAGGTCTAAATTTATCTTATCACTAGTTTGCTGGATATTACTGGCGTTAAATAAGTAATATGGCTGAGTATCATCTGCATAGAAGTGATATTTACAATACTGTAATATAAAAAAAGAAATTGCAGCTGTATACAGTATATAACAGAGGACCCATTATTGAGCCATGTGGTACTCCAGTTGATACTTCAATCAAACTTGGTGCGTCATCATTTATTACAACTGTTTCTCTTCGTCGTGTTAAATAATAATTACTCAATAAGTTGAATGCTTTTTCAGCAAGACTTATGAAAAAGTAATTTAGAATTTCCCGAAAAAGAAATCGAAATTAAAGGTTGAAAATGTTTCTCATTCAGATTTTTTCGCGAAATTTTGCATTTAAGCTAATTTTATGATTACAAATAACAGACATTTTGCTTTGGAAAGAAAACTAGTGGCATCGTTTTCTTGAGTCCATTTCACATGTTTAATTTTTTAACCACCTTGTATTGCTTTCCATATTTGACCAATAATGTAGTTTCAGAAGAAGCAAAATATTTTATAAAGAATGACATTTTTTCAAAAAAATTTAAAATAAGAACGTATCTGGAGATACACTGTATATTGGAATAATAATAATAATTTGACAATGTAAAAGAGAAATATAAATTTGACAATTTATTATTACCAATTAATGGTTTTGTGACACTTAAGCTGAACAAATTCCTATGATATATGGTTGGAATCATAACATGTTATTTTTTACACCACTTTAACAACGTATAACTGTTTAAATGGGAAACAAAAACAAACAATCCACTCCTGTGTCAACCATTCATTAGCTATTTGATTTTGCCAAAGGAGACGGAATTGCGCAACAAAGTGGTTGTACTGGATTTGAACATACACGGGATCGGGCTGTACCGGTCGACTGGTACAGCACATGTCAAGCCTTATTTAGCGACTGCCTGATATTTAGTAAATAACCGATACAATGACATTTATTTTTTTAACCTTATACCCTCTGGGATATTGTTCGTTGTTGTTCCTCATCCTACATCAGTTCTCTCTATAGTTTCTTCTTCATAAAAAAGTATTCATCGTAGAGGTAAATAATTCATTGGAGTTTGCGTATTTAAGCCTCATAATTTGAAAATAATTTTAGAGCTGTTATTAAAAAATGCGTATCTTGGAAAACGGACGATAGTGAATGATAAACTTTTTCTATGAATTCTATGATAACCACCATGTGACAGTATTCAACTGACTTTATCCTGAGAAGCCTTTTTATCGAAACACTTCATTCATACAATAAATGCTCTGATTATCCACAAATGAATCGATGCAGATACCTAGATTCACGTTAATGGCGAAATTCAAATAAATTTCTACATAAGTAGCTCAAATATGAGACGATAACATTATAAAAAAAGATAAACTATATTCTTATAAACTACGAATGATACAGCAATTGACTAAGCAAACGTCCATATCGAAGATTCGTTTTATGAAAAAGATAACTAACAAACTAAAAGTTAATCCAAACATTTATTTGCATGATCTTTTTTTTAACATATATGTAAATCGCTATAAAATAGTATGCTGTTGTGACATAAATCCACAATTCATCAGTAGAAGTCATATCCAATTTCCACAGAAACTAAATGATTCAACTGATATATTCAGTAGCTCACGTATGGTACCTTTGTTATTTATAAAGAAAAAAATTGACAGGATCAGTATACAAATGTCTCATAGAAAACAAGTATGTTTGCAATTAGTTATTATAAATAGAACACTATATTATAGCAAAGATACAGATTTTGTTTATAAACAGCCCTGAAAAAAATATAATACTGAAAGTGAAATATCTTTACAACTGAATTGTTTTATATTTAACAAATTTTTCTTTAAATTAATTTTGAGAATAAATCCTCAAAGCACATTTCTTAGAATGAAACTTCATTATAAGGGCCTTCTTATTCCTTTAGAAGAAACACGAAAATACTGAGAACATATACAGGGTGTCCGAACCAAAAGAAGGCACCCTGAATAACTTTGGAGATAAAATTTTTTTGAAAAATTGATGAAACACGTCGACCTTGTTTCCAAGGGAGACATATTTTAATGTAATACTTATATACCTATCATCATCCCTCTATTCTACAAGGCCACCCCCTCAAAAAAATTCAAATAGCAAGGGTTGTCGAGTGATACATCTTTTGAAAGGTCTTTCAATTCTCTACATAACTGTGTAATTTTTTTTAACTTTTATCGATTCGTTCTTAAGGAAAATAATTTTATTTTTGATGATTATACACAATCGAAATCGTTTAAAAAATCTAAAATACACAGCACTGGGTATTGAAATTTATAATAAAACTCCATTTTTTAGTGCTCTCAAATCAACACGAGTCTTTTCGACAAAAAACACTTTCCTTGTCCATTTAGTTTTAGAATAATAAAAGATTCATAAGTATTTGATAGTCCTTGAACATTAATTTGTTCACAACCAATTTTAAATCGAGATACATTTTACCAGAGTGAGTTTTCAAAATGATTTATACCCTTCAGGAGAGAATAGAAATTGTCAGCATTTATTTAAAAAACGATAATTGTGCTAGAGCTACGGAGCGCATATTCAATAGAAATTACCCAGATAGAAGGGGTTGGTTCTCAGTATGTTTTACAATTATTGATAAAATTTATGAAAACAGATTCTGTAGGAAGCAAACAGCATGAACCTCAGCGATCGATTAGGAATGAAGCAGTCGAAGTGGCAGTTCTGGGTTATTTGCATATGGATAATACTCAATCGATCAGGAAAGTAGCTGAGACTTCCTGTGTATCACGAAGCAGTGTTCATAGAATTGTAAAGGCCCACAAATTTCATCCATATGAATTTAAATTGGTACACGAATTAAACGAAGATGATCCCGATCGTCGGCTTGAATTCTGTGAGATTTTTAGTGAACAATTAAACGGTAATGCCAATCTACTGTGCAATACGTGTTTTTCTGATGACATTTCAGTTAAATGGGGAGGTAAACAGGCACAATTGTAGGTATTGGAGTGAAACCAATCCACATTTGTTCATGGAAACTCATACCCAAAGGCCTCAGAAGTAAAGTGTTTGGGCTGGCATCTTAGGGGATCACATTGTCGGGCCGTTTTTTATTCCTGTCAATTTAAATGGCGAAAGGAACCTCGTTAGAAAATAACATCGACCCAATGATTACCAAATCCTGGAAGAAGACGATAATCTTTTAAAGGGCGAACTGTTTCTTCAACAGGATAGGGTACCCCCACATTTTGCTATAGCAGTCCGTCAATTTTTGGATAATCGGTTTCCTGAGCGATGGATTGGAAGAAGAGGTCCTGTGGAGTGGCACGCTAAGTCACCCGATTTAACTCCCTTGGATTTTTTCTGTGGGGACATTTGAAATCGAATGTATTTGCAACAAAACCAGCATCTCTGGAAGAGTTACGTGAAAAAATTGTTCGAGAATACCGTTTATTGACTCCATATGTGTTCAGAAATGTTCGTACAGAATTTCAAGACAGATTATACTACTGTATGGAAGTAGGTGGGGGTCATTTTGAACAATACATATGATAATTTAAACTGCTTCTTCTATTTTTATTTCCCGAACCTAAAATAATGAAACAATTATTTTTCTGGAACGAATAGATAAAAGTTTAAAAAAAAACACAGTTATGTAGAGAATTGAAAGACCTTTCAAAAAATGTATCACTCGACTCCCTTTGCCATTTGAATTTTTTGAGGGGGTGGCCATGTATGGTAGAGGGATCATGATAGGTATACAAGTATTACATTAGATATGTCCCCCTTGGAAACAAGGTCGACGTGTTTCACCAATTTTTCAAAAAATTTTTGTCTCCAAAGTTAATTCTATTTTTGGTTGGGACATCCTGTATACTAATTAAGACATGTCTCTTATTTATTGCCTTGGGTAACGTAGAAATGTATTTCTTTCAAAGGGACCATTTCGAATTCGGAAGAAATATTAAGATAAATAAAATAATGTAATGTGCAAAGTATTTGATTAATGTTAATTATTTATTTAGATAAAAAAAGTGTAGATCGTACAACTGTCAAACGTTAGGAGAAACTTTATCAATTCAATTAAATGTGCAAACTCTCAAACACCAGCTTTCATACAATAATACAACTTCTGTTTGAAACGAGTCATTAAATTTTGAAGAATTTGTGGTATTATTTGATGGCATTTTTCAACACTACGATATAGCAACTCTTCCAGAGACTCCGGTTCCGATGAATATATTTTGCTCTTCAAATGACTCCACAGAAAAAAGTCGAGTAGAGTTAAATCTGTAGATCTGCTCGACCATTCCATAGCATCTCTCCATTCAATCCATTGTCCATGGGTCCAAATATGTCCTAACAGCCCTGCATAATGTGGAGAGGCTCCATCTTGTTAGAACATCAAATGGCCTTCCAGGTAACGATCATCATTTTTATTAATACCAACGAATAATAGATGAATAAGATATTCTAGTAATTACAAATACGATTTACCTGTCAGATTACCATCAAGAAAAATGGGTGAAACCAGACGGTATCTAAAAATATACGCCCCCACATTCAGTTTTTGAGGAGTTTGAGTGTGAGCTTCGTGGAAGACTCTTGAATTAGCATCCGACCAATAGCGACAGTTAAAACGATTTATAGTTGGATTTAAGAAAAAGTCCACGTCAGAAAAACAGATGTTAAAGAGAAAAATCCTATCAGCAGCTATGCGTGCAGTCATAACTTAACATAACTCCTATCGGGGATCAAAATCATCCTCATTCAGTTCGGGTACCAAATGAATTTTCTAAGGATGAAATTTATAATGTTTCATGATTCAGCGAATGGTCTTTCTATCAAATCAAATCAAAACAATTTATTAACAATGAATAAACAACAATGTAATAACAGTAGCCAATTTACTCGTGCTCAAAGTTGGGTCTGCAGCAACTAGTCCTAAAACTGCAATCTCAATAACTTATTTCCTTCCGGAAGTTCACGTTCAGGGTCCCGTTTCTTGTTAACCAGTGATCCGGTTTCTCGAAACTTTTCCACTAACTCCAAAATGTGTTTTCTATTCACATGCTTGTCCAGATGTTGGTCATTGATTAAATTTGCTACACGGTTGTTGAACTCATTACTTTATAAAAAAAAATGGTGATTATTTCAACCGTTTCCACAATTGTGTAAACTATTGTTGAGAATTAAATTTGTAGCTGGTATTAAAAAAATTAGTCGAATGGGCAACACAAATGCTCCCATTAGTTTATCACCAGAAATGCCCGCACAAATGTTGATTGCAAACTGTATCTGATGTCTCGATTGAAAAAAACATGTGAAAATTAACATGACCGTTTCTAGTAAAGTTTGCCTCGGTAAATAAAATATGAGATGAAAAATTTGGTAACCGCCTCAGCTTTTGCAACAATTGTAGGCGTAGTCATTATGATTTAAAGCATGGATACGCTGTACATGGAAAGGGAGGAGAAGTTGTTAGTGAAGAATTCGCCTAACGACAGAAAAACTTATGTTAAGCATGTGCGTAACTCGTTATACACTAATTCTAGGATTTTGTTCAACTAGTTTCAAGACACGCTCTTCCATCGCCAGTGTTCTTACGAACCTTACTCTACCGTGATTATTTACTCTTGCCACTCTCATTTAAGCATTGACTTGCATTTTCAATTTCTACATTTGATTATTTTCATTTCATACAAAAGTTACACTTTAGACGATCACCATTATGACATTAATTAAAATTTGCAAAACCGATTGTTATCAAGATTTTATTTAAGCGTCACAATACTGCTGCCCTTTTCTTGCTAGGGTAAATTCATACTTAAATCCTTCGCCCTAATAACTTGTCAAAAAAGGAAAATTTAAAAATCAATTTAGATTGTGATACTACTCAAATGAAGGAAAATCATTTTCTTTCACCAAGAACAGAAATTTTTGAATTAACAAATCGGAATTTTTAAATGAAAAATGTTCCCTTTTCTCAGATTAAGCATTAAATCATATTTTATAGTTTTGTTTTGTAAACAACTAATTTCTTAAAATTTAAATTATAGTATTAATTACTCATGGGCGTCGCCCTTAAAATTTCCGGGGGGCGGAGCATTTTTTAAGAAATACGTTAGCATTGCTGTAATGTATCGTCATTGGCACTTTATTAAATTGCTAAGAACTGTTTTTGTTTATATACGAGCACCCAATGGTACAAGTTTATTGTTTTATTGCCTAACCTTTGTACAGGGTGAGTAAATTTCGATGTTTGCATAGGGTAACTCGGTAACTGTATGAGATACAAAAAAATTGAAGACACTGCTCGATCTCTTTTTTTTGAGAAAAATTCACTGGTGAAAACAAAAATTTGTTATCGTCTTTTGTTTTCGAGTTATAAACAGAAGGTCGATTTATCGACTTTTAGACATATCAGTATCTTGGTTGTTTGTAAAGTTATGAAAAAATAACTTTTACATTGTTGAGGCAGTTTTTTCTGTATAAAACAGTTTCGTCGAGAAAATTAAAAAAGGTGCAATTTCGAGTTATGGCATAAAGTTGTATTTTTTTAAATGGGAATCATAGTTGGCTGTGGTTTAGTTGAAGAGGAATTTTTTTTCTCTTCCAAACTATATATCATAAGTGGGGTCGCTTTTGATGTGTAAGTATTTAATAGCGAAAATAATCTATTAGTAGATTACTTTTTGCGTTTTTTTTATGTTTATTCCAAGTAGGCGTGTGTCATCTATGACAGTGTTTATCCGTTTCTCAGTAAATTGCATATTAATAATTTTGTTTCCGTCATAATTACACCCCACTTGATCGTAAAAGTGAAGATGTCTTACGAAAATTACGAGAAATATGATATGCTAGAATGCTTTATTCAAGGTAATAATAACAATTGTGTTATTGCATTCAAAATATATTTCAATCGTTATCCAGAAAGAAGACAACCTAATAAAGCTATTTTTAAGAGGTTAAAAGAAAATCTCATTAATTGTGGGTCCTTCAACAAGCCAAGGACAAGAAATTACAACATTGGAGATGCTGAAGAAACTTCTATAACTGTAATTGGAATGGCGGTTGCAAATCCTTCAATTTCAAGTCGTCAAATTGAAGTTAGTTCTGGGATTTCAAGATGTCGAGCTTTGGGTATTTTTGAAGACACACAAATTTAGGCATTATACAATAAGGAAACAACATCACTTGCAACCAACTAGCTTCAGCGACGCGACGATTGTAGTTTTGCATATGGTATCGTTAAAAAAGTCAACAAGATCTTAACGCCACTTTTTTTCTTTTTGGGATCACATTAAAGATAAATTATACAAAAAAACCAGTACCGACATAAATGAGCTCAGACAAAATTTTATAGACTGTGTAAATTTCATTTCAAATCTTCATATTTATAATGCAATTCAGAGTGTTATGAAGAAGTGTAATTTATGTATCGAACATAACGGACATTTACTTTAATTTGAATTTTTATTTTGTAATTATAATGTATTATAAAATTAGATATAAATATCAGTTTTTTGTTCTTGGCTTGTTGAAGGACGCACAATTACAAGTGGCTTAGGACTATTCTACGTCTTTCCATACGAGTCAACAAAGACTATCATCCAACAATGTTATAAAAGAAATTCTGAAACCAAAGCGAGAAATGTGTTCTTTTAATAAACTGTGGAGTTAAAAAAAACGACGAAACTAATGTCTAAATACTGTACAATTTTAATAAACTTATGATATTAAAAATAGTCAAAAGCCAGGGGAGGGCGACCGCCCATGACATTAATACTATACTATTAATTATTGAACATTTTGTTTCATTAAGAACAGCGATTTTTGAATTAAGAAAATTACATTCTTGAATGAAAATTTATCATTTTTCTTAAATTGAACTTCAAGTATCATCAACGGAGATTTTATATGTAAATTTAATAAACTAATCATTTTCTTAAATTTCGATTTTGATATTATTGAGACTGAGATAGTCTGTTTCTTTATGTCAGTAAAATTTACTTAATTAAAAGAAATTTTGCAAGAACTTTTTTCTTAACTGAAATTTATTGAAATACTAATCTTAAGCATATTCGGTAAATGCAAAAAAGATATTTTCTATATTACTAGTTAATATTTTTTAAATATATATATATATATATATATATATATATATATATATATATATATTTATATGTATATATATATATATATATATATATATATATATATATATATATATATATATATATATATATATATATATATATATATATATATATATATATATATATATATATATATATATATATATTATATGTATATATATATATATATATATATATATATATATATATATATATATTTATATGTATATATATATATATATATATATATATATATGTATATATATATATATATATATATATATATATATATATATATATATATATATATATATATATATATATATATATATATATATATATATATATATATATATATATATATTTTACATTATGTTTACAAAAACTTAGATTTAAGAAACAAAGTTATAGCCCTGTTTATAGATCTTTCCAAGGCTTTCGATTGTGTAGACCATGATATTCTACTGAGGAAAGTAGAATGTTATGGTCTGCGTGGTCAATGTAACAAGGTTCTAAAGTCCTATCTTACAAACAGGAAACAATTTGTAGATTTTTTTTGGCGAAAGATCTGTGAACTGGACGTTGATATATGAGTGCCCCAGGGTAGTGTCATAGGTCCACTACTACTTCTGTTATATCTTAACAATATAGATGAACGTATCTCCACATTTTTCTGTGCAGTTGCAGATGATATAACTGTTGTATCAAGTGGTAGAACTGTAGAGGAAGTGACTAGAAGTTTAAACTCAAATCTACAACACATTTATACTTTCATCAATGAAAATAGATTAATCATGAATCAAGCAAAAACTTTTTGTTTACAGTTTCATCCGATAAAATCCAATTATAGTTATAGTCCTTTAATAAAATTAGAAAACATATCAATTCAAAAGGTTTCAGAGTTTAAACTTTTAGGGAATTCATATATAGATTTATCACTTGATTGGAAAACTCATATTGATACACTTTGCAAAACGTGTGCCAGTAACTGCTTTGCTATAAATAGGCTATCTGACATTTGTAGTGTCACTGTTGTAAAAACATTTTATTTCTCCAATTTTGAGTCTCGGTTAAGATATGGAGTGATTTTCTGGGCTAGTGCATCTGCTGCAAATCGTGTTTTTGTGTTGCAGAAAAGGGCAATACGTTTCATTTATGGCCTGAAATATAGGGAATCATGTAAACATACTTTTATACAGCAAAGAATTTTAACTTTGCCGTGTTTATATATTTTGGAATTATTATGTTTCGTAAAAAAAAATCACAATTCAAAATTTACATATCAAAACTCTAACCATCTGTATCCTACACGTTATGGCCCTGATCTGCAATACGATTTACATCGACTGCAATTGTACAAATCCGACCCATACTACATGGGTGCTGTACTATACAATAAACTGGATGCTAAAGTAAAGTCGATAAATAATGTAAAAAAGTTTATCATCGCTGTTAAAGAAGTCCTTCTAACAAATGGTTTTTATTCTGTTCAAGAATATCTACAATCTTAAGGGCCCCATTCACATTGAGATCTGTATCGATACATGTATCGATACAAATCTCATTGAAATGTGTATCTAGTATCAAGTACCACATACACACTGAGACGGAATCATGATATACACACTGAAACGGAATCATGAGACTCCATTTCAATTTCAAAGGCGAAACCGAAATGTTAACTCAACCAGTGATGGTGGCAGTTGCAGTAGCACTATCGGAAGCTTTAAAGGAAAAAAGGCGTAGAAAGAGAATATGGACCAAGCAATGGTTACGTAGCTGTCTATTTGAGTATTCCTTCGATGCAGAATTCCACAAACACGGATATAATTCGTAAATATTTAAAAAGTCTTCCCAAAAGTCTCTGTCTGCCGACATCGTTACCTATTTCACTTTCTATTATTATTAGAATAATAATATATTGATGTATGCTAGCGCGATACAAGAGACAGACAAATACACGTTGCGACAAGTAGATATTCGTATCAGTTGCACTCGCGCGGTATCGAAGTTTCTCAACAGTGAAACAGGCGGCGATACCAGCTGATACCGATACACCGATACTGAGTCAATCAAATACATATAGAGATTTGTATCGCGATACCGATACTTGCAACATATATCGATACAGATCTCAATGTGAATGGGGCCCTTTAAGATTAAAAATATGGTTCTTCTGTTATATTTTAATCACTATTGTTTTTTATTTTTCTTTCTTTTATTTTCATTTGTATATTTCATGTTTTTAATTGACGTATCCTATATCATTTTTTTGTATGATCTACTGGATGAATAAAGTTTGTTATTTGTTATATATATATATATATATATATATATATATATATATATATATATATATATATATATATATATAGATATATATATATATATATATATATATATATATATATATATATATATATATATATATATATATATATATATATATATATATATATATATTCTTGCTTTAAGAAATGTTTTTACCGTGTATGTTTTGTAAATAAATAATAGTTTATTTTAAAATAATTCCTTAAGACTAGCAGGTCTTATGTTGTACAATATATCAAAATTATTATTAAGGAAGTACTCTGATATCTAATTTAGAATTAGCAAGTATGTATTTCAATTTACAATTCTTAATATTTGAATTTAATTAAGTAATGAGTAAATCAATGAACCTGCTAAGTCAAAGTTTCATTGCTTTTAATATTTATTGAATCGAATTTTCACCGCTTTTAATAAGAACAACAATAAATTAGAGAAAGAATTTTCAGTCAATCCATAAACCATGTAAACGCCTCCGGCCGAACTCAATACGTACCGCAAAGTAAACTCCATTCTCCCATGTTAAACGCATTAAATAATTAATTACCAACACAAAACAAATTACAACTATGCACTTGTGTGCGTGGAATAACAATGTAAAATGCCAAAACATTAAACAGTAATTAAGTCACTGGATATGATCAAGGAACTACAACGTGACATGATGTGTTTTGAATATGAACTAACCAAATAATTATTTTGGATGACTATAAAAATTAGTTGAGATATAAATTTATAATTAAAGTAATGTTTTTATTTATGTATTGTATTTGCGAATACGCACAGCAGAAGAGAATTCTTAGCTTTATATTTAAACATATTATATAGGATGTTTCACATCGTCATAAATGAATCTCAAATACTAGACAGCAAATTAAGCCGATTTAACCAAATTTAGCTAGACGAAGAAATCGCTGAAGATGTAGTGCACCCATTTTAAACTTATTAGATACCCCCAAAATCAAGAAAACTATACAGATTAAACCAAAAGAGCCTTCATATAATTGAATTAATTGATATGTAAGAGTTTACTTATATACCTGTAATATATGCATCAGATCGGAAATCAATATTGTGGAAGGAAGTCGGGATAGATGTACGTAATATTATACGTAACTGGTATTTTCTCCTAATTATTTTTTCAATTAAACTTACAGAGTATCCAATACTCGCAGCTATATCCTTAATCAATACCTTTTCTTTTTTAAACCTCTCCTTATTGAAAAGGAAGCTTAATAGGTGATGAACCAGAAAATTCGCGCAATGGTGAGAGTCCTTAGGGACACATCTTAGAGTACTGGTATCTTTTCTGTACATGTCAAATTCTAACTTATTTTCACTATTCCTAATTATTAATACATCTAAAAATGGTAGTTGTCCAGAGTTTTCAATTTCATATGGAAATTTAATTGATGCGAAACGACTGTTTAATTTAGAAACAAAGTCCTCAAATCAGTGACTTGTGTGTCAAACACTGCAAAAATATCATCCGCATACCTAAGTCAAACCTTGGGGAAATACTTAAATTCTTCTTTTGCTACTGTTTCAAATTTGTTCATGAAGAGACAATGAATGATGACAAAGAGTTATCCATTGCTGTTCCATCATGTTGTTCGAAGAAATTTTCAAAAATTCAGCTTCTTGCAACTGGGATAATTTTCACATAACTAATGATATCATAGGAATTAATCACAGAGAAACTATTACTGCCATAGGTAAACTCTCCTTTGACCTTTGTCCATTGTTTTTAAATGTTCCGATACCACAGGTATTAGACTATCTTAAAGACCTACTCGAATCAAACAATCTCAGTCAAGATGTGGTAAAAGAATATCATCAACTCACTAAACTGCATGAAACAAAATAGCTTTCAATTAACCGATGCAGAAGCAAATATTACGACTATAAGGAGGCACACTTGCTGAGGACTATATTGAAAATTTGGTGCAAAATAAAACAAAAATAGCAATCGAGTACTACAAGGTGCAACTAAAGTCCAAAAAAGTATAAATCTAAGTAACGAAAATATTTCATTTACTGAAATTCTTTTGGATATTAATTTGAATAGTTGTGAGAATGTAACATTTACTATCAATGTTAATTAATAAGAATTATAATATTCGTTCCATTATTGGTTATGCTTGCCTGTCAAGGTAAAGCAGAATTATGAAAAAAGTAAGTTCTCGTGAGGAGTAAAACACTTCAACTTCGAATCTATGTATAATCATAAATTCTTTGCAGTATCTTGTATTTCATGATGGTCTTATTGAATACAAATATTAATCAGAGTCAAAATTCTAGCTTGAGTTAGATTTCTTCCAAAGAACCGCAAATTTAGTTAGATTCAAAGATAAGCTAAATTTCTCAGAATTAAAAATTAATAAATGAACATCATTGATCTTGTTACAAAATATTAAAACATCGTCAGGACAAAAAGAGTAATATAGCCAAGTGTCGCCAGCAGTGGCGGCTCGTGACAAATATTTTTGGCCGTGCTGGATAAAGAAAATGCTTGGAAAAAAGTGAGAAAAATGTTTATTTAAAAAAAATTCATTTGTTTATGTGTAAGATTAATACGTCGCTCCTTATTTGCAGCAAATTTATCAATAAATTTTTTATTGGAATTTGGTATTGCGGTTATAATTCATTGACAACATCGAAAGAGCGGTTAGTCGATCTTCACACATTGAGTTTCTCAAAAATGTTTTGATCCGTTTTAAAGTAGAAAAACTACGTTCCACTTCAGCCGTAGTCATGGGCGTAGAATTTCCAGCAATTTCTTAGTTTCTCCCATTGTTTCTCCCAATTTATTGAAAATAATAAATTTGGGAAAAAGGTACTGTACCACGTATTTTCCTGCATCCACTGTTTAAATATAATACAGACAATTCTGTTTTAAGTCGTTGTTTATTTAGAATATTATAAGAAGAGCAAGTAAGTTCTAATTCATTGTCTGGAAATTTGTTATGGTTTTCCACATATTTTTCCGAACAAAGTGGTTTGTGAACGCAAAATGCTCTTTTGCATTGTTTATTATCACATCACATACCTCAATGCAAGCAGCACGATGATCTAATTTATTGTTGTTGGGACGTTTCCTTCTGGTTTCGATGGAAGCATCAATGCTGAGATTTGATGCTTGCTCAATAATGGAGTCTATTATATTTCTAACACCATTAATATTTTATTCAAACACCTTTGTGACTCTTTGGCTTCTGTCGCATCCATGCTTCCTTTCTGCAGCTGATTATACAAAACATTGACATGAGGCATAACACAATGAAAAAAGTCAACCAAAAGTAAAATTTAGATCTTGTAGAATACGTCGAATACCTGAAGCCTGCTTGCAAGTCATTGCGTTACAATCTTCTTCTAATTGTTCCATGCATTTAATAATAGAGTCACTATATTCGTATAGAACATTAACTGTACGCATTAAAATTTAGACGAGTAGGAATAGAACGGGGCATCTTTCGTCCCACAATTTTATCCAGCAGTGCCACACGTTGGAGTGAATGACTAAAAAATCCCGGAATGTCGTGAAAATCTCCAAAAAAAAAATTCGAACTTGAGAATTTATGGAACATGCTCTAGATAAAAATAAATTAAGTTGGTGTGCATAACAATGTACAAAATGAGCATTTTTGTATTTTTGTTTAATTCGCGCCACGTTCGCCACTCATTACCGCGGCACCTTCATCACTTTGCGCTATAAGTTTGTCACTATTATCTTTTAATACTGGGCCTATCACACTTAAAATAGTTTCGGACAATGTTTCTGCATCATGTTTTGCCGGAAGCAAAAATTTCCATTTCCATTTTTTGTTACATATCGAACAATTTTTACCATTTGAAACTTTGCAGAAACATCTGTAATTTCGTCGGCCATTACTGCTAAGAATGGTGCTTCATCTATATCACGCTGAATTTCTTCATGGCATACTTCTAACATACAATCTAAAAGGTCGTTATGTATGCTTTTTGATGTACATTTAAAAAATTTTGCACTTTTAAGGTGTTTGTTTAGAGTTTTATCAAGTTCTGAAGGAAAGTTAACTAGCCCGCGAAAAATTCCCGGGTTTTCAGATGATTCAGATTCATCATGTCCATGGAGTGCAAGATGATATGCTCCACAGAACTTAATACAATTTATAATTCTTGATAAAACGTATCTATTTTTGGTCACTTCCTCATTATGCTTCTGAATATTTAGCCAGTAAGTGGAATCAAGTTGGGCCTGCGGATGTTAATTTTGCCAAATAAGTTATTTGTAATAGCGCTGTTGTACACTTGTGATTTTGGTGGAATCCAACCTAATTATGGGGATTTCCCCATAATTAGGTTGGATTCCGCCATTGGAATATTTATTCCAATCGAGAAACCTGCAATTTAATTTCGCATGACATATTTTTTTCCATCAATTTGGACAGGAGAGGTAGAATGTTAATAGACCATAGAGTCCTCAACTCATATAGCTTCATCTTGTTGAAGGATTAGAGGAGCAGACTATTTTTCTTACTATTTTTTTTTACATTTACTATTTTGGATGTATTCTTTTTTGTTTAAAAAAATTTACTGAACCTTGTAATTTTCTTTAATATTAGATATTAGGTATTTTAAAATTGACAGAGGGTTCTTATTTTTTGTTTAAATGAATGTAAAACGATATTTTTTCTCATTTAAAAGCATCTTTTCAAATTTGGATTTAATTTAGATAATTGTTGCTATTTTTAATGTGTTTATTTTTAATTTTCAATTAACCGTTCGGCGTAAATTTTGTTGTTTTGTCCCTTCTGTTATTATTATAATAAACGAACATTCTTTAAAAGAAGTTATTGTGTAAATCATAATCAACCTGCCAACATAAATGAGTTGGTACATATTGTCAAAAATTAATCTAAACGTGTTAAGTCCCAAATCGTCCGTCCTACGTGATTTTTATCCGACACGGCACTAATTTCAATTAAAATCAATAGGTGGTCGCCGTAAAAAGTTTTTTATAGTACGTTCTTCTATATTTATAAACAGATTTTCATAATCGATGATTTGACGGAATGCTTTGGTATTCTTCACTACACGCATTCTTGTCTTCGTTAATTGTATTTGTTTTAGTTATTAAGGTAGAATGACTAATTTATACGGTACTAGTATTCGAACTGTTTGGTATACACTTTCTCTTTCTATTGATAATAGTAAGCAATGAAATGACCACACATACAGCAATTTTTTAAATATCATATTTCAATTATAAACAGTTTTAAAAAAGCGAATAAATTCAAACGATTTTCTTCATAAATTTAAAACCTGTATTATGAAATGCATGTGTGACAAAAAAAGTGAGTTTAACTAAATTTACATGCTTTTTTATCTGCTTTCCTTTAGATAACTTGTATACAGGGTGGAACAGGATCATGGTACACCCCCTTTTGTCCTTTAGTTTTAAAGATAATTGATTGAAATTTGGGATATTTTATATACATAATAAGTGGCACTTTTTGACATACAAGTGATTTTTTTAAATTTTGTTTGTATTTATCGCACGTTTTAATACGGATATGTGAATAAATTCCTTATTAATAGTACTAATAAATGGTACCACGGTACCAAGATGGTTCCATTTGAAAAAATAAAGTTTTGCCCCAAGAACCATTTTGATGAACTGTATTTGCTCATAAATCACGTAATTTAGTATTTTTGACGGGATTTAGATTTTTCTAATATTACACGGGTCATTTAGAATAAATCGGAACAGTCATGGCACACTTAAATGGAAAACTAAAAATTATATTATAAAAAAATACTGACATTTGAAATGTCACTTATTTGTTATGGTTGGATTCCAGAAAATTATGTATAATTTAAAAAATACAATAATATACAGGGTGTTTCTTTAAAAATCGAAAGTTAGTGTCACTTCCGGCGAAACCGGAATTGAAAAAAAAATCACTTGTATGTCAAAATGTGCTGCTTATTATGTATATAAGATATCCCAAATTTCAATCAACTATCTTCAAAACTAAAGACGAAAAGGGGGCTGTACCATGATCCTGTTACACCCGGTATGTACCTACTTTATACCTACTTATTTCATAACATGACTATATTTTTAGTTTCTGTTAAGTGGCTCTTATTTTTTTCATGGAACCTCTCAGACAGAAAGGTTCCATGAAAAAAATAAAGAATTGATAAAGATATTCCTACACAAAAATAATGATCAAGTTTAATTTCAAAAATTCTTAACAATAACAAACAGAACAATACTAATAACCAAAACCAAGAAAATAACAAACGATACCACAAAATTCCTTACATAAGAAACTATTCAGAGAAACTTAATAGAACTCTATCAAGAAACGGTTCAGTAATTGCATACAAAAGTGAGAACACTATTGGAAAAAATTTTTTTACTAAATTAAAAGATCTAGAGTCTAATGTTGTATATAAGATTACAAGCTCAGAGTGTAATGGTGTATACATAGGCACTACAGGAAGATATTTTAAAAAACGATTATCTGAGCATATGGCTGACTAAAAATTTCCATGCAAAAAAAAATCCAACTCAGTTAGTTGAGCATTTTATCCAAAAAGGGCCACACAATTGCATTTAATGAAGCCAAAATAATAGTCAAAAATAACAACTACAGAAATAGAACGTTTAACGAAATGATCTGTATAAAAACGAACCCTAACAGCGCTTACTTTAACATTATTGACCACCTAAAAAAGTACTATATATATATATATATACCCCGACCTGCATTGAATTACACTTTCAAATCATGACAGATGGAAAGCCAATATCATTTGTCAATTCCTAACCAGACATAGATCGATTTCGAACTTATTTGTTCACTTCAGTATGCCATAGGTTATGGAACAGACAAATGATAGTGGCCAACCTGCTAGTTATATACTAACTAAGGTGAAGTGAATAGTGGTGAGAGGTATGAAACTTCTCATATGGTCTGAATGCTACTATCCGACCGACATCCTAGATGTCTCTGTGGCAGATAGCGACTTGCATCACAGCAAGTACCGAGAGCGGCGACCCCTAGCCCAGGTGGACTAAACTATGTTATTAAATATGATTTGAAGGAAACAACTACTCAGCGGGCAAATACCCCGACCTGCATTGAATTACACCTTCAAATCATGACAGACAGCAGGTTGGCCACTATCATTTGTCTGTTCCATAACCTATAGCATACTGAAGAGAACAAATAAGTTCGAAATCGATCTATGTCTGGTTAGGAATTGACAAATGATATTGGCTTTCCATCTGTCATGATTTGAAGGTGTAATTCAATGCAAGTCGGGGTATTTGCCCGCTGAGTAGTTGTTTCCTATATATATATATATATATATATATATATATATATATATATATATATATATATATATATATATATATATATATATATATATATATATATATACATATATATATATATATATATATATATATATATATATATATATATATATATATATACAGAAATATATATTAAAAAAGATAATAGGATCACGGAAGTATCATACATTAGTGCCATTTCAATCGCCAAACGTAGCAATTATAATTATGTTGTTTCTGTTCAATAGACATTTTATAAAAGAAAAGTTACGTAACTAATATGTTCAGTAAATATTTTGATAAAATGACACACAGAATTTTAATTTAATCGTAAGTTTTTATATTTACATATCTTCTCTAATTTTATTTTTTTATCACCCTGTGTTTTCGATAATTTTACATTTTCCAAGTTTGAGAAAAAATTTTTTTTTAAAGTGCTTACTTTCTTTTATATCTATTTTTAATGTAAAATAATAAACATATAAGAAAATCATATTATTTATATCATTGTTTAAGCGTTTTTAGTGTCCTGAAGAAGCTAATAAATTTAGCGAAACGTCGTCGACAAATTAAAAAAGGAAAATTTTATGTAATTTTTATAATCCCTTAACTCACCTAAAAAGTACTCTTTATATGTGAATTATATTTTCGACACCATATTCGAAAGAACTTTATATTTTAAACATAGCCGTGCACGCTGAAGGAATCAAGGGGACTTTGGTACTTCTTAATGCAGAAAGTCAAGTTCAGCGATGGTCGTGGAGAATAACGGATCTTGGAAGACACACAATTGAAAATCGGATCAGCAGATATGCAACACCTACGTAAGAAATCGATCTTTTTACAAAATCTAAACACAACTTCAGTTAATATAGCCCTGGAATTCGTATAAATCTATGCGTTTGACGTAAAAATGACAACATGAAAAAAAATACACAGAGAGCGCAATTCGAGTAATTTTGTCAGTATCAGTTTTGTAGAGTAAATTTTTTAGCAGTCAGGTACAGGCACACAAATAAAAAACATTCAGTTAAACATTTTACCTCGCAGATAATATAATTTCTCGAACTCATTATTTCTTAAATATTAGAATATTATAACGTGACTCCTGTAATACGCACGCTACTGAAAGTAAAGTACTAACACTGGAGTATGCCACTTTTTCTCGAAAAATTAGTGTAAAATTAGTTTTTTCAAATGTTTACTGAAATATCATTTTTTTTTTGGTTTACCAAATGTTTAACACCCCGTAAATCGTAATGAAAAACTTAAGACCCATGTTAATATAAACTTTGTCCTTATTTTAATATGGTATACCAGAAGGAAGCAAGACCCTGTATTAATGGCATTAATCTGAAATCTGAATGGAGAGTGAAAAAATGTAAAAAATAAATGGCGTTTCAGTTAAAATCTGTTTTTAAAATATCTACTTTTGATTTTAAAATTGCAAGGTAACTGATAAATAAAAATTGAATATTTTCTGTCTATCGTCTCTGTGTAATTAAATCTAGAAAACAATCCAATTTTCCAGGTAAGAAATTGATTGATCAAACTTTACAGCATTAAGCGTACCTGTCTATTAAAATTGGCAGAGTCGGACTGCGGTTCCTGAGTCGTAGTTTCATTTGGAAATTTTATTTTCCTAGATTTTCTAAAAGTCCGAATAAAATGTGTCAAAAGAGAATTTATGGATCTCCAGGCCCTCAAAAATTTTACTCATATGAAATTTGAAAAGTTTCAAGAAAAAAAAATTTTTTGATTTTTTCTCAAAAACAAATTTTAACGGGAATTTTTACATTCACATAGAAAAGTGCTATAATTGACTCGGCAATTACAGTTACTTTTTCTTGGAATTTCACGAACCGCTGCTGTCCCAAATATATTTTTCACAATACTTGCCATTAGCCATCACAGTTTTTGAACTTGAACCGTTTATTACAGTAAAGTCGTTAAAATATTATTTATGGCTATTCATATACACTTGTTTCTGAAATATATTCAAAAGTATTATAAAAAATCTGTTGCATTCCACTGAAACAAGCAGTGTTACTCAATATACATATATCCTATTTCTATTTTATGTTCCATGTTGAAAGATAACTCGGTATCCTGCACGGCTGATTTTTATTGACATAACAGTTATTTACATAAAGGTATTTATTTAATGAATGTTTATACCTACCGATAAAAAAAAATCTAAAAAGTTTGGAGTCATACTTTTAACTTTTATCAATAACTAATTAATTACTATTTAAATTTAACTGATTTTTGGTAATCAAATTTTTATTCTATTATTCAGCAACATTGCAAAATTAATAGATCGTCACATTTAATTTTAAGAGCCTTTAAGAGAGTTTTGCTCACAATTTAACGGTTTTATTTTTGTTAAAATGGATCTCAAAATATTATTCAAAATTGAGTCATTATGTTATTATTGATCAAAATTCAAAAAAATTGTATTTACAGTATTCCGTAATGAATCATACCCTTTGTGTATTATTTATCCTTCTTTTTAGGGAAAGACAAACAATACTTTTGGCTATTTACGTGATCGTCTAGTTTTTTATAAATTAGGACCCAAATTACGTTGTGTGTGTAGTAACCTCAAATTATTATTTCCCCATTTTATGTTCTACCCCGTTTATGGTTTACCCAGGTTCTTTTATATAAAGTTTGATAATACTAGCTATTGGTTACTTTGTGAATTAAATTTAACACTTGATACTTATACCTTTAGAAAACTCTCATAGTTTCCTAGTAATTATTCCATCTTAGTAGGAATCTTTTATGCACTATTATCTGTGAGACCAAGCCACTATTGCCTTGTTGAGAAAACTGTTTTTATTATTGATTTTATGGTATTGCCGTTTATTTTAGAGCACTGAGTTTGTTAAATCGAGTGAGGCTAATCTCACCCTGTATATGTTAGGTAACGTTTTGAAAATATGTAAGAAGAAAACAATTATATGTTTTATACATTTATTGTTGCGAGAAATTCTCTGATATGTTGCATTATATAATAACAATTGTCGTGGCAATCGCCTGATAATGAAAAAACAAAGTTAGTGGAAAATAACCACTGTTTTATAGTTGAATATAATAATTGATGTGGCAAATAGCCTGAAAACTTGTTTAGGTCCTGAAGAGACACAAAGCAATGCTGCGATGTAATTACATCAATACCTGTGCCGGACGTGCCAATACAAAACATGTGCAAAACAAACAATGTTAAGTGACAGAAATGTCCGTCTAAATTTGACTGTCGGAGTCTGAAGTCAGCGTAAATTCATATCTGCTGTATGGAAAATTTCCCTGCATGACTCGCGAATATGGCCACTTCGAGGTTTCTTAGAATCACACATGTAACCCAACTGTTTCGAAGTGTTGACTAGAACATCACCCAAATCAGGCGAAGTGCTCTCTACCAATTGGCGTAGTTAAACAGTCAAGAAACAGGCAACCCCAACAAATCTAGAGTAATAACTTAATAAATTGATTATACGTAATAACAAGTACAGCGCAGTTATGAACTGACGGCCGAAATCCTTGTAAATTAAAGCAGCCGGCCTCCCTGCGGCGTGGCCTGCACCGGTTCTAGTGTGCGTTGACACAAAATGACCACAACAAACAACGCCGAAGGGTGGTCGGAGACGGACTCAAATTGTGGTGTCGACAATAGACAGCTGACCTATTTTAAAGTACAGGTTATTGACCGAATAACCGATTGCACATATTTTATTTAGCAAACCCGACCCAGTGAATTGAAATCTCACAATCACAGCGAGCTAAGTTAAAATGAATAAAATAATTAAAACTGCAAAGTTACCCTAATTAACTTTCCTATCTACTAAAATGTTTTCTTGGTACCACAGTACGTAGTTTATTTACCTTTGCCAGAGAACCAAACCATAAAGTCGTATTTAATCTTATAGAACTCTAATTTTCAGAGATTCAACTAAACATATTATTTTACGATATTTAAACTTATGAAAAATTACTTTCATCATTTAGAATTTGGAATAAACTAATATACTAAAACCTTGTTAGATAGTCTAACCTTTACCTAGTGATTCGTCCACACTATCTCCACCTATTTCCTCAATTCGTCGCCCCGGGTTGTGCATACCGGAATAGTTGCACTTCATGGACTTTGAAAAATAAATGCACCGTGTCTTCCCTCGTTGTAAACTGTAAGGATAAATCCTCCAGCTAACTCAGAGAAATTAATCTTGAGCTGATAAAAACCGTAAAGGCTAACTCGGAATTAATCCCGAGCTGGATGATCGACTAGCAATCACCTCGAGTCCTGCTGGGACCCGCGTTTTATGTAAATTGTATCCCCTGACGTCACGACCTTTAAAGTCGATTTTTCCTTGAAATGTTGATGCGTTTCTGTTTACCCCGCACAGGACTTCAGTCACGTATGCGTAGTGTATTGGAATTTCTATGTTTACATTAACATATTGATAACTGACTAAAATTGTGCGTGCAAACGTTCCCTTTTGCTCCTAAAATGAAATGTTATTTAACCCTGAGATTTCTAATATAATACGATTTATATTCTGGTTCTTTGTAATGGAATATTAATTAACGTTTAATGATCTTAATTTAGAAATAATAAAGTAATTAATTTTGGTAATAAATAGGTAAAATTTGAAATAGGTGAAATGACCTAGGTACGGTACATTTCAGTATGACTGTAATAAACAATGTCTTTTAGAAATCCCCAAAAAAATGAATACATAGGGTCAAATCCGGACTGTTAGGTGGACATTTAATAGGTCCATTATTCCCAATCCATATTGGGAATACATTATTCAAATGATCTCGAACGGGTAGGACACTATGCGGAGTTGCCCCATCCTGCATCCAAATCATATCATCAAGTTCGGCTTCCGAAAGAAGCTTCAAAAAAATATTTTCTGCTTCTGGGATAATTATTTCCAGATAGGTAACTCTAATTAAAGTATAATCATAAAATATAGGCGCAACCCTTCTAACTTCTTGTATATTAACAAATATAATAACTTACCTTTTTGATACTTAAATTTTACAGAATTTTTACAATCAGAATGAAGGAAGAAGACATGAATAAAACTCGAAAAATAATATAATTGTATATTTATTAACAAATACAATAACTTACCTTTTTGAAACTTAAATTTTCCTAAAAAATCAGAATGAAGAAAGAAGATATATGAATAAAACTCGAAAAATAATATAATTAATTGTATATTTATTATGTACAATAAATTCCTGAGCAAAACAATTGCAGTAACAACATGATATATTGAATTGTATATAAATCCTAAATACAATTATTATTATTATTATTAATAATTGTCGAATAATTCAAAAAATATACAATAAAAAGTTTGCCAAAAAACAGATGGCACAAAAATACAATAAAAAAAATAAGTACATTAAAACTATACTAAAATGATGCCCATGAAGGACTTACTTAATACAACATAACACTAAAGAAATAAAGTAAATACTATGTATAAAACTGAATAAACATAATATAAAAATGGCACAAAACGCGCTAAGTGTTAATTTAAGTAAACCGGGAATGGAGGAATGCAGCGTCACAACCCGATTATAAAAATATGAGTTAAACTGGTGATGTCAAACAAGTCCTAATTAATAAATTACTAATTAATGAAGATAAAAAACATGTTAAAAGTTAATATAATAAGAATCTTGCCAAATTCGATCAGTACATGCCACATCGGGAACCTGAAATGAAATAAATAAGTGTTATATGTATTCATTCATTTCTTTTCTAAGATATAAGTTACAGATTTTTTTAACACTAATTGACTAACTGATGTAGTCAAACTGCAAGATTTCCATTATTAATAAATATTTTTTTGTCTTGTGTTTTGCGATTGATTATTCACTATTTGTTTAATTCTGGTAAAATTACAAATACTCATAAGTTAAAAATTATTTAATTTATTAGTCTTTTATCAGGGAGACATGTGTAGATACACCATGAAGTGACGGAAGTTCCTGCCATTTGAAAATATTGTTTGTTTTGTGTGAATAGAATCTAACATGTATTCGTGAGAAGAATGGGCATTTCCCACATTTTTTTTATTTGCTTGTCTGGTTTAAAAATCTAAGCTCATATACTGTCTATATCAGCGAAAAATATAAAAGAATCCCGAGCTGATTATCATGACGACAAAACGGCAGAATTATTTGAAGATTGGTTGAAAAATAAGTTAGTCCCTAATATTCATTCCTCCAAATAGTGCGATTGTTATGGACAATCCAAGTTATCATAGTAGCCAATGGCCCACATTAGTTGTGACGTCAAATAATAACAATTATCTATGTGAAAACATTGATTGGCTATCACTAGCTTGAGATAACGCCGGTGATGTGAGGCACTGATTAGATATTGAGCGAGAGTTGTTGAATAATGTCGGGCGCCATTCGTTGTTTAAAATGAAAAAGTATATTAATATAATTTAGTTGGGGTTGTGATGTTGGTAAACTGATAAAAGTCGTACGACGTTTGGTGTGAATTGCAAAATCAATAGGAGAGCGCTAGAGTGGCCAGAGATGTGTGGGAGCGAGATATGAAAAATTAGAAGCTGCAATGAAATCGAAGGAGACCGATCAGCTTGTGTGAGCGGTGTCTCGGGTGCGTAGGGTGGTCGTTAATGGGTCTATATAGTCTGTTTAATAAACAAATAGAATCATGCCCCACCCCATAAATGTGCGCCAAATTCGAATAGAATTTTTCTATTGGTCGTATTTTAAATAAACCCATATCACTAGATAATCTTAACTTGATATCTTCTTGACTGTCAAATATGTTTTTGTGTTTTGTGGAGATTACAAAAAAATAATTACATGCCTTCACAAATACATATTTCCAGGCCATTCTACACGACAATCAGATATTCAGCGGTTAAACTAATGTTTTTAGATGACAAAACTTACCTATATTTCCATTTATAAAAACTATTGAAAACACGTCTAAATTGCAACAGCTGATCGTTAGTTTATGTCACAGAATACTTTATATTTCAATTCTATCAGAATGCCGCCATCTGTTGGTCGACAATTGAACATTATAATGGAAATGGCACACAAATAGTGCTGGTTTAAAAACATCATAATTATCTTAAATCTAAAAAAAATATTTGTATTCTACAAACCTGCGTATTAAATAAATCCTACCAGTTATACGAAATGTGCCGTCGTAGTGGATTTACTTTCCAATAATATTTATATTTTTTATAATGTTATACACCTATTCGATTTTTGCTACAAATAATAAATAATTTTAACCTGTCACCTAACCTAACGCAATTATTTTAATTCTCCAAAAAAAAACAAAAAAATTATGTGTAGAGTGTGAAACGGGGTTTTGCAACTGGAAATTCAATAGACTCCACCCCAATTCCATCTGTTCATTAAACGGACTATAGAGTCCATTAAGTAAAGAGTCTCACCTAACCTAACAATTATTTTAATTCACCAAAAAACAAAAAAATGATGTGTAGTGTGTGAATCGGGGTTTTGCAACGGGAAATTCAATAGGCTCCACCCCAATTCCATCTGTTCATTAAACGGACTATAGAGTCCCTCAAGTAAAGAGTCTGGCCATAGGTATGTCATCTTTTTCTTTGAATCGGACGGGCACATGGTACGCAATGTCCACATTTATCGAATTCACAATACGTTTACACTCAGTTTCTGTGTATTTTAATTTGCACTGGAGGGTTGTTGCTTATTTTTAATAAGTAGTTTGAAGGTATGGGATATTGTTAACACTAACAATTAGTGTTTAAAAGTCGTTCAGCGTAGAATAGAACAGTAGATTCGCATAGTTTTAGTTGTATAATATTAGTTAGTGCGAGGTGTTACTCTGTAAAAATGCTGGTGTATTGTACCATCAATGAAAAAAAAATTAAATGAAAGTTTTCCCACAGAATACTCAGAGAAGAAAGGAATGGGCTGTCAAAGTTCGAAGAAAAAATTGGAATCGTACAAATACTTCGTATTTATGTGAGGTTAGTAACTGCACATTTAAATATTCTCTTTTTTTTACTTACGCTTAATTATTTCTCAATTTACAATATGCAAAACTATTTAACGTTTTATCTTTGAATGAATTCTCAAAAACTTAGGCTGGGACTAGGCTCCCAATTAGATAAAACTTTTTTGTTTGCGTTACAAAAATATAAAACCATGTGGTTCCAAATAAGTTAGTTTAAAATAAATCTATATGAAAAAATTATACTTACATTTAAGTTAAAAAAGTGAAGTTTTGTATTCTAGCTGTAAAATGTTTTGACAGGTATTGAAATATTTACGTATCAGAGAATATGGTAGAAAAAATGGGTTGGAGAAAAAAAAAACAAACATTCCTGTTAGAGCTGTAAAAATTTAAACCAATATCAAATCATATTTTAAATGATTGTTAATATATTTTTTTTATCTTACTATGTGAGATTCGGTTTGAGGACTTCTTTTTCAAATATTACGATGTTTCTCAAATTAAAAAAATCCGAAAAAAGTGTATTTATATATACTCTTTGTTACCAAGTTTTCAAACATGTTGACATAATTTTGGGAAAATCGACATTATTAAACATTTTTCAAGCAAGGGATTGATAAAAATGATACTTTTGCTTAGTTATGAATTTTTGACGGCGAAACAATAGCTTATACAATAAAATATCAAGGGATCGGATTTATCAGTTAATAAAAGACCCTCATTTTGCAAAATTTGTTTGCTTTACGATAAATTATCTCCAAGATATCTTAACTTTAATTCTGCTGAAATCCTGATGAAATTGAGAATTTTTTTTCGCGGAACTGTCAAAATTTTTGGTCGAAAAATTGTTTTTCATTGCGGAAAATTCCTTCACAATGCGTAGAATATCCATGAATTTTTTGGGCTCGTTTCAATACTTACAAAATGTACATAATGAATTAAACAACTAAGAGGAGCGTCAATACCTCCTGCGCATCAAGGGTTTTGATTACACAAATTTGAGCGCGACTCACGGCTAAAGATAAATATATACCGTCGCGTCTTTTTTTTTTAGAATTTTCTCCTCTATAACTTTGGTCCTTTTGACGAATATGTTACGGTTCACTCTGCGTTTTGGGTGAAGGGTCGCGGTGCACCTTTTTTTAAGGCGGTTTTTAATTTTTTTTTCATACTTGTGCGGTCGGTTGAACCTGAAACTTTCGTTCATTATACTCAGTTTTTAATTCTGAACAACTACAAAATATTTTCAATCACTTCTCACCTCATTTTCTTGGACTGCTAACCATTGCACAACAGGATAATCATCGCCGTCACATGCTGTATGACTGAACTTTTGATTCAGGGACTCTGTCTAGTAGGTGTAAAGAGACTGGAATGCCGGGCAATTCGGCAATAGAAGGCAAGAACGCCCTAAGGCTTTGAAGAGTTACCGAAGAGAATTCAAACTACCATGAAATTCTAAAAATTGGCTGTATCATGGCTCTCGGGCTAGTTAGGGATCGGTGTTTTATGAGAGCAGTAGAGATTAGAAAATGCAATCGAACGTGGTCTGAACACCGGGAGAGCGATTGAAAAGTTTTATTGAAATTTTAAGAAACTACCACGAAACATGGTGTGGTGCTTGGCAGGTTGCTGGAGCGCTGTGTGAATTGAATATCACTTATTAAAAATGAGATTAAACTCGCATGCTAGTTGGCAGGAATAATGAAATACTCACTTAGAAAATAAGTGTATAATACAATAAAAGAGGAAACCACTGTAAAAGGTAAGACAAACAACGGCGGTGAAATAGGGAGAAGTTGTTATAAAGGTAAAACTGTTTACTGCACTGTCTGCATCTGATTTGCAATTTGTCCCTGTTATTTACGTCCAAATTCCCTAAGTCAAGTTATCATATTAGGTTGGAAAGGATGCTTATGTAATACCCAATAATTATTTTACTAGAAATACATAAATACGAAGCAAATAAATGTCAAATTTTAAAAAAATTTACAAATAATTTTGTAAAACATTTTTTATAGATGAAAAAAAATACAAAAATGTATTTAAAAATCGACCTGTCCGAACGATTTTTTGCTGCTAGCGTTGTAACGATTTAATGGATTATTTTCCAGACACGCTGCACTGTATGAAAATATTGTCACTTAAGTGCTCATATGGCTATGCTTACACAAGTAAAACAATTTTTTTGGTTTAATTAGAATTGGAGCAATTAGCCTGGGGAGATTTACAAGAAACACACTGTACACGTAGCATCTGGACCATACTGGTGATGTCACAAGCCACCGACATATCCCCTCACAATTTATTGAATATTACATTGTTTGAAACTGTTCTACCTCATCACTTGACACATACTAGAAACTTAATAATATAAGTTAAATGTGCACTTATCTATATCGAACTACACATATTTTTATCTCTGACAAAATTAGCAATCAAAATAAGTATGGTTACTTACAATATCGTAAAATTACAGTAACTTCCAGGCAACTTTAAAATGCTTGTTAGTTACCTAAGTTGAGATCATTTATTTTCGAAATTTGTAACATATCTTGTTATTAATAAAATTATTCTTCACTGATAAATAAATACTGTATTCCTCATTTTAAATATGTAACTGACTGAGCCATTTAATTACGGATTCACCCGATATTTTTTGAGAATATCGACACAAGAAAAATAAATTAATAAAAAACAAAATTTAATAGGAAGTGATAGAACCACTGAAAATTAACACTTTTGAGGTCTCCAAAGTAATAATTCCACGTGAAGAGTTTTCTGGGTAAAACGAAAGGCTATTCTACTGGGAATATTAGTTAAGAATAATTTCTCCAGTGCGCGTTTCCCATCTGGACTGATTGGATGTGACCAATTATACAGGGTATCCCAAATGATTACAAAAGATTTCAGTTAGCCTAAGATTTCTCTTGCGGCCGATGAGGAGAACAACATATATTCTTTTTATTCATTTTATTTAGGAGTTACTTGTATCATGTGAGTGATTTTTTTCCAAAGTGAGTCAAGTTTCCATAATAAATTGTGTACAGTTTTTAAATATTCTTCATTGTCAATACTGTTCAAAATAATGGACAGGAATAATTATTCTGATGCAGAACTGAAGGACATGCACTTTGTTTACTCGCACGACGAATGGAAATTCGTTAAAAGTGTGTCTTTTCCCAGAAATGTATCACTAGCGCGTAAGGCATTACTTATTTGCGTGCCTTGTTCAACTTCTACATAAAAAGAAGAGTTTGAAAAAAATAGGTGACTGAAGACAAAGAAATTCGAAACCCAGAGAGAAGAATTAACTTTAGTAAATTAAAGAAAATTCGGAAACAAGAAAAATTGCTATTACCCTCAATGTGAGCCACCAAACTGTTTAGAGAATACTAAAAATACAACAGTTGTACTCATATCACATTCAGCGGGCCGAAATACTCGTACTTCGCGATTTTCCTCAAAGACTTGTTTTCTGTACAAGAAAATCATCAATTTCTATCACAAATCCTCTTCGCAGATGAAGTTAACTTCTCTAGAGAAGGTATAATGAGCTTTCGCTACAACCACTTATGGACCGAAGAAAACTCGCACGAAATAAATGAAATCCGCCATCAATATAAATTTTTCGTTATAATGTGCGTAGGAATTATTCACGATTTTATTATTGGGCCCCATTTCCTTCGTTTATGACTTAATGTTGAGACGTATCGCCGTTTTATTGAAGATGATCTACTTTACTGCTGGAAAATGTGCCCCAGCAAATTAGAAACTAAATGTGGTATATGTACGGGGGCCTCAGCATATATTAGTCTTAACTGCTCAAAAACATTTGGATGTCGTGTATAATCGTTGTATAGGTGGAGCAAGACCATAAACTTGATCCCCACGGTTTCCAGAAATGAATCCCGTAGAATTTTTTTGTGGAGACACCATACGGCATTAGGTTACAACGGTCCGATTGAAAATATTGAAGACCCGAGGAACCCCATACTTGCAGCATGTGAAACAATTCGGAATATTTCAGAGATTTTATAGCATGAGATAGACAATGGACGCATTTATCATGGCTGCGAGTGGGGTGGTCATTTTCAATATTTACTTTGTTTTTTTTTTTTGGGTTTTTAAATAAGCATTTACTTTTTGCCTCGTCGAGAAATTTTCAAATATTAAAAAAGTAAACGTTAATTTTGAGGGCTTTATTTCATTCTCATTTTTATCAGAAACGACTTGTCGCACAACAAAAAAGTAAGGCAACCTCTGTACAGATTATAATATTCTAAAAAAAAAATTGAGGGAATCTGAGGAGTTCGATGGTTTTTTAAAACAAAAGTTGAACTTCAAAATCCATACGCACACCACTGATGCTGCAAAAGAAATTTAAAGCTAACCAAAAGATGTCTCCTAAATTATTATAAAAATCATACTAAATTCTAGAAACCTATCTTGAAGCATTTTCGAGATTTTTTGGAAAGAACCTAATTTTTCTTCGAAATCAACACCCCTTATCTTGAAAAACAGGCCGTTTAGGACAGATGTTTATATGAACTTTTTATCTTAGAACGAGCCAAGGAGTGGTCCCATAAAATCGTTTTCATTTGGGAACACCTTGTATAAAAATTAGTTATCGTAAATGAGGGGCCAATCGCCGTCCAATTTGTAGGCAACATTTAACTGCATAAAAAATGTGTTCGGTTGTCAATGTATGGCTATATATCATTTAAAAGATATATAAATCATTGTATAACTTATAATTTCAATATTTTTATACGTTCCGAGTCGATGTCTACCATCTGTCTTCCCGATAAGAAAGTCGAAAAATCTGTCAACTTGTTTCGCTGTCTAATTTAATTTGATATCAAAATAAAAAACTGATAATATGGTATATATAAATTATTTTTAATAAAGACTGCAGTCATAAACTTAGCATTTGCAACACGATACTTTTGCGAGAGGCATTAATAAAAACAATTGACTTATTTGTAGACGGAGATTTCTTTTTTTAATTTCTAAAGAGTGTGGATTTTGTGACGTTATATCTAAAAATAAAATGTACAAAATTTAAAAAAAAAATCGGAAAACTCTCGAGTAATAATTACAACATAATTACGAAAATAAGAAGTGTGGAATTTAACCAACATCTACGCTTCTAATAAGGATAGTATATTATAGATTTCCCCATGTTATAGGGTGTATTTCGCGGCAGTCGACTACAATAATGGTGAAAGAGCGGTTTAATGCACGGGTGTTTTCTTTCATTTAATCACATTTTGTGTAGTCTACATTTCCTACGGTTTAATTTATACAGTAAAACCTCTAAATAGCGGCCACCAAAATTTATTTTGAAAATGGCCGTTATATGGAGGTGGCCGTCATTGAGAGGTCAAAAATTAATAAAAAATGTTGGTTGTTTTTCTGCTTTCTTTATTAAATTAAATTATACTCGCTGAAGAAACTAGCTACATATATATCTACAAATTAGGTGTGCTTATACCTACGTACATAAAAAAATTAGGTCAAACAATAAAAACTCATATATGTACGTATTTTAAAAATTACCTGCCATATTAAATAATTAATTTTTTTTAAATATTTTTCAATTGAGGTTTGTTTTAAAATTTTAATTTTTGTTTGTAAAACCTGAGATTCACATTCTGTTAAAATTTGGACAATTTTTACAGCTAGTTCACTTTTATCATTACAAAATAGGAAACTTTACACATCTCTTAGTTTCTCACACACTTCACTCATATCTTTAATGTTTGACGTTCCAGATTCTTCCACATCACTTTCATTATTTAAACTACAATCTTTATCATCAATTAATTCATTGATTACTTCTTGAATGCCAAAATTAGGATTTCCGGTCAAAATATTGCTATCAATACATGCATAATTTTCTAGGCTTGCATCATGTAATTCAGGAAAATGCTGGGCCAGTGGAATTTCATCTTCCTTAATCTTTTTTCTGTATCTTCAAATGAACTTTTGCTGTCTGTGAATGTTAGAAGCCTTTAGATTAGAAATTTTCTATACATCATCTTAAAGTTATGAATAATCCCTTAATACAATGGCTAACAGTAGGAAGTGGTGTTTGGAGGCAGAAAAACAATGTTCACGTTATCTAGTGTCACTTTAGGATGGGACGTGGCATTATCCAGAAATAATATGACTTTTCTATTTTGTTTCCTCATTTTTTCGTCAAATTCTTATAACCACGAACTCATAATTTCTGTTGTCATCCAAGCTTTTTTATTGGATACCCATTCTAAAGGCAGTTTGTTGATATGAGATTCTTTAAAGCATCGAGAGTTTTTACTCTTCTCTATAATTAATGAGTTTTCCTTGTCACCTTCCATATTTGCGTAAAATAAAATGGTCAATCTTTGTTTTGCAGATTTTTTACCGGCACACATCACTTTTTAGAGCAAACGTTTTATTAGGCATTAGGCAAGGTCAAAAAGTCCGGTTTCGTCAGCATTGTACACATTTTTTGGTGAATTGTCTTTTAATATTACTTGTAATTTTGTTTTACAATCCAGGTCAACATCAGCCGATTCACCGCAAATTATTTTGTTATGTCTTTGACAAAACTTTTGTAGCCATCCATTTCAGACTTTAAAACTCATTTTTTAAACTTTCGGCTGCTTGTGACGCTTTTTCTTTTATTAGAGGGATATGGAGAGGTTTTTATTTCTGGCTTTACAGAACCAACTGTCAATTGGTCAATAGCCAATCCTTCAGTTTTGGGAAATTTTCTCTTCTGTTCTGGATTGAAACCTTCTTCAAAGAGTTTCTTTAAGTCGGATTTGTTTTTTATAATTTCGTTAACTTGTGTCCTTCCAATACCATACTTTTCAGCCAACATTCGAGCACTGGTACTGAACTTTTCGCTTTCCTCAATAATATCGTCTTTAAGAGACAAACGTTTTCTTTTTAGTGACATGATGATTGTAAAAAAATCACAGCTGAACATAAACTAGGTCAAAATCTATGAAACTATAGCCTCTTTATCGCTTAGGGTTTTGAAATTACTATGGGAAATACCAATGATTGTTGCATTTATAACATTCTACATACGAAGGGTCGAAAAATTTTAGGTACATACATATTTGCCAATAAAAGTTATGGCCGGTAATGAGAGGTACAATTGCAGGTATTTTATGAAGAAAATTGTCTTTGAAGTGGCCATGACCGTTTTATGGGGGTGCCGCTATTAGGGAGGTCATTAGTACGGGTATTCCCATATAATCTGTTTCGGAAATTTTTAAATTAATCGTTTTTAGAGGTGGCCGCTTTGGAAAGGTGGCCGAATATAGAGGTTTTACTGTATTTCCAAAATAATGCTATCGTTAAGAGAACAAATCTCATTGGTTACACAAAATATCAACTAACAAGTAGTAACTACCTTCAATAGGAAACTATCTAAAAGTTCTGTTTTATAATATGAGAACCACAAAATTAAGTGTTCAGTTTTGTTGGAAAACATCACGCATTCCCATTAAGCACCACAAGGCATACAATCACATGTAACCTTGAAGGCACCTCAAGGTACTTTGTGTGTATGCTAGGATTAATTTCTGGTTTAGAAAAAATTCTAACTCCTCGACCGAGGATTGATCACGGGGCACCAGGTGATAGGCCAATGTCCTTACCACTAGATCAAGAGTCATATAGGGATCCAATTTGTATGACGTGGAACTTTAACGTCTCGATACCAATTTTCTGATTTAACCAAAAATCAGGTAACATGTTTCGTCGAGATTGCAGAATTTATAATTAAGTGCCATCAATTTTTTGGTTCCGTGCAGTTAAAACACAACCAGCTCCTATAAATGATTTGGGGTTATTAAGAAAATGAGAAAATTACACGTTAATTATTGAACAAATTACAGATAAGGCAATTTCCATATTTTCAAATTATTTATATTATTTGTGTGTCGGCATCTCTTTATTCGATGACAGAATTGATGGAAAAACTAAAGCAAAGCTGGTAAAAAAAATAATGTATACCTGAATGAAGAAAATTTGTAAAAAAAAACTAATACTAAATTGGTTATATTTAAGACAATTTATAAACTGAGATAACTCTATCATTCTGGGAGAATAATTCTCAAGAAAAGCACCACACACCATTCTCAAGAAAAATTAAAATCCTCTTCAAAAGATTTAGTATTTCAACTATTTTTTAAAGAGTTCAAAACCCTTGAAATGATCTAGACGACTGGTGAAAAACATTTCAAACAAATAATTTAAAGATTGTAAATGGCAGTGCAGAACGGGGAATAAAATTAATAGAAGAAAATAATGGAAAAATCACACAATGGACAGATGGAGACACATTCAAATGTCTCTACAAAACACCCTGATTAACAACCATTTTGATTACAACTACAGATATTTGGTCTATGGAACACAAAAGTGCTGTGGACAAATTTGCTTCTTTGATGACTGTCGTGAATAAATATACCTACATAATACTTTAACTTTTTTAGTTTACCGAGTTTTATTTCCGAATTTTATATATCGTATATTTTTGGTGTCAAAGGAGACAATTTTGGATGGATGGATGTTTTGCATTGCAGCAAACACCTGGACCTACTGTGAATGCACGATTCATTATTACAACTGTAATAATTGATCATTTCCCCCTATTTTTCGTACTTTTTTAATGAATGAGGTCATCGTTAATTCTGTTTCTAGGAAGGGAGATTTCTGTGGAGAATTCACTAATCACGAAAGAATTTCTCTTTTCTAAGGGTATTTCTACGTTTCAAAATTAAATTAAATTAATTCAATTAAACACCTCAGGTAATACAACCCGCTGTATCCATGAATGTACCTCAAGGTACCTTGAGAGGGCTACACAGTTAGAAACAATGGAGACACACCCAATGTCCGAGTATGCTAGGATTAATCTGGTTTAGAAAAAATCTTAGCTCCTCGATCGGGGATCGAACCCGAGACTCTAGGGTGATAGGCCTTACCACTTGACCACGAAGCCAAAGTAAATTAAAACTGAAAATGCCGAAAATTTGTTCCTGTGTAAGACGAATTAAAACCCATTCCTGAAATTAACCTTATATTCTTACGGGCAAAGAATATAGGGAATGCCATGTATGTTATAATGTATATTTAATTTTTTTATAAATTACTATAATACGACTTTTAATATCACTATTTTCATTTTCCAATGCGTTATGCTATGATTTTAAGCCGCACTAAAATAAGATATATTTACTTTTTAATCTAATTTACTTTATTAATCACATCGCACACGGTTCAAGTGTTTAAATTTGGACTAAAAAAAATCTTCCGTAAAATCAAACCAAATTATGTGGAACCCGTAATAGGATTAATACGGTATCCACAGATGTATACATATATGTCACTATAAAATTTTATTAAGTCATAACTATACATAAGAGGATTTGGTATTGCCAACGAAAGGCCAGGTCGACTTAGGAACACATATTTTATAAGTGTGAATATCGACACGCATACTTCTAATATATCTCACCTTTGTGTTATGTTTGATCATTCTTGTATTATCCACAATTTCCTCAATTTGTTTCTGTAATTTACAAATCGCTTTGCGTCGCTATACAAATTGTTCATAAATAAAAGCAAAGCAAAGCAATCCTTTATGCGTCATTAAAAGAAAAAACTGCAGAAATTGTCACTACCGAAACTGTGCCCTATACGCACTGCTGATGACACTAAGGTTTTGCTGAATTGTAGTATTTGAGTATGAGAGAATGCCATCCCCTACACACTAAAAAGGGACGAATTTGTAGCACAGCGGCTACCAGGTCGGCCGTCCGCATGTAGGCGATAATTGTCGTCCTGGCGATTAAATAAAGTGTATTATTATATATAATATTGTACTAAATATCCAAACTACATTATGTACATTGTTATTACTATAGTATATACAGGGTGTCCCAACCAAAATTAGGCACCCTGATTAACTTTGGAGATAAAATTTTTTTTGAAAAATTAGTGAAACACGTCGACCTTGTTTCCAAGTGGGACATAGGTATACAAGTATTACATCCCTCTACCCTACATGGCCACCCCCTCAAAAAATTCAAACGGCAAGGGGGGTCGAGTGATACATCTTTTGAAAGGTCTTTCAATTCCCTACATAACTGTGTATTTTTTTTTTAACTTTTATCAATTAATTAAAAATAATAATAATAAGGAAAATAATTTTATTTTTGATGATTACACACAATCGAAATCGTTTAAAAAATCTAAAATACACGGCACTGGGTATTGGAATTTATAAAAAAAAAACTACATTTTTTAGTGCTCTCAAATCAACGAGATTTTTCGACAAAAACCACTTTCCTTGTCAGTTTAGTTTTAGAATAATAAAAGACTCATAAGTATTTGATAGTCCTTGAACATTAATTTGTTCACAACCAACTATAAATCGAGATACATTTTACCAGAGTGAGTTCTCAAAATGGTTTATACCCTTCAGGAGAGAATATAAATTGTCAGCATTTATTTTAAAAACGATAATTGTGCTAGAGCTACGAAGCGCATATTCAATAGAAATCACCCAGATAGAAGGGTTGGTTCTCAGTATGTTTTACAATTATTGACAAAATTTAAAAGGTTCTGTAGGAAACAAAAAGCATGAACGTCAGCGACCGATTAGGAATGAAGCAGTCGAAGTGGCAGTTCTGGGTCATTTGCAGATGGATAATACTCAATCGATCAGGAAAGTAGCTGAGGCTTCCGGTGTGTCACGAAGCAGTGTTCATCGAATTGTAAAGGCCCACAAATTTCATCCATATAAATTTAAATTGGTACACGAATTAAACGAAGATGATTCCGATCGTCGGCTTGAATTCTGTGACATTTTTAGTGAACAATTAAACGGTAATGCCAATCTACTGTACAATACGTGTTTTTCTGATGAATCGACATTTCAGTTAAATGGGGAGGTAAACACGCACAATTGTAGGTATTGGAGTGAAACCAATCCACATTTGTTCATGGAAACTCATACCCAAAGGCCTCAGAAGTTAAATGTTTGGGCTGCCATCTTAGGGGATCACATTGTCGGGCCGTTTTTTATCCTGACAATTTAAATGGCGAAAGGTACCTCGATTTGTTAGAAAATAACATCGACCCAATGATTACCCAAATCCTCGAAGAAGACGATAATCTTTTAGAGGGCGAACTGTTTTTTCAACAGATGGGGCATCCCCACATTTTGCTATAGCAGTCCGTCAATTTTTGGATAATCGGTTTCCTGAGCCATAGATTGGAAGAAGAGGTCCTGTGGAGTGGCCAGCTAGGTCACCCGATTTAACTCCCTTGGATTTCTTTCTCTGGGGACATTTGATATCGAAGGTATTTGCAACAAAACGCGCATCTCTGGAGTTACGTGAAAGAATTGTTCGAGAATGCCGTTTATTGACTCCAGATGTGTTCAGAAATGTTCGTACAGAATTTCAAGACAGATTATACTAATGTATAGAAGTCGGTGGGGGTCATTTTGAACAATACATACGATAATTTCAACTGCTTCTTTTATTTTTATTTCCCGAACCTAAAATAATGAAACAATTATTTCTCAGGAACGAAGCGATAAAAGTTTAAAAAATACACAGTTATGTAGAGAATTGAAAGACCTTTCAAAAGATGTATCACTCGACCCCCCCTTGCCATTTGAATTTTTTGAGGCGGTGGCTGTGTAGGGTAGAGGGATGATGATAGGTGATGATTACATTAAAATATGTCCCCCCCTGGAAACAGCGTCGACGTGTTTCACCAATTTTTCAAAAAATCTAAAGTTATTCAGGGTGCCTACTTTTGGTTGGGACACCCTGTATATTTTAAGTAGTCCCTAATTAATACTGTAATCAATAGGATATAGAAAGCTTTAAATTGGAATTGAAAATTGGACCCAAGCAATAATTAATGGCATAACTATTAAGACCAAATGAAGTTTTTGTAGGATAAAATTGCAATTAAAATTTGCGAAAAAAAAGTTGCAAAAATTACCGCCCTCACAAGTTATTTTATGAGCAGTTTCTAAAACATTTGTAACACTTTTTTCATCATAATCAGGAGGAACATTTGTCGACAAATTTCATTCAAAAATATAGATTATTTATAGTTTCATCTTTTTGAAATCAGCACAATTAAAAATGAATCTAATACAAAATTTTACGTAGAACCTTTATAAGAAAACAAAAATGTCTTCACGAAATTTGAAATCTGTTCACAAACATTTCTCATGATTACGAAAATAAAAACATTTTACAAATGTAGGGAACAGGCAAAGAAGGCGATATTTCAATTTTTCCCGAAAATGAGTAACTTACATCAATTGTTAGCGAACAGTGAAAACTAGGGATGTACGATACATTGAAAAGTACCGGTATCGCGTATCGTATCGTACCGATTAAAAATTATCAGTTGGGTACAATATCGAACGGAAACGTACGAGAATTTTCAATACTGTCACCAACATAAAATATAAAAGCTTGGCAACAATACAAAAGTATTAATAAATACAAACAAATATAACAACAAAACAAGACTCGAAACAAATCAAAACTCTAAACTCTTTTAGAAATAATAATAAACATTTAGATGTTGATATTACTTACAAATAGCTACCTGTTCCAGTCTTCTAGTTCTAATAAATTTAAGTAACTCCTTATTTGTGATTTCGAAACTGACAGTCATAATAGCGCCAACCTTTAAAAATAGCCTTTCCGAGGGAATCGACGTATACTTTGTTGTTTGGATCTTTGCGCATACGTCACAATTACAAGTTGTATGAAGTAAATAAATTGACGGTCAACATTACCTTTGAGCAGTATTGTGTACTGGAGAACAATATTTTTTATATATTCCAACACTGAGACAGGGCATACCCTAAATTTCACCGGCTGTCACTGAGTACTTGTCAATGCTTAAAAGTTATGTGATTCATACAGCTACTAATAAAATGTCAAAAATATAATTGCAAAAATATTACGACGCCGCTGAATAAGGTGACCAGCTGGTCAATGAGGCTGAGACATAGGTTCGTGTCTTTGTTCCACCAGTTGCTAACTTATCGGTCAAATGTCTTAGACTATCTAGACATACGTATCTCTATATTTACTTATCCTATAAATGCATAGCTGCGAACGTAGGTCATAACTAATTTCATACACACGCAAAGATCCAAACAACAAGGTATACCCATAATTCAAAGGAATACATAAAGTTTTTTTGCTGGAAATTCGATAGCGATACCTGATGCGATAGGTACCGGCCATAAATGTACCTTATCGTACCGTATCGTAAACTGTAACAGTACAGAATATCGAGGATCGGAAAGAAAAGTACCGGTATCCAAAAATATCGTACCGTATTACGCATACCTAGCAGTGGCGGCTGGTGAAATTTAGGCTATGTCATATCTCAGTATTGGAGCATGGGACCCAAGCGATACTTAAAGGCGTAACTATCAGGACTAAATGAGGAAGTTTTGCAGAAAAAAAATTGCGCTTGAAATTTGCGAAAAAAAGTTGGAAAAAATTTGTGCCCCCCAGGTTATTTTTTTAAACGATTTGTAAAATATTTGTGAAACATTTTTTTTTCAGAATCAGGTGGAAAATATAAGTTCACATTTCAAATTTCATCGAAAAATATTGGTTTTCTATAAAGTTACACCGTTTTGAAATTTTATTTTAGATTCATTTTTCACTTTGCAAACTTCAAAACGGTGTAACTTTATAGAAAACCAATATTTTTCGATGAAATTTGAAATGTGAACTTACATTTTCCACCTGATTCTGAAAAAAAATATTTCACAAATATTTTACAAATCGTTTAAAAAATAACCTGGGGGGCACAAATTTTTTCCAACTTTTTTTTCGCAAATTTCAAGCGCAATTTTTTTCTGCAACACTTCCTCATTTAGTCCTGATAGTTACGCCTTTAAGTATCGCTTGGGTCCCATGCTCCAATACTGAGATATGACATAGCCTAAATTTCACCAGCCGCCACTGATACCTAGTAGAAACAATCATTACATACATGCATCACTACTAAATATGTATGTAGTTAGGAGTATCAGCATATTTTAACTAATATGAAATCTAAGAATCACCAAGAACTGAAGAAGTTCTGTGGCTGATATACTCAAGAGTACATTACCCAACTAAAAGCATAGTGTTTTGATTTGCTTAGATTTTTTGAGTTTTGTTGCACTAAAATATACTAAAACGTTGTTTGACAAAACAATTTCTTATCCTGTATTTGTCTGAATTTTTTTAAAGTGTTTAATTTTCTATAAAAATATTAGTGGGGATGCATTTTGGACATAACTGTTCCCAGACTCTAACTCACCACACAATTTTCCCTTTCTTTTTCATATAATAGAAAAATGTCGGAGGTTCTAAACCCGTTTTTCATGAAACTAATAATTTTGACACATCGTCTTTGCCTGTACCCTTCAAATATTTTACAAACTGCCTACGAAATATCTTGGGAGGATGGTCATTTTTGCAAATTTCAAATGCAATTTTTTTGCAGAACCTTCATTTAGTCTCGGTAGTTATGCCATAAAGCATCCTATCCTCCAATGCCTTCAATATTATAATATAACCTAAATATTACCTGCAGCCAATGAGCCACTGATTTAAAGGAAAAAAACTGTACAAGTCGTCACTACCGAGAATGCGTCCTTTATTTGCCACTAGTCGAAAATTAAAAAGTTTAAATATACACAAAAATGACTGAATGATAACATATACCGCGCGCGGATCTCAAATTACAACTGAATATATAACGTTTTTCCAATACCGTAATAAATAAACAGGTACAGGGTTATCCAATCATTATATTTTGTTTACATTTCGAATTCGGAAAAAAATGTTTTAAATAAAAGTTACATTTTTTTAAATGGAACACCCTATATCTTTTTACATTTTTGAAATTTATGTTTTTTTGTGACTTCAAATATATAAATATGTTGTATCTTATATTTTACTGGTTTTTATTTATTGCAAATTGTATACTACCAGCATCTGCATGATTAATAGGTTCGCCATGGATGAAAAACAATTAATTTGATACGTATACCTTACAAAACAATTCAAAAAACAAAATGCGTGGTTTTGTGTGTCATATTATTTGTGAAAACGTTTACTTCATCACTAATTATAAAAAATAATAAGAACTCTTCAACGAGTAACATTTTATTTAGTATAGTATAGTTTATTTCAACCTTATTTGCAACATAAAGATGTCAGCTTCTTTTAAGGCGGTAACGGAATTAAAGAAGCCGACGTTTTTATGTTGCAAATAAGTTTGAAAGAAACTGTATGTATAATAGTAGTTATAATAATAATTATTAAATACCCAGTTTGCTTTTTGAATTTATTAAATTATTCTGTAAGGCATGAGTGTCAAATTAAGTGTTTTTCATCCATGGTTAACCTGCTAACCTGGCAGATGCTGGTAGTATAAAATTTGCATATAAAAAAAAAAAATAAAAGATAAGATATAACATATTTATATATATAAATCATAAAAGAACACAGATTTCCAAAATGTAAAAAATATAGGGTGGTCCATTTAAAAAAAAATGTAAGTTTGGTTTGTCCCTCTTTTATGGGATCACCTGTACATTCTTTGCAGGGATTTTAAAATAGGTCATTTAATTCACTACAATTTTTATTTGAAATTTTTTTTTCCAATTCGAAAAATACACAAAACATAGAGGTGGGCCTTTTCGTTGGATTACCCTATACATGAAATTGGGTGTCCTCACGTAGCTAACCAAAAAAGGACACCACGTGCCGCGGAGGTAACAACGCAATCAGATGCTTCTATTATATTTACATTGTAATTATGAATATGCTGTTTACTTAATTTCTATGAAAAAAATCATATGAGTGCAAAGACCGTCTCTGGGGAATACCTAATTCTCCGATGTTTAGTCATAAGCCTTCAACGTGTGAAGATTTTAAATTGTTGTTCTATTGTGTAATTAGCGACAAAATTATCATACATTTTGTTTTACTTCTCAGAATTGAGGAAGCCAAGGTGTTTGAGAACTAATGCAAATGAATGCTCTAAAAGTTAAAACATTTCAATTCGCATGAATTAATTAATTTTATACAATTTTTAAGGATTAGAATGAATCAAAACATGAATCGATTTTTGGTAAGTTCTGATCAGTATATTACAAGTTTTAAGATGACTGTTACGAAAAAAATTCACTGTATCTTTATAGAAGACGACTCTGAGTGTAAAGAGATGACGATGATGTACAGGATGGACCAAATTAGATGGGATTTGGGGTTTTCTCTAAAACTATGGCAGATAGACAAAAACCAATATAGGTGTCCTGAGCTCGATTTTCGAGAAACAAACAATGGCGCAAACTGCGATCGTCTATCTTTTTCGACTACCGACACTTTTTGGGAAGAATCCGTTGATGATAAGAAGAAAATTATGTATGCCTCAGTTTTCGAGATATAGACATAACTTGTGTTTTTTTTAACTGGAACACCCTGTAAATTATTTCATTATTCGATCACAACTTAAATTAGCTTTCCAACGATATATCATATGTCATATTCATCTCTAGAAAAAGTGGTTAATTTTCGAAAAATTAAATATATTTGTGAGGAGGCCATGGAAAACTATTGACAACACTTCTTATAATATAATTTTGCCAAAAATAGGAAAAAGTAAACTACAATAAACGTTCCAAATGTCTTCCAATGACATCTATGCAATTTTGACACCTTCTCCTTACAGCATTTGTTGCCTTTCTAATCATGACAGGAGTTATTGTCCGAAACGTAGCTAATGTTTTGCTTTCTTCTATGTTATTAGAACGTTCTCTATATATAATATTATGTAAATAACGCCAAAGCCAAAAGTTAGTAGGGGTTATATCGGGAGATCTAGCTGGCCACAAAATAGGACCATTATTTCTAAAAATTTAACAATACCCAAACTACTTTGTTGTTTATTAATGTCCAGTTAGCAAAATTAATTGTTAGTTATCAATTTAGTTAACTTACTAGAGATTGATAAACTAGTCCTGAGTGATATATAGATACCTATCCAATCCTCCCCAAATTGAGCATTTAAATAATTTCGTGTTTCATTTGACGTATGACCTGGGGCACCATCTTGTTGGTAATATAATCTTTGAAATTGTCTTACAGGCACATTGTCTACAAAGGGCTTTATTTCTTGTCGTAGAATGTTATGTTTCGGTACACAAATTACCGTGAAAAAAATGAGGACCTATTATTTGGTATCCAATAAAACCACACCATACACCAAATCCAAATCGTCCTTGACGATTAACTGTCGCGGTTACGTGCGGAATTTTCATGAGACCAATGGTGGTTATTATGCCGATTAAAAATTCCGGCACTGCTTATATGGGCCTCGTCTGTCCATATAATTGTTCCTTGAAATCTTGGCACTTCATTTCACTGACGAAAAACCACTGGCAAAAATCGAGACGCCTTTGAAAGTCGTTTGGGTGTAGATGGTGACTAATCCTAATAGTAGGGTTTGATTTTTTTTTTTTAAGCAACGCAAGTTAGTTGTTTTTGGGATTCCTAAAATTTCCTGTATTTCGCGAGACGAGATATTAGGAATTTCTAAAACAATATTTTCTACAGCTTCTCTACACCTGCTTTATTATATATTTTTGCTCGAGGTTTTGCAAATGATCCAAATTCTTTTATATTTTGTTGTCGCCTTTGGAATAGTTTTATGTCTGGCTGTGTCTTTTCTGGATATCTAAAAATATTGTTTAGGCGGCACTTTTGGCACAAAGTTTTGCTGTCTATAAACTACCTATTAAAATAAAGTTCGGAAGCTAAATTTGAATCTTCTCCGCATTCTATAAAACACTTAATCATATCATATTTTTCATAATTAATAAATTGAACCATTTTTAACAATGTTCACTCACAATTAACTCACAAATTACTTTTTGACATTTACGATTATTTCGATTTTCTTTTTTTATTTTTTTACCATGGCCTTCTCAATAAATATTAGAAATGCGATAAATATGCATAGATGTCAATGGAAGACAATTCGAACATTTATTGTAGTTTAGTTTTTCCTACTTTTGGCAAAATTATTTTATATTATAAGAAGTGTTGTTGTTGATAGATTTCTATGACCTCCTCACAAATATATTTAATTTTTAAAAAATTAACCACTTTTTCTAGATATAAATATGACATATGATATATCGTTGGAAAGCTAATTTAAGTTGCGATCAAATAATGAAATAATTTACAGGGTGTTCCATTTAAAAAAACACAAGTTATATCTATATCTCGAATACTGAAGCATGCATAAATTTCTTCTTATCAGCAACGAATTCTACTCAAAAAAGTGCCTTAAGAATGTGTTTAAAAATCATGCTAGTACCTCAAATTTATTAAAAATTTGAACAAAATTGTTAATATAATAGTAAAATTAAGTTCTTCCCCATATGGATACATAAAAGAGCTAAAAGTTTATGGGCATTTGAAATATTTATGGGATAATTTATTATTTTATACCATAATAATACCATTATCAGTAGTTTTTGAATCAACATGGGACGCTTCCAAAGTCAAGTTTTATAAATTTTTTAAATAGCCCGCTTGCGACTTCTATTAATATATTTTCAATATTTTCGTTCGTTCAGCATATATTAGTTTCTCTCTTTCTTCCTTATTTTTACCCAAAATTCATATTACTACCCCTAAAACTTTCAACCTTGGTACTATTTTGTATGGCATTAACCAGTAAAATATCATAGAATAAGTATTGTAGAACTTCTTCTTCTCAGGTGAACATTGGAATTAAACAGTAGTAGAAAAACTATTTAGAGTACCTGCTTGCCATAATCCTTCGATGACAAGGATTTTTTTAACTTACGACGCCACACTAATTATTTTAAATTATCTTTAAAGGGAAACCAAAAACATCACGAAAATATAATTTTTATTTTCTTCCAATGAAAAATAAACAACACAAATAACTGTAAAAATATAGACCAACAAAAAAATAATACATGTTTTGACTTACCAGGTTTAAAGATCATAGTACTTGTGATAAGGAGAGCAGCTGCTTGGCAATTGAATGATTGGTAATTAGGTTCATCCCAGTCCGGCCCATCGCATAAAGTCGGGCAGTTCCTGTACGGGAACATCCCTAGCGTGAGCTTTCACTCGCAAGTTTCGGTCTTCGGTTATAAGGACGACTTCGCGAACCAGATGTCGGGGTTCGCCTTTAAAAAAAAAATAATAGTTACCACTTGGAAATATTTCACCGTTAAAAATATACAGGCAATATTTACAAGTTTTAATGACAATTTTCAGAGCTGCCAAACAATGAAAATTATCATATGTTCCAGTAAAAAATATTAAGGACTTTTATTAGTGCGAAACTTCAACGGTGAATCAGTAAACAAACCCAATAACCACACCGCACAGCACTAACTATAATACCCCATTTTTAAAATCCAACAATGAATATTCAGAAAGAGGCAGCCCTAAATATGTAACAAACTTCGTCAAGTCAAATAATCTAAATATTATTGCTTACCTTCGACGGTTTCTCGTGGTTGATCTTTGTCTTTGTGCCCTTTACACAGAACTAGGCACGTTGTTAAAATTTTATCATCATTCTTAAGGCTGGAGTCCCACGTTGTATCATCTTCAGTAGAAAACGAAGTAGAGGCTAGTATCGCTCCTTTGGTTGTAACACATTTTACCGATGAATGTCTATTTCGTAAAAAGTCTAGAGCATTCTTGGCCGACTCCGCCACTTTTCGTACATGCTGCGGGTCTAGAAAACTACGTGAATCCGGAGTGGGTGCCTTACCGCCCCGCGATAAGCCCTCCAACTCGCTTAAAACTGGAACAAAGAAGAAAAGTGATAACAATGGAGGAAATGTGTTTTAAAGTTAGTACTGAACTGTATATTTGTTATTAACAAACTTATTATTTTATTCTCACAATAAATTAACCTTGCAAGTTTAATTACGTTATGTATTTAAACAAATTTAGTCAAATGACATCAAACTTTTGTGAAGTATTTATTCAATTTATTTTTTTTTATTTTAAATTTGATTGAATCAATACTTATATCATTTAAATATTTAAACAAGAGATAATAGTTTAGTTAACAAATAAAGATTTTTTAAAGTAAGGTTAACTTAGACTTTCAGAATGAAAATACGGGTTTTTAAATGGGGTTGTATAATTTATCAGAAACGTGCAAAATTTTCAATGTCCTCATCATACGGGTCCTAATTGGTTGAATAATAAATTGTGCTCGCAGAATTTACAACATAAAAATAATTTTTGAATAGATGACGCAGTAACTTTGGTACCAATGGATTCATTGAATGGCAAACCCAAAACATCAGTTTGAAAACAGTGCGTTGATATTGGTAGCAAATGCCCCTGTAACGAATTTACAAAGCATATACGACCTTTCAGAGTCAAATCTCTTCACATTTTTGAAGAAAGGAATTAAATGTGAAGATTAGAATCTACTGTAACTTTTGGGCGAGAAAATTCTATAACCTAGAAATGTTTCTAAATGGATCGAGTTTTCAGATGAATCAACATTTACTACTAATTCAGACAATATTGTGTTATCATTGACAAATCTGCATATATTGGAGTAACACGGAAAGAAAACTATTCTATATCAAAGTAATGGATTATTCTTGAATTTTTGTACTTGTCGCTAGAAAAATATTACTTGGCATAATAAATTATTATTATTTCAATAATATACCAATTTTAAACCAAGAACCGATATATTTTTGAGTTTCATTGGCGCGTCATTAAGTGAATATAAGTTTGATTCCTTCGAAGTATAAGTAGCTATTAAATATACTCTTAATAGTACACTTCTTTCGAGTACTGTTAACCGTGAGAGTAAGTATAAGGACATCTTGAAGTAAATTTTTATTTAAATTCACGTATATCAAAAACATGCTTTAAGTATTATATTAATCAACTTTAACCGACATTTCTCTTGACATAAGAATACTACTCTTGGAATAAAACTACAAACTACTTTGCTGGAAGAATTATACATACTATTAATCCAATAACTGTTATCCTTGATTGAATACTAGCTAAATCTCAATATGAAGTGATCTAATGTTGAAACAAGTGCATCGCGCAGTGGTGGGGGGTATAAAACTATGCCTTTGCCAAACAAAGACGACATACCTTACCTACTAGGCGTCGAAGTGTGTGTGCTGTACTATCGATGTTCGAATGTTCATACATGTTGATAATTATGAAATAATTTAAATTTGTAAAGTTACTCTAGAAAAAGAAGTATATGAACATTCTGAACTGTGAAATATAATTTCATGAGTCTACGATGGAAGAGCTATTAGCAAGTTGGGAATTGGAGTCCTTAATTTCAATATTTGAATATTTGAAAATATTATAGTTAAATCAATTGAAATGAGCTCTACTAACATCTCTTAAAGGGAATATGGCGACTTACCAATCATGCGCCCTGATGCGTACACATATATAACATTATTAATCAATGACTTTCTGAAGTCATTGATATTAATTTATTATCAGTGTAGGATTAAAGTTGTTTGTTCTTGCTAAAAATGCTAAGCTAACATATTAATTATTATGTATTTTAACTGCTTATTTACAGTTTGTATATATGTATGGAATTTTTTTGAATATTCAAATGGGCTTAAAAATTTCAGTTTCCTATGTACAAAACTTGTTATGCCATACCTGTTTAAAAGTTCGAGCATACTTTTCTATTATATAGTTACAATGATTTGTTTAAATTATTTATACTTTAATAACATAAATAATTGTTTTGTAGATCAAGAAAATGAACTAACGCTGGACAATTTACTGAAAATTTCAGAAGAACAGATTATAGTATACAACTTATTCCTCAAATCGGAAAGAGAATAAAATTCATAAAGCACTTAAGAGCATATAAATAAATAATGTGCCTTCCTATGGTAAATTTGAAGTCTCATATACAGTGTGGTCACGAATGACTTATACTTGTAAAATTTTTTGTTTTTGGTTTTTTAATAAAACGTCATTCTTCGTAAAAACTTCTTCTAATCCTGAAAAGTCTTTAACCAATCCCAGAAATTCAAATTTGATTCAAATAATTTATCAGTTTTATTTAAATATTGTCTGAACGTTATTTGTGGCATTCTCTAAATTTTTCCTTTTGTTTTTTGGGACTTACTACCACATGAATAATTCTTGGTTATCTAAAAATAAACCTCTGCGCTTCTGACTTTACGTCAAAACATTAGTCAGTGGGTGTTTTTTGACAGCTAATATGAGACACAAAAATAATAATATAATTCCCTATGACTAATCATTTAATGTAAAGTCACAAGCGCAGAGGTTTATTTTTCCAGTAACATACTGGGTAACTAACTATATTTTTTAGATAACGAAGAATTATTCATGTGGTAGTAAGTTCCAAAAAAGGAAAGGAAAAAAGTTTTATTTAAATAATACAACTGTTGAACGAAATGAAATTTATCCTTAAATTAAGTGGTAAATGTAATAGATTGCAAAAATAAACCAAGAAAGAAAAGATTCCAATCAACATCAAATATTTATCAATTCAAGTATTTCATCAGTTTTGTTTAAATAATACAGTAGTTAAATGAAATGACACATTTCTTATATTAAGTGTTAAATGTAACAGATCGCAATAATCTCTACTTTTAAACTAAATAAATGAAATCTTAGATTAAGTATAAGTTAGTACTGAATATTGTGCGAAACTTCCTCTTAGTAGAAGTAGAACCATTATTCTAAAGTTAATAATTAGTTATCATTAAAAGAAGGTGACTAAGATAATGACTTTTAACAATAACGTTTTCCTTGATGGAAAATATCTATTCTTACGGATATATGAGTACAATAACGTCTTAATTTAAGAACAGTAATCTTAAAAATAGTTTAGATTTTTTCCGTGAATGAAAAAATCCCAAAAATAACTGAACCTCATTTCATCGATGGAATTCTAAAACAGTATAATTATTAAAATACCTATTATTTTCAATATGAGGTTGTTCTGTCCATTCCAATTATTTGCGAATAGTTACCGTAAGGCCGTCCCGTTTTAATGCAGTCAAGCGTGCGGAGATAGAGACCGGACGTACGGCATGCGCCGCGAACTACTACTTACGTTTCTAGCGACCAATAGGTTATCTAGGACTGTCGCTAGGCACAGTAATAGGTGGCCTCCAAGCGTGGCTATCCTAAAATTCTATCCCGAACTAGTTAGTGTTGTGGTGGTAATCGCGAGAATAAGTATATCTTGTCAGAAAGTGGAGGCTTTTCTGTGGTTTTGTTTCATGAGTTTACTGTGCTTCAGATTATAAATACTTTTATAAGTTTTACTGTGTTTTTAGTGTGGATTTATACACTTATTTCTTGCTTGTTTTTTAATATGGCATGATGGAAGTTGCAAAGGAAAATGCAGGTCACTTTTGTTGTGACTTAGAACGATATTTTGCGTACGCAAATATTTCGTCTTTGGATGTAGAACGTTTATTTTCAAAACATGCCTTACTGTTTACTTCTCTGCATAGAAGTTTAGCCCTTGCTAAAATACTATACTATAGAAGGTTTATTAATGATGCAAGTGTACTATTAATGATGGGCTGGCTTTGGTGACCAGTTTAGAAAATAAAATGGATTAATAGGACTAGGCCTATTACGTGGCCGTCCAATCTTCCCCATTTGATTGTCACGGATTTCCTGCTATGGCCCCGAGTGAAGTATTCATTTATTCTAAAAGGATAGATAATGGCGTGGAAATATTACAGTGATACTGTAAATTTAATTTCAGTTCAAAAAGAACTTTTGCTGTAATCGGAAACGTATCGAGAAATGCGCGTGAAGATGAAACCTACTTTGAATAAATAAAGACAAGTGTGCAATGAGAACAACTAGTTGAAAGTGAGAATAGAGTTTTTAACCAAAATAAATTATTGTTGCAGATGGTAATTACAATTAAAAAATTAGATTATTTTCTAAATATCATATAAATTAATAATTCCTATTATTAAAAAAAAATGCTTCTTTTTCCTTTTATTTTTAACAATTATTGATTATTTAGCTAAGGAGTTTCGTATCCACAATCTCTTGATGTAGTTTTATTAGTCGGTTTGGATAAAATTAGTAAAATTACTAATTTTATCCAAACCGACTAATAAAACTACATTATTGATTATTCATAATAAAAATGTGTCATTTATGGTAAAAGGTGCTTTATCTAAAAAAAAAAATCAGTTTTTTTTTTCGTAATTGTCATGGGGTACCTAATTGAGAGGATAGAATATATACCAATGATTACTTATATTTATGCAGAAACCTTAAGATACGTACAGTGTGGGGAAATTCCGATGTTCGTATAGGGTAACTCGATAACTGTAAGAGATACAAAAAAAATGGAAGACACATCCTCGATCTCTTTTTTTGAGACAAATTCACTGGCGAAAAAAAAATTTGCTATCGTCTTATAACCAAAAGTTCGAGTTTTCGAATTTTAGACAATATCTTGGTTGTTTGTAAAGTTATGAAAAAAATAACTTTTACATTCTTCAGGCACTTTTTCTGTATAATACAGTGGCGTTGAGAAAATTTAAAAAAAAGTGAAATTTCGAGTTATGGCATAGAGTTGTATTTTTTTAAATTGGAATCATAGTTGGTTTAGTTAAAAAGGAATTTTTTTTTCTCTTTCAAACTATATATCATATGTGGGGACGCTTTTGATGTGTAAGTATTTAATAGCGAAAATAATCTTTTAGTAACTTTTGCGTTTTTTTATATTTATTCCAAATAAGCGTGTGTCATCTATGGCAGTGTTTATGCGTTTGTCAGTATATTGCATATTGATAATTTTGTTTCCGTCATAATTACATCCCATTTAATCGAAAATTACGAGAATTATGATATGTTAGAATACTTTAGTCAAAGTAATAACAATTGTGATATTGCATCCGAAATATATTTCAATCGCTATCCAGAATGAAGGCCACCACGATCACCTGACTTATTGCCTTTGGATTATTTCTTTTGGGGCCACATTAAAGACAAATTATACAAGAAAACCAGTGCCGACATAAATGAACTCAGACAAAATTTTATAGACTGTGTGAATTCCATTTCAAATCTACATATTTATAATGCTGTTCAGAGTGTTATGAAGAGGTGTAATTTATTTATCGAACATAACGGACATCAATTTGAACATTTACTTTAATTTGAATTTTTATTTTGTAATTGGAATGTATTATAAAATCAGATATAAATATCTGATTTCTTGGTCTCGACCTGAAGGACCCACAATTAATGAGATTTTCTTTTACCCCTTTTAAAAATAGCTTTATTAGATTATTGTCTTTCTGTAAATATTCGTAGTTAACAACGTCTGCATTTATTACAACTAGTTATATTATTATGCAGGCACGCATAGCCAAGCATAGTCTGCAAGCATAGAGAAAAAATGCAAAAAAAAAACACACTAATTAAAGTAATTTTGTTTATTATAATGTTACATTAGAAACAAAGCATAGAACTTCCTACTACTAGTTTTGCGAATCATATAAAAATCATACATACATACGGCAGCAGTAAAAATGTAAATTTTTCAATAATGGCTGGGGTTTTCAAGATATTCACACGAAACCGCGAACGGCGAAGCGTGCACACTCTTACAGTGCAACGCGGAAGTTCACCTGCACAAATCCAAATTGCAATAACGGACACCTTCCCACAATACGCGCCGTAACTCAACGGCTGCGGCGGTTAGCTAATGCCCTAGCTCGATATGCTGATGATGCTTCTGGCTCAATGCCCGTCTATAGTATTCGCTACCGCTATTGGAAGCATTTCGCAATCGAACTATTGAGCAGTTGTAAATTATAATGCATGGTTCTACAAACAATTAGGAACAAATCGGAAAATACGACTTCTGCCAAAGATATAAAATCAACCGTTTTACAAAGGTATTTGATGGAGAGGGATTTGTACGAAAGAAAAACAAGCTTTCGATTTTACAATTATACAGGGTGTAACCGTTTTAAAAACAAAACATGGCGCAAACACGTCACAAATTGTATTTTTATTGATTTGACAATTCCTACAACTATGATTACAATTATATTCAAAGCTACCTATTAAAAAATGTAGAATTAGACCGGCGGCCGCAGATGCGAAATGGTTCATCAACCCAATATTTCGGTATAATTTTATAGGACCTTTACTGATCGATTTGTAGTAAGATTCTTGATCGCAAATAGAAAAAGACGACAATTACTTTTGGTCGAGACAAATGTTATCGTGGAAAAACCGAAAAAAATGCGACTTTTTAAGCGGTGCTTTTGCGGCCTTATATTTCAATAACTATAAAAGATATCAATTTGAATTTTGCACAGTTCGGTAGCCCATTTAATTTACCTTAAAATGGCGTCTTAGAAATTTGCGCGTTTTTATTATTTATAACAACAAAAAAAGATTTTCTACGACGACGGCAATATTTTACGGCATTCCGCCATGTTTAACGCACTCCACTTCATTACTGGTAAGAGATATTGGAATGAAATGCACGTAGAAAACTTCCAAATTTTATAGGGATTATTTTTGCTCAATTATGTACACCCTTAACTTTAATAATAAAACGTCCACAATCAATTTTCTGTCGCGATGTACCATTAGCGCGCTCGAATTCTCGATCACCCGCCCGCGCCTCGACCGCACCGCAGGTCCCTTTACTTCAGGCACGGGTTAGCTTGAGACGGCCGTGGTGTAGGTATTAACGATAATTCCACTTATATTATGTATGTATGTACATATTTGTGGTCTGCATTTTCTCGATTTCTATTTTTTTAATTGAATTATGTGACTTCAAATGATAACGTGTAAGTATACTGTTTTTTTTTTATTGAATTTAATTGTGTTATAATGTTATAAATTTATTCTGATAATTATTTATCTTCTACCTGTGCAATGTTTGTATTAGTACAATTCATTTTGCATTTACATTCAGGTATACAAAACATGCCTTCATTTCTACAAACACACTTACTATTACAATTTTTCTCAGTACAAAACAAACTAATTATTGATCTAATATCTTTAGGAATTGGGACTTTCGTAACGAATTTCGGGATCAACATGTCATTTTTGCAGATCCACCCATAATTCTTGCAAAAACTTTCAGATTACAAATTCTACGATCGAAGAAGAAGAGTTTTTAAAATGCAACCACGAAGAAGCCGACACTCGTTTAATTTTTCATTTAATTCACGAGAATACTTCCAAACGAATTACTGTGAAAGCAGATGATATCGATATCCTGATTTTACTTCTTCACTTTTACTAGAATAACGAGAAATTAAATTCAACTGAAATATTTATGGAGAAAGGACACAAAACCATAGCCACTAATAAGCACAGGTTTGTCCCGATCTATTCAATTGCGAAAGTTTTAGGAAAACATGTTTGTGATGGATTGCTGGCTTCTCATGCTTTAACTGGATGTGACACAACCAGTTCATTTTTTAAAATAGGAAAGAAGTCAGCATGGCAAACATATTTTAAAAATAGTAAGGACTTTGGATTACAATGTTTTGGGAAGGCTTCTTTAGAGCAAAGCCTGATTGCTGCGAGGAAGCTGGTTTCTTCCCTTTACCGCGAGAACAAATGCAAGGACCTGAACCAAATCAGAATAAAGTTAACACAGGGTACAAACAGGTCTGCCAAGGAACTTCCTCCAACTGAAGACTCATTTTACTTATATGTGCAAAGGTATTGGTACCTACTATATACTACCTATAAATGTTTTTGTAACGTTCTTTAATTTCTAGGTGTTATTTTCAAGTATACCTCTGGAGAATGAGTTATAACGGTACACCTGACAAACTTAACCCGAAGAATTATGGGTGGATCTGCAAAAACGACATGTTGGTCCCGAAATTCGCTACGAAAGCCCCAATTCCTAGAGATATTAGATCAATAATTAGTTTGTTTTGTACTGAGAAAAATTGTAACAATAGTAAGTGTGTTTGTAGAAATGAGGGCATGTTTTGTATACCTGAATGTAAATGCAAAATGAATTGTACTAATACAAACATTGCACAGGTAGAAGATGAAGAATTATCAGAATAAATTTATAACATTACAACACAATTAAATTAAATAAAAAAAAAACAATATACTTACACGTTATCATTTGAAGTCACATAATTCAATTAAAAAAATAGAAATCGAAAAAAATGCAGACCACAAATATATACATACATACATAAAATAAGTGGAATTATCGTTAATACCTACACCACGGCCGTCTCAAGCTAACCCGTGCCTGAAGTATAGGGATCTGCGGTGCGGTCGAGGCGCGGGCGGGTGATCGAGAATTCGAGCGCGCTAATGGTACATCGCGACAGAAAATTGATTGTGGACGTTTTATTATTAAAGTTAAGGGTGTACATAATTGAGCAAAAATAATCCCTATAAAATTTGGAAGTTTTCTACGTGCATTTCATTCCAATATCTCTTACCAGTAATGAAGTGGAGCGCGTTAAACATGGCGGAATGCCGTAATATATTGCCGTCGTCGTAGAAAATCTTTTTTTTATTGTTATAAATAATAAAAACGCGCAAATTTCTAAGACGCCATTTTAAAGTAAATTAAATGTGCTACCGAACTGTGTAAAATTCAAGCTGATATCTTTTATAGTTATTGAGATATAAAGCCACAAAAGCACCACTTAAAAAGTCGTATTTTTTTCGGTTTTTCCACGATAACTTTTGCCTCGACCAAAAATAATTGTCTTCATTTTCTATTTACGATGTAGAAACTTACCACAAATCGATCAGTAAAGGTCCCATAAAATTATACTGAAATATTGGGTCACTCTTTAAAACTCAACGTTTTAGATGTTACGCCGACGGTCTAAATAGAGTTACGCGATGAAACGCTTAGACTCAATTTATCGAAAGACTGTCGGAAATATTAAAAACTGGCACGGGATTTTTTTTTAAGAAATTTGAAATTATTCAAAACTGATTACATTTTTTGAAACATCCAAAGGCGTAGAAGCTTTAAAGACAAAGGGGGATTGTATCCCCTCTATCTACGGCAGTGGTCATATTTCTAACACATATTTTACGTCATTTATTCAGATTCCACCCAACATAAATGACCGCTAAATGCGGAATGAATATATTAAAAAATGTAAAATTATGGGACCAAAACATTTATCAAATAAAAATTTCATCTCCCCGTATCTCAGAAACTAAGCAGTTATGAAAAAAAAGCTCATAACACAAAAAACACTTATTTTTCAAAAATCTATCGATTCAACAATTTTCTGTATTTAAAACTGTTACATCCTGTATATACTGGGCCCGTCACTTAAAAATGTCCTGAGCCATAATTTTTCTTCAATGAAAGGTATTGTAACGTACCGGATGTTAAGTTGTTAGTAATTTAAAACGCTTCCGAGATATTCTCTAAAAATGTAATCATATTGATATATTTTCTTTCCCTCTTTGCTCACAAACATCTTGAAAATATCTTTAAATAGAAAATTTAATTACATCAGGTTGGATTGAACACTAAATATTGTTATAAATTTAACATTGTTTGCAAAAATATTTCACATGGACCAGATTTTTTAATGCTGTTATATAAATTAGCCAACAACTATCTCCTAGCTATATAACCAATAGTTATCTACCGTACTTCATCTATTTGTTTTTCATATTTGATACAAGCTTTTAAGCAAACAAATAAAATAGATTTGAGGTAATAATAGAAGTTTTCTTTTCACGGGATGATGTACAACTAACACAATTTCTAAGACGAAATATTTGGTAAGAGAACAGGAAAAATCTTTTTGAACGATGTGGATCTCTACATCAGATTTCGTTTGAAAAAAAAAACATGTTTTATTTATAAAAAACAAATAAAACACGAAATTGGGACTATCACAGAAACGTGTTGAATATCATATACAGTAATTCTCGATTTCATACTTTTCAGTTACCAATTGGATGAAAAACATTTTGTTAAACAAGACATTTGGTTTATTTGAGAAATCACCTTGTATCTTTAATAAATCAGGTACTACTAACATGAATTGAATTTTTGTTACATATCCTTCTCCACGTAACATATTTTGCAATCTATTAAGCAGAATTAATTTTTTTTAAATTTTCGAAAACCTCTATTATTCATCAATTTGCAAAAATACAAGAAAAAGTAGACATTTTTTGTTATATTTTTGGGTATCAATAAAATTGTAATTTATTAATTGTAGATTTATAGATTTGTGTTAGTTTTTGTCTTGAATCTATCCCATCCTAGAACTTATTCCTTAGTTACGTTGCGCTAACGAGGAGCAATAATTTTTAAACACGTGTCAATAGTTGCACGGTTGTTTTTTTTTTGAGATATATAGCACTAGTCCTTGCTTTGCTTCATTTTTGAACCCCACTAGCCCTTTCTTTATTTTGTTTGTATTTGCCAGGTGTAAACAGGCAGTGCACGTAAAGATCTATGTGTCGAATGCGCTCATCAAGGCCCCCAAATGGAAACATGAAGGCACCAATTGAGTACTGTGTACTTTACCTTCCAGATTTGTGTTAGTTCCTGTTCCCGAGATCCAATTCATGTTACGCTGCGTTGACGAGGAGCAATAACTCCGAAACACGTATCCGTAGCTGCATGGCTATTTTTTGAAGTATATAGCGAATTATATGAGCCATTATGACGACGTAGTGCTAAATCAGCTTTAGATAATGGAGGCTATATATCCACCCGTCGCCTCCCAGAAGTTTAGTCTAGTTCCAGGTCTCTTCAAATACAGTAAAACTCTGTTCATTTATTTTTCGGTTACTTTTGTGTTTTATTAAATAAATCATTTTTTAAAAACATAACAAACGAACCGATTATCATTATTGGCGCAGTCGGGTCGGATTTTTGTCAGTTGGTCAGTTCATCGAGAACAATTTCATCGTGAAATTACCAACGTACTTTTCAAAGTTTTAGACGAAGAACGAACATTTTACGTGACCTGCCGTTTTGTTTAGTGTTCTGTGCATTGTGCAACTTTTTGGGACTCCTCTATCGCAGAAGAATTTCAAGAAGACACTGGGCTGAACATAGTAGGCTCATCCACGGGTGAATTGAGTAACCTGTCAGAAGAGGAAGGAACTAGGACTCCGGTAACCATCACCGTAAGGATCGCCGATCATCGAGATCACCAGTCTATCGAAGACACGAGAATTGTTGGATTTTTCAAGGTAGGACCTTTCAAATCTATCGCAGAAAGTCAGGTCAACAGTCAGATTTTAAGCCGACAATTTTGCGTTCAGACTCTACCGAAGAGACCCTGAACATAATTAAGAATTTAAATTGAAGAATAATAATTAAAATATTTCTCTAAAAATTCCCATCACATTATCCTATAATTTTTATAATTTTAATTTTAATTCTAAGAATTATTTTATTTAACTGCACTATTGTATCGTACAATTAGTTGCTTGTTAAAAACAAAGACCTATTCAAATACCTTATATTTGTATGAACCCTATTGTTATTTTATTTTAACTTGATAATATAATCAATCCATTGAAGTCTGACCTAAATATTGCATTTTGTATACCTGCATACAAAATAATTATATTGCAAATTTCTTATCACATGTATATATTTCTTGGATACTAAGAACCATTTGTTCGCCGTATTATAATATACACATATTATTTAAAAGAATAGTATTGTAACTATTTTTAATTTTTAATAAATTACACACTGTATGTTCGATAGAGCATCGCCTGCTTATTTATAAGTAGTCTCCGATCCCTCGTTGTTTATACAGAGTTGGTGTAAAATAAAGTAATTTTCCAAGTCACAAAACTATTCTACTTTTATAAAATATAACTTTATTATATATCATTCTTGCGTTAGTAAAACACAAATACAAAAGACAATATTAAAGAAATCGCTTCACCATAGATTCTTTATCAGAATTATTAGAAACATCTTTAAAAATATCAAAAATGCCTGCAAATCAATCCACTTCCAGTGAAGGCATTTCTCATCCAAATTTTGCCATATTACAAGCTTATGCAAACACAATTAGCAATTATAATGGAAACGAAAATACACTTGAAATTTTTATCACATCTTGTGACCAATTTATAGAACTTTATCGCTCAAATGACAATGTTTTAAATCAATACCTATTGAGAGTTATTTTAGGAAAACTCACAGAAAGAGCTCAAATATTAATAAGCTCAAGATTAGAATTAAGATCCTGGGAACAGATAAAAAATGCTTTAAGATCAAGTTTTGGTGACCATAGAAGCTTAGATTGTCTAGAACAAAATTTATTGACATTGACACCTTTTAAAAATGAACTACCTGTCGAATTTGCGCAAAGAATACAATTAGCTCGCAGTAAAGTCGCTTTTAAAGTTAACAGTTTATCAGAAGCTGAAATGCCCATGGTAACAAAATTAATTTATCTTAAACAATATGATTCATTATCTTTAAAAACTTATTTACGTAATTTACCTGAAAGACTTCAAGATAAAATAAGTTTACAAAAACCAGACTGTCTTGAAACAGCCATGTCATATACAATTGACGATGAAAATTTTAGACGTACCAAAAATTTAACTACTACTTTGCAAAATAAACCTTTATTAAATTCAAAAGCACCTTACCCGTATTTACAAATACCTCAGTATAAACAAACTTTGCCATTCATACCTAAAGCCAATTATAATAATAATTATAAAAATAATTATGGTAGTAATTATAATAATAATTATAACCAAAATCGAAATAATTTTCCTCCGCAATTTCAAAGACAAATGTCGACTAGACCAGTATTTCCTAGTCAACCAATAGCCATACAACCAAGACAAATTAATCGCAAATTTCCTACAAATCAACAAGTTTTCGGAAAACAACAAAATGTTTTTAGACCTAATCAAAATTTAAATCAAAATCAATATGTCCCAGAACCTATGTCAACTCAATCAAGAATACCCACACAAGTTAGTAGGACAAGTCAATTTAATAGACCAAACAATTATTTCCAGCCAAGTGGATCGTCAAATTTCATGCCTAAAGAAATGCATAATTTTACAAGTAATAATGACGATGATGTTGATTATTTAAATTACGACAATCAAGGTCAATATCAATATCAATATTCAGATATTGAGGACGTAAACCATTTAGCCTGTCCAGACCCACCATTTGATTATACTGCTAATCATGAACAATTTGACCATGCTATTAATTATGAGCAATTTGACTACACTATTAATGGAGATGAATTTGATTATACTGCTAATCAAAATGACCAAATAAATCATACACAACAAAATCAAAATTTTCACGAGAGCCCGCTTTCGAACAATCAAACTTAGTAGAAATGAATTCAGCTATTGTAAACTCTTTACCATACGTTCAAATATTTAATCCACCAATAAAATTATTAATTGATACAGGAGCTTTCACATCAATACTAAAACCATCTATTGCCGAAATTTATTATCCAGAACTTATTTATCATAACCCCTCTAGTTTAAAAACATCACTAGGTGAAAAAGAAATCAGATATAGAGCAACTATACCTGCTTTTCCTGATTTTTATAACGATCATCAAATCGAATTTTTACTTTTTGACTTTCATGAATATTTTGATGGAATTTTAGGATTAAATGATTTAATAAAAATGAACCTATCAATTGATATTCCTAATCAAAGATTAATTAATGACGAAATTGAAATACCATTTTATTATAGGCAACCGCACGAAACTTCTTTTACATTTGAAGTACCACCTTATGAAACACTAATAAAAAAATTATCCAGTTAATATCGATTATGGAGAAATTATAATACCTGAATGTACTATTAACAATGATGAAAATTTATTGTATATCCCCGAAACAGTAACAAACGCGAAAAATGGACGCGCATGTCTTGAAATTTATAATTACAATAATAAAACAGTTTCAATGACTCTACATGAACCTTTAATATGTTACCCTGTTAACAAACATTTCGAAATTTATAATTTTGACATTAATAATTTTGAAATTCCGAATAAAGAACAAAATTCTTTAAAAACAAATATTGGAAACTTAATAAGAACCGATCACATGAACTCCGAAGAACGTTACGAGATTCTAAAAATATGTAATAAATTTAAAGATATATTTTATATCGAAGATACAAAATTAACATTCACAAACCAAATTAAACACGAGATTAAAACAGTAGACGAAATTCCAGTACATACAAAATCATATAGATTCCCACACGTACACAAACCTGAAGTACAAAGACAAATTACTAAAATGTTGAACGACGGAATTATTAGACCATCATCATCCCCTTGGTCCAGTCCTATTTGGATTGTCCCCAAAAAATTAGACGCCAGTGGAAAACAAAAATGGAGAATAGTCGTTGACTATCGTAAAGTTAACGAAAAAACCGTTAATGATAAATATCCAATACCTAATATTGACGACATTTTAGATAAACTCGGTAAATGCAATTACTTTTCTACCCTCGATCTCGCGTCTGGGTTTCATCAGATTGAAATGTATAAAGACTCCATTCCAAAAACAGCTTTTAACGTAGAAAACGGACACTACGAATATGTTCGCATGCCGTTTGGTTTAAAAAAATGCTCCAGCTACTTTTCAACGAGTTATGGACCATGTTCTTAGAGATTTACAAGGTAAAATCTGTCTAGTGTACATGGATGACATTATTATTTTCTCAACTTCGCTTCAAGAACATATTTCTAATTTAAATAAAGTATTTTCCAAATTACGTGAATCACAGTTAAAGATACAGTTAGACAAATCTGAATTTTTAAAAAGAAACGTCGAATTTTTAGGACATGTAATTACGCCAGAAGGTATTAAACCGAATCCTAACAAAATTATAGCAATTCAAAAATTTCCAATACCAAGGACAGCTAAAGAAATAAAATCTTTTCTAGGCCTTGTTGGTTACTATCGCCGCTTTATAAAAAATTTTGCACACATTACTAAACCCTTAACACAATGTCTTAAGAAAAATGAAAAAATAGTTCATACACCTGAATTTAAATCAGCTTTCGAAAAATGCAAATCTATCCTAACTAATGATCCAATATTACAGTATCCCGATTTTTCTAAGCCATTCATTTTAACTACAGATGCGTCAACAGTAGCGATTAGTGGAATACTCAGTCAGGGAGTAATAGGAAAAGATTTACCTATAGCTTACGGAAGTCGAACTTTAAACCCCGCAGAACAGAACTATTCTGTGATTGAATTAGAGCTATTAAGTATAGTCAATTTTGTCAAATTCTATCGCCCGTATCTTTTTGGACGTAAATTCACTATTGTTACCGATCATAAGCCCCTCCAATGGCTCTTTAACCTAAAAGAACCAAATTCGCGATTAGTTCGATGGAGATTAAAACTCGAGGAGTACGATTACAATATAGTATACAAAAAAGGTAAACAAAACACCAATGCCGACGCTCTATCTCGCATTGAAATTCAAGCATTAGAAAATGATTCAATTAAAGGAAATTTTGACAACTTAGATCAAAATAAATTAGACAATGATTTTTCACCAGATCTATATACAGACATTCCAGATTTTAATCCAGCAAATATTCAACCTCTAATAAATTCAAACCCACAATCATCACCTCGTATTAATATCATCCAAGATATTCAATTGAGACCTGCATCACCTAACAGAGACAATGACGATATAACTGTACATTCATCACATGAAAATCCTGTACTAGAAATAAAAATTTCAGAAAAACCATTAAATTATTATAAACACCAAATTATCTTCTTTGTAACAGATAATATTACACGCCCTTGTATAAATTCTGTAAAACTACATAATAACGAGAAAACTCGAATTTACATTTCTTTACCTAATCGAAATTTACAACAAAACTTAACTAAAACAATAAAAGAATATTTAGCACCTAAAACGTTATACGCTTTACATTTCAGAAATAAGTACAAAGAAATAATTATTAATACCATTCAAAAGTATTTTAAAAACTCAAGTTTAAAATTAATCGAGTGCCCTAATATCTTACAAGATATAGAAAACAAGGAAGAACAAATGACTAGAATAAAATACCACCATGAAGGTAAAACAAATCATAAAGGTATAAACGAGACAACAAAATCAATTTTAAAAACGCATTATTGGCCAGAGATTAACAACGACATAACGAATTATATTAATACTTGTGAAATTTGTCAACAAACAAAATATGAACGACATCCACATGTATTAAAGTTTAAACCAACCCCTTGTGGAACTTATCCATTCGAACATATCTATATTGATACTTTCAAAGCAAAAAATCAACCTTTCTTAACCATTTTAGACAGCTTTTCTCGCTTTGCTCAAGCATATTCAACCACACTTAATGCAATCGATATATTAGATAATTTATTAAATTTTATATCTCACTTTGGCTTACCAAAAATTATCACATGCGATAATGGACCTGAATTTAAAAATCAATTAATCGAGCAATTTTGTCAAAAACATAAAATAACTATACATTTCACAACAGCATATAATCCTAATAGCAATAGTCCAGTAGAACGATTTCACTCTACAATACTAGAGCAATTAAGAGCATTATATCTAGAACAACCAAATAAGGACATAAAAACACAAATAAAATATGCCCTCATCGGATACAATAATACTATTCATTCAGTAACGAAATTCACACCTTTTCAAGTCATGAAAGGAAATCAAAATTTAACGGATCCCTTTGACTTATCAGACGAACGAATCATAAGTGATTATTTAAATAAACATGTCCATAACATGGAAATATTAAATAATACTGTGAAAGAAAATAACGAAAAAGCTAAACAAAATTTAGACAAAACAAATACAAACAGACAAGATCCTCAACCAATCGATATTGAACGCCCTGTATATTTACAAAGCGATCAAAGAAATAAGTTACTACCCAGATATAAGAAATTAATCCCAATGGAAGATTTAGATAATAAAATAAAAACTTTAAGAAATCGTACATATCATAAATCAAAATAACTTACATAAAGATTTGACAAAAAATATAGACTTAACTAAAAGAATATTTTCAGAATACAATGAAACTTTGTATAGTTTAACAAACAACCAATACTTGATTGAAAGTAAAATAGACGAACTAACAAATAAAGTAAATAAATTAGCCAATGTAGAAAATATATATGAGCTATTTGGTTCTATCAATTTGATGGCTTTAACCTGCCACACCGTAAATTCAGTCCTAGATGACTTAGAAAATGCGATTATGTTTGCACAACTAAATGTTTTTCACCCCTCAATTATATCAGTAAATAATTTAAAAATTTTAATTAAAGATATTCAAGATTCATTACCAAGTTTTAATAATATACAGTCATATTATAAAATTGCCAGTTCGCAAGTTTATTATAGGGATAATCAAATTGTAATATTAATACACTTTCCTGTAATAGATACTGACGATTATGATTATTTTAAACTTTTCCCTATTCCTAGAAATAACCAAATTATAATACCCAAAAAGTCCTTCCTACTAATTAACCCGTCACGAGAATATTTTATGAACAACGATTGTCCAGAAATTGAAAATATCCATATATGTCATCCTCCATATATAATGGAAGAAGAAAACTGTATAACAAAATTATTAAGAAACCAAGAACATAATTGTAAAACATCCCAAGTGTTACTACAAAGTCCAATAGTACAAGTAGTAAACCCAGGACACATAATTGCTGTACCCGTTAAGGAAACAACCATTCAAAAACTTTGTAAACAAAACGGATTTTTAAAAATTAGCCAACCATCGCTAATTACAATTCCTGAAAACTGTTCAGTCATTTTATATAATCAAGAATACAGGAATACCAAAACTTGGATATTCCATGAACAATTTAGTTTACCCAAATTAAATATTAAAAACGAAACAAACCTACAGACAGAACGACTACATTTACAAGAGATAAATTTAGATGAAATCTCACAATTACAAACTACATATCAGAAAATGAAAATTAAACCACTGGAACAGTTTAAAGAAGAGCAATCTGCCTTACCATTAATTTTAATTGTCTTAACATTATTAATTGTTCTCCTAATTCTAGGATATCTTGTCATTAAAAATAGGCAGGAAATATTTAAACATTGTTCCAAATCAACCTGAAGTGTTGCCGAAGAAATAAGAAAATCAACTTTAGAAAAAGAAGGCATCAATCCCTCAACAGTGGTTCCACCCCTATTTTCGATTTAAGGAGGGAGGAATTATATGAGCCATTATGACGACGTAGTGCTAAATCAGCTTTAGATAATGGAGGCTATATATCCACCCGTCGCCTCCCAGAAGTTTAGTCTAGTTCCAGGTCTCTTCAAATACAGTAAAACTCTGTTCATTTATTTTTCGGTTACTTTTGTGTTTTATTAAATAAATCATTTTTTAAAAACATAACAAACGAACCGATTATCATTATTAGCGTATACAGGGTGTCCCAAAATTAATTCCCCAGCCACCGGGGCTAGATTCTATGACCAAAAATAAATCGAAAATCACTTATGTCAAAATTTCGAAAAGTTACTCCTTACGAAATTATGGCCATCTTAAAGATCGCAATGAAGGTATTTTTTCAAATCAATTTTTGAAATAGGTATCCAGGTAAAGATAGTTTATAATCAAGTCACCCTTGACGAAGACAGAATACGACATTTTGTGTGTCAATGTCAATAAAATATTTCAAATTTAAACTGACGTACAACGGTAAATAATTAAGTTTTCATACTTATTATGATGCCCAGAAGGTACAGCAAGCAAGAATATTTAAATATGATTAAACTACTTGGAGTTTGTAATAATAATGCTCGTGCCGCAGAGCGTCTGTATCGCCATCGTTTTCGTACTAGGCGACACCCAGATCATAAAACAAGGTCGTCTACTTGAAACTGGATGATTCATGCTGGTCGTCCTAGACAGCTAACATCGCAACAGGAAAAGCAATTACTCCACGACATTGAAGAAGATCCGTCTGTAAGTAGCAGGATCTTGGAAGCCAATCGTCATCATCGTCGTAGTACTATTCACAGATTCATGCAAAGAGAAAATCTGCATCCTTATCACTTACAGCCGGTTCAAAAATTGCATCCTGGGGATAGTGAGTTGCGCTTACAATTCTCCAGATGGTTTTTAAATTGCTTACATACAAATGAAGACCTTTTTAAGCAAGTATTGTGGAGTGATGAGTCCCATTTTAATCAGCAAGGGGTGTTTAACCCGCACAATTTGCATATCTGGAATTACGAAAATCCACATCAAATTAGAGAATCACATAAGCAAGTGCGCTGGAGTGTAAATGTGTGGACTGGTCTCTTGGGCAATGACATAATAGGACATTTTCTGCCTAAGATATTAAACGCAGAGAATTATGCAAATTTTTGCGAAAACATATTTTAGGAAGATATTTCTTTACTGCAACGTCACAATATTGTGTATCAAAATGATGAAGCGCCTGCTCATTATTCTCGAAATGTTCGAGAGATATTAAATCGGCGATTTTCCAATAAATGGATCGGTCGCGGAGGACCTACTTCTTGGCCACCTAGGTCCCCAGATCTCAACCCAATAGACTTTTGGCTTTGGGGTTACTTGAAAAATGCGGTATACAAAGTCCTACCGAATAATGAAGATGACGTTATTGTTCGGATTTATGGAGCATTAACTAAAATTACAAACGAGATAATAGGTCGTGTTGAAAACAATTTTCTTCGCCGATTGCATGCATGATAGAACAAAATAGCGAACATTTCGAACATTTGCCTTTGTAAATTTAAGTATTTTAATTTTATTATGTGTAGATGTCACTCGATTTAAATTAATAAACTATTTTTACCTGGATACCTATTTCAAAAAATTGATTTGCAAAAATACCTTCATTGCGATCTTTAAGATGACCATAATTTAGTAAGAAGTAACTTTTCGAAATTTTGACGTGATTTTCGATTTATTTTTGGTCATACCCGGCGGCTGGGGAATTAATTTTGGGACACGCTGGATAGTGAATAGGCAACCTTTCGAGAGGTGCCTTTCAAAAAATAAATCTATTATTGACCGATCGACTTTCAAGATGAGTCATCCTGTATATGTAAACATACGTTGTTCAATCTCTGTCTGCATCTATTATTAAAACACAAGCAAGTAACCCAGAAACCCTAACAAAATATCAATGCCCACTCGTGACTTTAATTTTGCATTTAAATTCTGGACTCCCCAGAATATCTTCTACACCCACCCAAAGAAAAAATACTTTTGGAGATAAGAATATACAGTTAATCCTCTGACACCACATTGATTGTATTAAATTATACTAGGCTTCTTCAACAAAGGGCATAATATGTACACGTACAATGTACATACATATATTTTCAGACAAACTGACAACATCTATTCAAGATCTCGGGTTTATTAAAAGCAAATTAATAGACGACGAAGCGGAGTGCAAGCTGGGAAGGTTGGCGTTAAAAGTGCAAGTAGCGGAGAGTGCAAGTGCGGCGCCCGCTAGCTACTGTTGTTTTCTGCTATTCAGCACAGCTCCTGGTGGATGGTGCAGCACATAGTTCCAAGTCATTGCTCTTTTCACACCTTCTTACGCACTGTAGGCAACCAACCACAATAATACGTGTTTTGAAAATTAAAGAAAAATAACGTGTTATTTAAAACAGGAATCATAACTGCATTTGTTGAAAAATATGAAATGTGGTTTAAACAATATTTAACAATATTAAAAATTAATATTTAAGTGTTAATGCATGGGAATTTAATAAGTTACAATACAAATTGTCCTTAACTGAATTATGCAATAGTGTTCGGAAAGTATGAACTTTTTATGTGCCTCTAAATGGCAGTTACTGTAGTTGTTAAAATACAATTACACTCGCTTGGGTTTTGATAAGAGGCTTTATTGTTATTAAAGGTGTAGGCGAAATTCACAGTGGCAAGGCTCAAGTTTGAAAAACTCATTTATTTAATATGGAACAAAACAAGGCAAAATCGTTTACGATCAATCCATAACCAGTATAACTAACATATCATGATAATGTCTGGGAGTGATATGCATTCAACTAGAAATATTGTAGCGGCTTCAAAAATACCGGGCTCAAATTTTGTATATAGCCTGCCAAAAAAAAATGTTGGATTTTTTGGGATGTCACTTCAGAATCTTTGCTGTAAAAGCCTAATCGTTTCATAAGCCGAGAGGTACGTAGTTCCATCCTGTTGGAAAGAAATATTATCTAAAGTCCAAGAAAATTCATCAACATTTCTCTAAAATGATATGTGTAAAGTGTTAAAAAGTTCCCCCTTGGAACAAAAGTTGACGTATCTCGACGAATTGTGAAATTTTTATAGTTTTAAGGAAAAAGAGGGTGAACAGTTTTCAAACGAACACAGTGTATATACCCAGACTGTTACGAAAACCTTGTGAGACTCTTTTATACAGCCTGTCAAAAATTGTGAACAAAAAAATAATTGGATTTTTTTCGGATCAGTCACTTCAGAATCTTTGCTGTAAAAGCCTAATAGTTTCATAAGCCGTGAGGTACATAGTTCCATCCTGTTGGAAAGAAATATTTTCTAAAGTTCAAGAAAATTCATCAACATTTCTCTAAAATGATCTCTGTAACGTGTTAAAAAGTTTCCCCCTTGGAACAAAAGTTGACGTAACTCGACGAATTTTTAAATTTTTTTATATGTAGTTTTAAAGAACAAGAGGGTGGACAGTTTTCAAATGAACACAGTGTATATGCCCAGTCTGTTATGAAAACCTTGATACTCCAATCGCACACTGAAATGAACCTAACGACAATCTATGGTTTAACAATAAACGTGTTGGATAAGCGTATACCGGGTGTAACAGGATTATGGTACCTTTTCTCCTTTAGTTTTGAAGATAATTTATTGAAAGTTGGGATATATACATAATAAGTGTCACTTTTTGACATACAAGTGATTTTTTTTCACGTTCGGTTTCGCCGGAAGTGACATTAATTTTCGATTTTTAAATGGAACACCCTATATATTATTACATTTTTGAATTCTACATAATTTTCTGATTTCATCGATACCAAATAAGTGACATTTCAAACGTCAATATTTTTCATAATAAAATTTTTAGTCTTCCATTTAAGTATACCATGACGGTTCCGATTTATTCTAAATGACCCGTTATGAGCAAATAAAATTCATCAAAATGGTTATTGGGGAAAACTCAATTTTTTCAAATAGAACCATATTTATTAGTACTACTAATAAGGAATTTATTCATATGTCGTATTAAAATGTGCGATAAATACAAACATCTGTAAAAAAAAAAATAAGAAAATACAATTTTGTTCTAATTACCTTATATAGTTTGGAAAGAGACAAACATAAGACAGGTAGATATTTAGTGCAAAAATCTGCAAAGCCAACTGTTCTAGTAGAAATCAGTGGCGACATCTGGACTAGACTGGCAGAAACTTATTCATCACGGAAAACGACAAACTGGAATGATATTGCTTGCAAAAAGAAAATAAAAGGAAATTTAAATTATTGATAACGTTAACATATCTAATGTTAAAGTAAGATTAGGATGTAGCAGAAAAGGAAATAGACAAGTATTCAGTCACCAAGTTAGTGGAGACAAAAGATAAAAACAGAAAAAATTACCAGAAGGTCTATGTTGAACCAACCAATGTTCCATAACAATCTATATAGCCATTGTCAATGCTGAAACATGCCAAACTTTAAAATGTCAGGGGTACATATACTATTCAGATAAAGATACACTTGGCTCTCTAAGATAATTACGATAGAAGATAAAGATAACGAAAAGACATATAGATAAAAGATAAAAATAAAAGATAAATCTGACGATGTTTAGACAATAATTTTGTTGAAATCTTCCAAGTGTAAAATGTAATGATTCGATTACAAAATAAATATATTATGTAAAAATCACTTAAAAATACAAGATAAATAAGGTATGGTGCGATAAAGTGAAATATTACATTCGATAAAGATAAACGTTAGTAATTTGATGACATATACGTCAAGATAAGATAATATATTTTTAAAAGGACAAAAGGTACGGCACGGAAATATTTTGCATTCTTGGATGATAACATTTGTGTTGAACACTGCCAATAAAACTCGATAACATATGCCACACACAAGCAATCAGTGCAAACACATATAGGATCCCACCCTTCAAAGCTGGATCTAAGGAAAAAAAAAGGAAAGAGATCCAGCCAGATGTGTAACGAAATTGCAAGCCATTTCATTCCAGTTTATCGTTTTCCGTGATGAATTAAGTTTCTGCCACTCTAGTCCAGATGGCGCCACTGATTTCTACTGGAACAGTTGGTTTTGTAAATTTCTGCACTAAATATCTTTCGGTCTTTGGCTGTTGACATTTTAGGTCACTTAGTTACATTGGTAATTCTGTGAAGAGTGGTGACTGGTGATGTATGGAGTTTGGTACCCTTTTTGGAGGAAACATTTTTGTTTATAACCTTTGTGAGAATTACCTAACGTGGTGCATTTGTTTTGTGGTGGATCATTTTACAGCAGTGCATATATTTACCAAATAGACCTCTGTAGCGTAAGGTTTTTCTAAATTTAAAATATCGAGTACTTGAACGTTTACTTTGCATTTAGTTAGAAACGTTGCTCTAGTAGAGCCTTGCCTAATTCTCCTACTTAAACTCGATTAGAGTTTGGAAAGAGACAAACGTTTGAGAGTAGAATATGAGCAAAAAAAGACAGATAGATATTTAGTGCAAAAATCTGCAAAACCAACTGTTCTAGTAGAAATCAGTGGCGCCATCTGGACTACACAGGCAGAAACTTAATTCATCACGGAAAACGACAAACTGGAATGAAATGGCTTGCAATTTCGTTATAAATACTAATGTGGCTGTGGGTTACTTATACTCTGTTATCAATAACAACGTATCTAAATTTGTACCAATGACATCTCCTTCAAAGAAAAATTGTCCTCCTTGGTTTACCAGTTTACCAAAAACGTAATTATAGAAAAATCTAATAATACTGCTGATTAGGAAGAGTTAAATTTTTAAGAAAAAAAAAATCAAGACATCGACGAGTCTTATAAACATTACTTACAATTCCTCGAAAATAAATTAGTAATTACCCCAAAAGGCTCTGGACGTATGTCAACAATAAAAAGGAATCTAGTTCATACCCAACACCATGTCCAACAACAACGTCCTGGACAATCCGGATGATAATGTTGCTAACAACTTTGGTTCCTCCTGTATTCTGTCAAGTCATAATGTAAACTATTCCTCAGACACAAGTGATAACATTAACATTACATTTACGACGGTAACTGAACTGGCTGTGTTAAAAAAATGCCTTTAACAAAATCAGGCATAAATTTATTGCAGGTCCTGATGGCTTGCCAGTGCTTTTTTTAAGAGACTGTTCAAGCGTATTAGGCTTAGTCATATTTTTAACCTTTGCACACAAATCTATTTCCTGATAAGTTGATTTGCCAAACAGAAACCTTCCTGTGAAGATAATTTAACCCACCCTGCCTTCTCTTAACGGGGGTGAAATGAACCACCTCTATATGATTTTTCAAACATAAGTTAAAAAGTTTTAAATGAAAGAATTCCACAAAACTTCTACTATTTCCGGAACACCCTGTCTCGCAACAGTATAATCATTCTCAGACTATATTAATTATAGTGCAAATTTTTAAAAAATAAATTTAGAGCAAAATAAAACAAAATAATTAAAAACTATTTTTAATATTAAAACTTATTATGGTAAAAACTATTAGAGAATGAGATATATTTGAAAACGCTTTAATAGAATACATATTTCCGATGAAATACTGATTTCAAACACATTTTTTATTACATAATCGCCAAGGTCTAAACAAATTTCATCTCATATTGTTTCCTTCGGATAAATCTGTTGACCTGGTTATGATTGTTTATAAATCTAATTTTCATAGCAGATGTTAACTTACCAACAATAGGAACCATAAGGGTGTAACAATGGGATTGGGCTATGGTCCGGATGCCATCCAGATGGTCGATGAAACAGTTGGTGTCGGGTACGAGGTACTTGGGCCGCACCTCCATGTGGACGCTGACCACCGACTGGCTGAGTATTTTCTGTGAACAATCAGCGACAATGTGACAAGAGATTTATTGCATAACATACATCGTACATTATCAGAGCTTAATCGTAGGAATGTCGTGTCGACTGCCCGTACTAGTACTAGTATGCTGGATGTGGTACTGTGGTAACGGTACTTTCGCGAAGTATACCCAGAAGGTGACTGTCGTGTCAAACATCCGCGCAGCGTTTTCGGTAAATGAAATAGTCATATAAATTTATGGACACATTTTTATTAATTGATGTATTTTTAAACAAATGAAGAGTTGAAGTTAACAATAAAGTATTTTTTCATGTTTAACAACCTCCAAAAACTTTTTTATTTTAATTATATTCTTTATCAGTTAATCAACTCATAAAAGTCCTAACCAACAACAATGTTAATTTTACTGGCAAGAACATATTGTCTTAACGCAATATGTTACAAAAACGTTCGAAACAGAAATATGGCACGCGTAAGAGATTTCAATCATAGAAGTCAGTACAGGGGGCTGCGGAGCCTGAGCACTACTCCTCAACTTAGAACAGGGGCGGAGCCCTTCTGCTGATTGTTCTATGTATGCGATGCGTACATAATTAATCACATAACAAATTAAACAGACCAAAGTATCAAATGAGTTATTTTCAAAACGCAATTTCTGAAAAACACTTTTTCAGGGGTAATTGTATAATTTTCTATAACTAAAAAAATATGTCCTCTAAGTTTATCATGTATTTTAAATTACAGAAACGGTATTTTGCAAAAAATAATTATACAGTTTTTAAAAGAGTTCATTAAAACGAGTTAAATGCCACCTATATACCGGGTGAGTCACGAATTGCGCTCGCCCCGATATCTCCTAAAATATTTGGAATAGAAAATTGAAATTTCGAGGGCTTATTATACGACTAAAATGCCATCTTTTCAATAAAAAATCAAGTTTGGTGCACATCCGGTTTGACCGGAAATGCCCACAACTTTCGATTTTCAAATGAAACACCCTATATATTTTTACATTTTTGGGATCTAGAGGAAATTTTGAATACAATACATCCATTTTGGTCACTTTTTGATAAACATTAAAAATTTTATTAAAAAATCTATTTCTGAATCCAGAGTGCTGTGGTGCCCAAAATATATTTTAGTTTGTGTGCTACGTTACTATAAAAATAAAAAGAGCAATATGATTGCACTACTTAATTGTCTAGAGGCGTTTAAAATTTTTAAATGTGATTTTTACCCACTAACTCGGTTTTTTTTTAATTGGAAGTTAATCGTTCACCAACATTTTTAAATACCCCATTTTCATACGAATCTAATGATACCAAAATTTTGAAAATCCGCTCAGAAATATTTGAGATTTCAGCCAAAATACAATGCAACCAAGCTTTTAGAAACATGCGGCTAATAGATTAGTGGGCTTTGGAAACTAAAATGACACATTTCTGTTTAAAATCTGGTAACCTAATAACATTGGAAAAATCATAGTAACGTAGCACACAAACTAAAATATATTTTGGGCACCACAGCACTCTGGATTCAGAAATAGATTTTTTTAATAAGATTTTTAATGTTTATCAAAAAGTGACCAAAATGGATGTATTGCATTCAAAATTTCCTTTAGATTCCAATAATGTAAAAATATATAGGGTGTTTCATTTAAAAATCGAAAGTTGTGGGCATTTCCGGTCAAACCGGATGTGCACCAAACTTGATTTTTTATTGAAAAGATGGCATTTTAGTCGCATAATAAGCCCTCGAAATTTCAATTTTCTATTCCAAATATTTTAGGAGATATCGGGGCAAGCGCAATTCGTGACTCACCCGGTATATCAATAAATATTTTGTCGGAAAATAATCTCCTCGAATGTTGAATGGTTGACTCTGTATTTACAATGTGTTTCGTGCCGAGGTGAGACAACCAACATCACCTATAAACAAGCCCCCGGCGTGAATTGGCATGGGCGGTACAGTAAAAACGATTAATAAACAGCCATGAATTATTTTTGGCGTTTAGTAAGGGTTTCCTATAAAACCGGGGTTGTCAGTCGTAACTGAGCCTTTACATCGCGCTCCAATCGGTTTTCTTTTAATAGGAAAACAAAATTTCAATGCAAAAACCCAGCGGAATTGATGTATCCACCTAACTATGTAAGAAATTACTGCTTCGCGTGTTAAACTAATGGGAATATGAATAGTTTTCAGATTTTTAAAATCAAAATAAACTAGAAAATCTATATGATATATAAAACGCATTTTGTTTTGTGTTTTTTTATCACTAATTTCTCTAGAACTCAGCGTTGTTTCAGCTTCGGTATTTTCAAACGATTCAAAAGAATGAGTACATAAAGATTATTAAAATATTTCTACTAAAATCGTTTACGACTATTACTAGATTGATATGAGAACATCTTAAATTAATGTAAATTAGGCTGACAGATTTAAGGAATATTTGAGCTATAAATTTTAAACACAGTTTATGAAGTAATAAGTCAATAAATAAGAGTATTTTATAGTAGTATTGACAAACAAGAATTGCAGTTTAAAAATATCAAAGACTGAAAGTTGATATGTCTACCTGTTCATTAAGTAAATATTTGCAGGGACTATTGTTAAATTTAAAAAAATTCTTTTGATTCTAATAAATTCTATATAAAGCTTTTTTCTTATATAGGGTGAGTTTGTGAGAATTAACATTCCACCACCTCTAATTCTGTTAAACTTCTTATGCAGATTTGGAAAATGTTCTTAAAAAAATCTGGTAACTTTTTTTTAAACCATTCCTGCATAGTCAAAAATAACAAAGTTAACAGGAGTGGGACTTCAGCAAAGTTTCCCTCATATCTCTCTGTATTAGAGATAAATACATCAACCCATTATTGTGTTCGCGAGAAAGAGGTTCATGTCAAAAATATACATGGTATTAAATTTAATAAAATAAAATTAATAACTGTAGCCATTTTGCTTTCTGATATGATTTTCATAATCTACATAAAAAGTTCTATAACTTTTGTATTTGCCATTTTCTAGTAATAATAAAAATAACAAAATTAGGGGAAGGGAAATCTGAAAAAATCACCCTGTATATGTAGTATTTTAAAACGGCAAATTTGAAAAATTGTAACTTGACTCTAACATATAGTTTGCAAATTTTAAAACTGTTTTTTGGGGTGAAACGAATTAGAAAATCGTCAACTTTATTACAACAATTTGTTCATTAAAATATGTTTTTAAAAATTGCAATTTATGTATTAGCCAATCAAAATTAGTAAATTATTAAAACCTCCACTGAATCATAAATATGATACTGTTATTGTTGTCACATCACCAGTATTCGGTCACCGGGTAGAAAATCTTGGGCTGAGGGAGATGACTCGGAATGAACACGGCACATATGACACGTGAATTGGACTTTCGAGTGATATTTATGGATTTTCGACTTTTCTAAATTATTAAGAGACTTGCTAATAAGTATTTGTACTGGTAGTCGATAAATTACGGTACCAAAAACTATAGAAATCGAGCCAGACCATTAGATACTCGACTAGCGGTATGCTGCGCAGTTTACAGTTACCCGTCTGAATACGAAATCCGACCGAAAGTTAACAACTGCATTAGGGCGCTTGCTGGGAGTAGCATACGAGACAAAGTAGATAGCATTCGATCCGTTCATTTAAAGACATCTTTGCGTATTAACGTATTTACTAAAATTATCTGAATGTTTCACATTTGCAGTTTTTCTTCCGAGACACCACAGATAGTAAAACACTAAAATTGTGAAAAATATCAGAACAGCACACAATGAAATATTGATTTTTTTTTCGAAACAAAAAGTAATTCTAAAAACATAAATTAATATTCTCATATATAATAAAGAAAAATAATATTAAAAAAATAAATACGGATATATATAAATAAATAAATGAATAACTCAAATCACATGCTCAAAGACCTCTTTCTTGAACAAGGAACTATCCTAAGCTACTGTAAAACCACAAGTTATTCTTGTGGTAAAAGCCCCTACTGTCGCTCGCGCTGCGATCGTCCCATCCTGCAGGCAACAGACGGGTGATAGTAAACTGCGCATACCGCTAATCGTGTATCTAGTGATCTGGATTGATCTGTACAATTGTGGACTAAATGGGAAATACAAACTGTTACGATTTATAAATTATGCTTATGAGAAACTTCGTGATAAAGAGGTGAAGACACTTGTCCCGGATTTCCAGGTTCCTTCATCGGTCGAGCAGATGGGATTTTCTAAAGCAGAAATTAATCGTAACCTACTCGAATATTCGGTGTGTATTAAAATGGTGTAAAAAACTTGATTTGGATTTGCAAAATGGCATACATGCTGAAGTTTTTTTTTAAGTCGTAGACCATGCAGCCAGTTGCTATAAGAAGTAACTAAACCTAAATTCGAGAAATGGTAACTAATGAAAGGGATAGGGATAGACAGGGACACACATTTCTCATCCTGGGGTCAATCAGGACATTGTTATCGACAATACAGGGAAGATCTCGGTAGACAGGGAGAACTAACACAAAGGAAGACAGTGCTTACAAAATTAACCTACAATTTAATTTTAGTTTCTTTTAAAAAATTCACAATACTATCATTTATCTTCTTTGGTCCAATTGACAACAGATGTAATAAATTAAAAGGAGCATAAACATTACAATTTAGAATATTTTTAACAAGTTTAGTTGAGGCATCTTTGTAATTGATACAGCCAAAGAATACGTGATTAAGGTCTCCTAACACGTTACAGTGTTGACAATTATCTGAAGTAGATACTTTAATTTTAAATAAATGGGCAGGGTAGCAGGCATGACCAAATTTTAAACGTACCAATGTTGTAATATATTTTCTTGGGTAAGGGAAATCATTGTGCCAAAAATTGTTCGGAATATCAGACTGAATTAAGGTGTACCTGGTAGGGTTTGTAAAACAGAATTGTTTCCACAAATAGGACTATTTATTTTTCAAATTGGATTTCAGTTTTATCTGTTTGACATTTAAACATAATGATTCAAATGCTTCATCCAGGGGATGTCCTGAATTGAAATGCTCCTTGGCCAAAAGATCAACCTGTTCATTATACTGCAAACGAATATGTGCTGTCACCCAAATGAAGTTAACATCCCTTCCACAAGATTTAATTTCAATAAAGACGTTCAAATACAAAATCGCAAATTTTTCGGAATACCCTTTGAGGTGCCCCAGAAACCCCCCCCCCTAATGCATTATATGTAATAATTGTTAGTTACCAGTCAGAATCATTAGTATTTTAAGCATATGGTTTAGTTTTTATATCAGTTTTTCTATAAAACAGTATAATTAAAATTTAGTATTAAAAATGATCAACACCGTTATTTTGTCCCGAACAACAAAGGCATTGGGGCACCTCAAAAAGTGAATTTATTGCACTGAAATTTAGTTTAGATGTTATTTATGATGCAAAGAAGCCAGCTGGTATACTGCCAAAAAAAATTTCAATACGACAAAGCAGAACAAGTTTAAAAACAGTCAATTCTGTGTTAGCTAAGTAGTTCACTTGAATTTGATGATTTGTTTTAGACAGTGTTGAAGATTTGCTAATAAAATATCAAATACTCGTATTAATCGAGTTATCAACCGTAACAGATAATACAAATTAGAGACAGAAATAATTCAATCAGCATACTGGAGGCGACAACACCTCCACAGAGCTAATGGTATGGGGTGGTCCCGCCACTGATTAAACAAATTGTACGGCGCCGTATTGAGATTTTTACTTTCTTATACCTAATATAAGGAAGTATAGTAATCGTGATTTTTTCAACCTTGAGATTTTGATTGATATATACGTTTTGAACCCTCCTGAACTCATTCTAGCTACTTTCCGAATGATGTCAGTCGGTGCGTGTGTGTGGATGTGTGTGTATGTGTGTATCTGCGATAATTCAAAAAATACTAACGGAAGACTTCCCAAATTTGGCAGATAAGATTGTCAACAACATTTTAGGTGACACATTAAATTTGGTGAATGTGGTACTACCAGAAGTGACATAATGAATGAAAGAAAAAAGGTACAATTTCGGGGGAAAAAATTAAAATTTTTTATTGCATTTCTGGACGAATCTCGACGAATTATAATGAAAAAAGATAATTTTATGGAAAAAAAAATCTGTCCGCATGTCTGTAGTATCACGATAGCAGCCACAGTTTTTGAGATAAAGCTTTCAAATTTGGTACACTTCTTCTAAAGGCCAAAGACAATGAAAAATTCGGTGATGAGCAAAGACTATTTTGTATTGGACAAAAAAAATATATTCTTGATGAAAGATTATAAATGATGTCTACTGTATCAAGCGAATAAAATATATTTTCCAAGTACTTAAATAAAGCTGATGTAAACTGAAATATTTTACACATTTGGTCTCATAAAATGGGGTTAGGATAAATTTAATAGTTTGACATTTGAAAGGTCTAATTTAGTTACAAAACTGTCAACGCCAAGAACAAAAAATTATTAAAATATATGACATGAATTATTGACAGTATCGAATGACGCTGATAATAAATTATTAAAAATTTTAAGGAAACATTTCAAGATACGCTATTAAAATTTAATTGAGGTAAGTGAAGAATTAAATATAATGAACTTTTTAGATTAGGATGATATATACTGGTATAAGAAAGTTTGTGCTGGCCACATCAGATATTTTAAATTTACTCTCAGAAAAATGTCTATCAGGTTAAAATTTAATGTACTAGAAATAATTTTTGCGATGTGTCTTAAGATAACTGATTGGCCGGCACATTTTTAAAGATAATTGCAAACTTTGACCAAAAAATTTTGAGAAAATTACTGCACATGAAGAGGACACTCCTTCATATTCCTGTAAAATTTAATCCAAAACTAGTGTCTTCCAGAAATCTTATATAATTATTAAGATTAGAGGCACTAGAGTATATCGCTAAAAAAGGATACATTGTTTGTACAAATTACCAAATTTTGTAACAACATAATGGAAATTATTCAAATTTTGTGTTTCAATAAGAGCGCAATATTTCATGGTTCAATAAAACATGGTTTACTGTAGCAAAGTACAGGTACTCATATGCGCTCCGTATCTGTATTTGTATCATGTATTGTAACGGATACTGTAACAAAATTTTGAATGTGTACGTCTTGCGTTCCATGTTCGCGAACTTACTAAGAACATGAAGAGCGATCCGAGCGCCTGTCGGTAAACGCCGCGAACACAAAGAGGAACGGTCCACTGTTGTGGACGGTTCGTAGCTGGAACGCAAGTCAGTACGTGTCAGTGTTCCGATCATGTATCGAAACACTGCATGAGACGGGATACTTCTGGAGACGACATGTTGCTGTGAACTTGCTTCGAACACTGCGGGTCAAGATGATCGCAGGTCGTTACGTCGACTATTCGCTTAGGCGTACATACAGCGAACTGATACTGTAACTGTTACAATACATGATACAGATACATATACGGAGCGCATATGAGTACCCGGCTTAAGGAACAACATATCTGGTAAATGGCCGCCACGGCTTTGCTAGCACATGCGAAATTTTTAATAACAATGTTGCATCCATGTGGCGGTATTTCGTTGATATAACGTCTAATTTCGATCTTCAATGCTTCGGTGGTCGCGGGCTTGTTGGAATAAACCTGAGATTTCATATAACCCCACAGCCAAAAGTCAAAAGGTGTTAAATCGCAAGAGCGTGGCGGCCAATCTGGTCACCAAACTGAGAGATGACACGACCAGGAAAAGACTCGTGCAAGACCGTCAATGTTTCACGGGCGGTATGGCAAGTGACACCGTCCTGCTGAAACCACATGCCGTCCAGAACAATATCTTCCAATTGAGGTACAAAAAACTGGGTTATCATAGCACGATAACGTTCGCCATTCACCGTTACTGCATTACTTGCCTGGTCTTCGAAGAGACATGGCCCAATGATTCCTCCAGACCACAATGCACACCAAACAGTGACACGTTTTGGATGCATTGCTTTCTCATGAATCAATCGTGGATTTTCTGAGCCCCAAATGCGGCAGTTTTGCCTATTAATGAAGCCATCGAGGTGAAAATGGGCCTCATCACTGAAAATGATTTTGTCTGCAAAATCGGCATTTACTTCTTGTTGTTCAAGGATCCAATTGGTGAACTCCTTTCGCAGTGCATGGTCTGTTGGCAGAAGTTGTTGAGTCAATTGGACTTTGTAGGTAGGCATGGAGATGTAAATCTTTAGTGAGAATACGCTGAAGGGTGGCTGTTATAACGCCCAATTCTTATGCACGATGACGAATCGACGTCCCTGGACTCTCGGCCACGCTTTCGCGAACTGCCGTGATGTTTTGTTCTGAACGACCTCTACGAGCTCGTGTCGTGTGTTTCGCATCATTAACCGAACCAGTACTTTCGAATTTTTCTATTATTCTTTTCACAGTAGATAAATGAGGAACATTATTTCGACCAAAAATTGGACGCAATGGGCCTTTTTACTACTTCTGAAATCTCAAAACAAATATGTTTATTTGAAAGCTAACTGATAGATATTCACCTTGTGCAACTCTGTTTGAAATATAAGTCTCCCATTGTTAATAAAAAAATAAACATTTATTATGGCAATTTGAACACTCATTTGACCTTTAAGCTGAGTGACGTCACACAGACCGGAATCATGTTGGTAGCATTTGAAAGAACGCCTAATACTACTAACGTCACACCACATCTGACACATTTTACATTGTTTACGGTTAGTTTTGTGGTTATGTTCTGTGTGTTCATTTACGAATCGTGTTTTGCTTTGTTTCTGCACATTATTGGAAGAAAATGGAGCCAGGATTTTCTAAAGGAAATGCAGAAAATCTGCCGAAAGTTGACATTATTATGGTGGACGAGTTTTACATGTCAAATTTGGATTATTTATCAGCAGGTCAGGAATATTAAAACAAAACTGTAAGTCATTAGTAATCTTATTTTCGTGTAATTTATTTATAAATATAATGGAACTACCATTATTTTAACATGCAATTGTTGTTACAATATTTTTTCCTATTTCAATTATACTTACTAATGTCTAATAATTTCCAGGTCAACAAGAGCATCGTACGGTGACAATGCAGTTGCATATGTGAATCTGAATCTTCTTTTAACTGTAAAACTTCAATAATTTAGCATCAATTTCTAAATACAACTACTTTTCTTACATCAAAATGATCTTCACAACAGTAAATGTTTCTGGTTTTCGTCAACTGCTTCTCAACTTTGGCTATTTTAAACCATGTTTTTCGTCTATTTTCATCTGATGGAACGTAAACGAAAATTTTGATTGGACAATTCATGTTGTTATTTGTACATGTTGGTACAAAGCACTTTTTAAACATGTTCCACACACAACAATCCAAACTAAAAAGAAATGACTGACAAAGTCAATTTCGACGTCAACTGTCAAAAAGCAGAGCACCAACTTTACAATACATCGATGTGTCATGTTCAAGGTCGTAGTCCCTTTGACGTCACTAAGGTGGGTTGCGTGACGTCACGTAAAAAGCGCGCGCTTTATTTCCTCACTTTTGTTTTTTTTTTTCGATAGAAATCGTGCTCAAAAAAAATTAAAAAAAAATACGGCAAGTTTTTTTTATAAAACACTATCACATAAAGCAATAAAAAAAAACTGTGAAAAGGCCCATTGGTGGTAATCAAACTTTCACCATTTTGATAATAACGTTTAACAATCAAGACGCGTTGTTCTAGCGGGTAATGCTCCATGTTTACTAACTCCCATCTGTCTCCTATCAACCTGGCATGTCATAATCTTGTGACATCATGACAGCCAAACTGGCGCGCAATTCAAATCTTGCGCTTTTATTGAAACACCTTTAGTAGTTTCTAAAAAATCGACCCATAAAATTTTAATTTGTGAATTTTTTCAATAATTCCAGGAATACGAGTAATACTGAATTTTACTCTGTTACCACACCCGGGAGTTCACCCTGTATTTATAGTAAAATCAATAACTGTATCTATTATGTTTTACGGATATAATATTGCAAATTATTTTTACTGTTTGTATCCAGAGAAACAGTACAGTTATAAATTAGGAACTTACCTTGAACTGAAAATTACGAATACAAAAAGCCACGAAATATCTAATACAACAGACAGTCAATTTTAAACACATTATTAAATAAAAATACATTTAATTAAATTTACGGCACTTGACCGCGCCGCGCGATTTAACAGTTAATTCGCACACCACAACATCTTTATAGAATAGGTACCCAGTTGTAAATGGCAAATGGGACTTTATTAACTTTTTGCTACATAAAAAAAAGCAACAATTTACTTACAAAATTAGACAGAAAAACTATTTTAATTTTTATAAGAGATGTGTTATTAAATATTTAATGTAAATTAGTCAATCAGGATTTTTAATTGCACTTGAATGTATAAAAACCAATTTAAGAGCAGTTAGCCTCTTGAAAGATTAATCTTCTTGTTAGGTCTACATATTAAGACGGTTATTAAGATTAATTTGCATACATGTTTGCTTATGGTAAAACTACCATTAAAATTTTAAATGAAACCATTTATATAATCTTAATTTAATATTGTACCTAACATCACACAACACTAATTTCATGCAGCCACCACCAAAATTATCTTTACAATTTAGAATTTTAATAACTTTTTACTATTATAACACCAATTTAACAATGATAGAGGTAATATCTCGCCACAAATAGAAATAGGGCCTGGAATCAATGGCTAACCCTTGAACGATTTAGAGATGAACGGCAAACCTGATTCATAGGGTACAGAAGGTTTGAAATTTTTTGGCGAAAGGAAATACGTAGTAGTCAATTTTTCGTGTTACAGGCTGTCAAAATTGGGAAAAAATCGTGGATATATGCTTTCATTCTTATCCGATTTAAGCGACTCAAAAGTTAGGCATATTCCATTTTTATCGAGATTTTAGATCTGTCTATAATAACTTCTGGTGTCTTCGATTCATCGAAGTTATTGTCCTCCATGTAAGATCTAATTAATTGCAGTTGTTCGTCATCTCCACACATGACTAATTGTTCGTACAAGAATTCTATTTCCCTTTCGTCTTCACTGTCTTCATAAATTTTGATACGTTTCACATGACTGTCCATTGCAAAAGCTGCAGATAATCGAACATCTTTTTATGTTGTATTTCAAAAAGAAAAAGCACTGCAGTTACACTTGCAAATCTTTTTACCGATATTATACTGATGTTAAAACTAGTAAAAACTAGTTGGTAATAATTAATATGAAATTATTAGTCGACAATCATAAAAAATCCAGGCGGAACCGGGCCGACTATATTCATAAAAACTATTTTCATCTTAGGACGACTGGAGGAGAGATATTACGCAAGAAAACTTATTTTGGCCGCCATGTTTTCAAGATGGTAGCGCGAGCGGAGGAGCAGGAAGGGGGTAAACTTAGAATATCGCTCAGTACACCTAATTGTATGATCCCACCAAAAATGAAAACTACTTAACTATTTCTTAATGTCTCCATCAATTGGATTACTATGGGGTGCGGCAAAATATACCCAGCTATGGAATATTATTATAATTTTGTTATTTCCTTGACAACTGTCAAAAGTGAAGTTGTATATCAAAGTATAAAGAGATAGAAATTTGTTATGGAGCGTTATTCGCCTCAAGAACGCGCAGAAATTGTTAAATTGTATTTCCAAAACTTTTCGTCGATAATTTCAACTCAACGCGCTTGTAGGAGAGCGTATCCTGATCGAAAAGACACGGAGAAACAATTCGGCGTTTGGCAAACGCGCTTTTACAGAATGGCACAGTAATTGATGTAAAGCATACTGGAAGACCTTGTTCTGGTCGTTCAAACGAAAATATTGAGCTTGTTCGGGCTGACGTTCAGGCAGAACCAACAATTTCCCCGAGAAGACATGCGGCGCAATTAAGGTCCGAGCGGATTTTAAGAAGAATTTTGCACTTAGGCTTGCATATGTATCTATACAAAATTTAAACTGTGTTCAAACTACGGCCAATTGATATTCAAAGACGTTTGCAATAAGCGCAAATCGTTACAAACTTAGTGGAAGCAGAATCCAATTTTTGACAAAATTTGATAATGAGCGATGAAGCAAAATTTTTGCCTTTTTGGTCGTGTCAACAAGCAAAATGATCGTTTTTTGGGAACAGAAAACCCTCCTTTTATACAAGAGAACGTGCAGTTTGATCAAAAAGTCGTTGTTTGGTGCGCAATATGCTCCTAACGAATCATTGAACCCTTCTTTTTTGAAGATACCAGGGGCACTGTTACTGTTAATAGAGAACGGTATCAAACAATGATACGTGAATTTCTGCAACCACAGTTGGAAGAACTTGGCATAGAAAACTTCTCGTTCCAACAGGATGGTGCAACATGCCACACAGCGCGTGAAACGGTCCCTCTTCTTAGAGACATTTTCTCTGCCAGACTGCTCTCAAAGAATGGAGATATTGAATGGCCGCCTCACTTCCCTGATTTGACGGCACCAGATTTTTTTTGTGGGGATACTTGAAAAATAAAGTCTATATTAATCACCCACAAACGTTAGAAGACTTAAAGGCATATATTCATGTATAAAAATCGCAAATTCCAACTGAAATATTGCGCAAAGTTATGCTACACACTCAAAGTAGAGTTGGTCATTGTCTGGCTTGCCGTGGCGGTCATTTACTCGATGTTGTTTTTCATAAATAATTTTACATGTTTTACTCATAGTTTACATAATTTTTTTTGCGCTGATTTTTTTTATTTTGAAAAAACTTGGCTGGGTATATTTTGCCGCAATCTATATTAGTAAAAAGTCGTCGAGACAGAATCGTACACAGCACTCTTCTGACTTGATACGCTTCTCAAATGTGTCACGAAAATTTGAGCTTGTACCTTATGAGGTACATGTTTCAGACGACCGGTTATTTACTAACTACATAAAGTCCTCTCACCCAAAGTCAAAACTTTTGTACTCCATAAGGAAACAGACCTGTCACTCAAGGTCTACCAACAGATTTTTTTTTCTACAAAAATACGTAGAGTTTTGGAACCCGAAAATGAAATTTCCTGGTTGTTTATAGATAATCAGAATATAAACACTTAGCATGCCTGGTACGATGATTTATAATAATAACAATAATAATAACACCACATGAAATTACAACCCCCCTTTATCCCTGAAGGTCTGGAATGACCTTGTGTGGGAGAGGGCTACACATTTAGAGACAATGGACACACACCATCCGAGTATACTACGATTAATCTCTCTCACAGAAAAATCCCAGTTCCTCGACCGGGAATCGAACCCGGGACCACGAAGTTTCGAGGCAAGTACGTTACCTCTACACCACGGAGCCATATAAATTGATTTGAACAAATAGAACATTGTAATACACAAAAGATGAAGAAAAATTAAACACATTACCAACACAGTTTCTGAAGTTAAAATTTTGGTTCCAGATATATGAACTACCTAATCATCCATAGATTCATTTAAAAAATAACAGGGTTACCGGACTACCTGCCAGAAGATTTATTAAACGTTACACCTTGGTAAAGATAAATCTTCTAGATTCGGCTTCTAAAATGAGTCATAATTTAGAAATTATGCAATATAATTCAAAGTCAAAGAATATTTTTAATATTATATTGGTTCGATGAAATATACAGAAAGAAGACAACAAAGATGTTTCTTAATTACTTACATGATGAGAAGGCAGACCACATCTTATGCACCTGTCCCGCTGTGGAGAGGATCCGATTCTCAATATTTGGCAAAAGGCAACTGCTGCCAGAGGATCTGGACACATTCTCACCCAATAAAGTTATCAGTTTCATTAAGAGACTGAACTTATTGGGTGAAATATAATTAGGCGTGAGCCACAATAGGCCTGCTGATGGCCGCAGTGGAGGGTCTACTGAGACCCACTCACAACAAACCTAACCTAACCTAACCTAATTACTTACAAATTGGCATAAATTTTAGACACACAGGATATTCAGTTTTACAATTACTGTGTCACCCTACAAACAAATTAATAAATTTTTAGGTTAATAAGCATCAGAACACGTTCCTTTATTTACAAGTTGGTCTAAATTTTTAACATAGAGGATGTTCTAATATTAGGATTAATATGACAACTCTAAAAAAAACTTTAATTAATTTTATATGATTTGAATCATTTATTTTTAAATTATATCCACGTGTCCCCAGTCTGCCCGAATTTGGTATCGATAATTTTGAATAATTTTATGACAAAATCGAACCACTTATAAACTTTTCCCATGTGCTGCGGTTGTGAAAAAAGTGAAATTTTCAATCGTGGAACTTTTTTTTATTTTTGGTTACTTTTCAAAATTGTAAAAACATTTCTGAAGCATCTTTTTAAATAGAATAATCCTGTATAGTCAGGTGCGATGTTTCGATTTTTAAGAACCATCGGCAGCATCTTTTTTATTGGTGCCATATTATACTTTCACATTATTAGAAAGGCCATTTTATTTCCCCTCAATGATGTATCGTAAGGTTGTAATGATGTAATAATTCGTTGTGATAAAATTAACCAACATAAATTTTAACGTTTAATTACTGAAAATAGTAGGCTATGAAATAAAAATGCATTAACTTTTATAAAATAAGAGCATCACATTAGGTAACAAATGTATTTCATTCTAATTAAGCCAAAAAACAGTAAAAGTTAAGTTTAAATTTAAAGGGTAGACTGTGAACAAAATAATGGAAAAAACAATCGACGCTTGTTACTCTTGTCAAAAATTGCTTGAATAAGTAACTTGCATATAATAATTGTGATATTTGTCCCAATTAAAAAAAAAAATGGCAAAATGATATAGAAATGAGAGGAAAAAATTAGTTGATGGTTCTTAAAAACCTTAACGTCGAAAAGTGAATCTGACTACTAAAGATTATTCCATTTAAAACGTTACTTTTTTTTCAGAATTAAAAAATTAACAAAAAGAAAAAAAATATGAAGAAAAATCAAAAACAGAAAGAGTACAGAGAACGTGTACAGAAAGTAAATCACTTGAAGAACAACGGCCTAATGACATCGGAGCAGTAAAATAATTTAATTTCTTTATTAATGATATCCTTCCTGTACTCGTATATTTGAATCCTTTCTCGGCAAGAGCTTTTTTTCTGTAATGGTATATACAAAAATATTTTGTAGACTCTACTTTTCAAACAAGCTGAGAGAAAAAGCCAATAGGGGACAAATCTGGTAATACGGGTGGCACTTCTCCCAATTCATCTTACAGTGTGAGGAATCGCCACGCTCGCGCCGTCTGGTTGCAAATGTACTACTGCTTTATGTAGAATATAGTAACTTTTATTTAAACATATATTTCACCTATAGGTAACAATATCGGAGATATAAAGGGGTTTCCAAACTTTTTAGCAACCCGGTATACGTATTACAGCCACTAGTTTTCAATATCTTCATTTCGTATGGGAACTAGGTTAACACAACGTTTTATACAAGCTGCTTAATTTTGCAGCGCATCATTGTGTTTTATGTGTATAAATATGCATTACATTAATCTTGATTCTATGTCAAAGTTGGTGGTTTGTAGTAGAAGGTTAATGTCGCAGTAAATTGTTTATAATTCGGAACCATTATACTAATAACCAATAGATATAACTGCAGTTTAACGGGCCCATAAATGAATTACCTACTTCTGGAAATAACTGCTTAGACAAATTTTTAAATGCTCATGTTTCTGTAATACATTTATCTTTAGTGTAACGTATAAATGCGGATCCGGTTACGAAAATAAATATTAATTTTAAACTGAATTGCTCAACATAACGGAAGGCCCTATGTAACAAAAATATTTATTTAATTAACTTTTTTACCGAATTTATGAAATAATAAATATAGTTTAAAAAAAACTAAAAACCACGCTTTTAAAGCACATCAAACTAAAAAGTGAAAAATAATTATTAATATAAACTGAAAACAATAATGAACGAAAAATACTAGTATTATTGTGAAAAAAGCGTGGGTTGCTCGATATACGAAAAATATGGCACAAAGCGCCCCACGCTTTTTTCACAATAATACTAGTATTTTTCGTTCATTATTGTTTTCAGTTTATATTAATAATTATTTTTCACTTTTTTAGTTTGATGTGCTTTAAAAGCGTGTTTTTTAGTTTTTTTAAACTATATTTATTTTTCACTTTTTAGTTTGATGTGCTATGAAAGCGTGTTTTGTAGTTTTTTTTTAAACTATATTTATATTGCTTATTGATGCTGATATTATAACATATTACGATCCAACAGATATTTCTGAAAAAAAAAATATTTTTTTATATCAGCCATGGGATTTGAACTCACGCCCGTGGAGTCTGTCGTTTCGCGTCGACTTCCTTAGCCCGCTAGACCACTGAGCTAACTGACAATCATGGAATGTACTTACATATTAAGCCTTTGCTCTCACGCAGAGGATACGTGAGGAAAGGACTGGCGATCCTGATCAGGATAATGATATAAACTTATCAAATTATTGTATTGTTACCGATTCTTCGTACAAAGTTTCAATTAAATCTGTCCGTTTAAAGTGGGTCAAAATCGAGTCCAAAGAGTCGGTTACAAACAAGCAAACAAGCAAGCAAGCAAGCAAACATACAGGTGAAGCTAATAAAAGCGTGTTAAAAAACGAGGCATCATTCAATTTATTACAGGGTGGCTTTGAATTATGGGGCCCGATTTTAAGACCGTGTTCAATCCACAATGATAAGGTAAAAAGTCTCATTTATACAACAATAAATTATGAAATTAATTACTTATCAGGATGAAATATAAAACTTAAATATTTAGGTAATTTTTATCTTAACTTGTTCAATTATATCATATTTGCTAGGAGCCCGGTCTCATACTAAATTATCATATTCCAACTAATTACGCCAATGTCAAAACTGATTTTTCCTCTTTGACATATTTTGTAGGTTTTATTATAGAGTTAGATTTTTCAATGTAATTAATTTGTTAAACAGAGCCTATTCAGCGCAGATATTATTCAAGAAATGGATTGATTTTAAGATATTCGAAACAAAAATCTTGTGTAATATTTTAAAACCTCGACTACATATTTAATTTAAACAGAAGATAGTGACCCCTGTGGGAGACTCCTCAAATGCCCTATATGTGTTGACTGTGAATGAAACGTCAAAACCAATAATTCCAATCGATCGACTGGATTATATTAGTGCTCTATTATTATTCATGGAAATTATCATACAAATAAATTACAAAAATGAAAAAAATTTCGTAAAACCAGAATGTACAGGCTGTCAACTCTAATGTAAACCCGCCCCCTCCTTTATTTCCTTATTTATGAAGATTTTTCAAAATTTTAAAATGTGGCCGTATCTGAAATTTTTAAAATTTTTCAAAAATAATCAAAATTACCTATTCCAATACATAAGGTAAGAAAGGTGAAAGAAAAGTTGATTTTTTTTAATGGAACGCCCTGTATATTTTTTGATGGGTTTATAGTACTCTTAGAGCTGATTACAAAAACGTATATCTTTTGAGTTTAGATCAAAATATGCCGAAATATTCGAGGACAAACATGAGAAATATTTGATTTCACCATTTGTTTTTCTTTTTGTTTTGTTTTCTTAACCGTCTCTCAAGTCACCGAAGTAACTCCCAGACAATCCTAGGATTTTGTGTTGAGTAAAAAGAGACGAGGCCCTTTCGAGGTGTCGTTGCTGACTTGATTGTTGATTTTCAATTGTCAAAACAATCTTTGCAAGAAATAAATATCAAATACTTAAAGATCTCCCCAAGATCAAACACGTATTTTATTAAAAAAAGAAAACATTTTTGAAAACTTATTTAAATAGATAACAATAATTAACAAAAAAATTCACTTCATTTAATTTAAAAAGTACAAAAACCATATTTACAGTTATTAGAAATTTGCAATATGCGCTTAGTTATTTTGTATACACATTTGACAACGTTTTAAGAAATTTGACCGAACTTGTTGCAAACAATATAGATTATTTATTCTATTAACTTCTTCAATGATACTTCGTCGTAATACATCAACATCCTCAATTTCCTCTTTATATATATATTGTATTTTATTGTTCCCAAAAAAAAAACAGTCTAGAGGGTTAAGGTCTGGACTGCGAGCCGTCCATGATATTGGAGCACCATTGCCTATCCACACTGTATAATATTGATTTAAAAATTGGCGTACCTAATTAGTATTATGAGGAGGTGTCCCATCCTACTGCCACACTACCTCAAACCTCCGTGCAAGTGGTATTTGGTTATCTAATAGATCCTCTATTTCATTTCTTAAATAATTTAGGAAATTTTCACCGTTCAACTTCTCTACAAAAATAGGTCCAAGCATTCTATTATCTGACATTCCACACCAAACGTTGAAGCTCCTCCATCCTTGTGGTTTAATCGAAAATAGTATATCATCGCCCAGGTAAGTTAATTTTTTCCATTTAAACGATAGAATGCTGAAAAAATACCTTCATCATTAAAGAGTATTTTATCACAAAAAATGTCTATTAACATTAACCATGCGAAGCATTTCCTGACAAAAGTTGAGCCTATTTTGAAGATCTTGGGGGTATAGTTTCTGACATTGCAAAAATTTAAACGGTCTATACTTGTGTTTTTTTTTAAACTTTATGAATATTTGCCGTAGAAATTCCAAAATGTTCTTGGGCCATTTTTGTACATCTTCTATTATTTTCTATAAAATATAATAGTGTTACGCCACTGGATTGTGTAGACTGGTTAGATGAGGCTGGAATTGTACGCTAACGGCCGGGAATATTCTGGACTGCTCTAGATCGTGTGGATGGATGTATAAATAAGACACACGGTGGGCCGAGTCACAATCTTAAGTTGAACGAGTACAGAAGAAATAAAAAAGAGACTTGTAAGTGTTCAAGTGTGATTATAGTTAAGACAGTAATTAATCTATTGTTGTTAATTGTTAATTAGTAAATAAAGTAGTGAGTAAGTGTTACCTGGACTTTCAAACACGTGACAATTTGGTGTCGAAAGTGGATTCGAAGAGAAATTTCTGGAATATTCGAAAAGGTTCTACAGTGTTCTTCTCAGAAATTAGTGGTAACACGAAGAATTAAACTACTGGACAGTGTTTGAGGACTATTTCTGGACTGAATAGTGACTTTATAGTGAATTTTCGAGAAGTTTCTAGAACATTCGATTTAGAAATAGCTGCAAATACGCGAGTGCCGCTAGTAATAACGTGTTGTAGACTGACAAAAAGAACTACTAGTGCAAATTCGGGAAAATTCTAGAACATTCTATTTGAAAACAACAGGAGATACGTGAATTGTGTCAACGGGAACGTGTTGTAGACTTGAAAACAAGACTATAAGTGATTTTTAGTGACAATTCTAGAACATTCGATTTTGAAACCACAGAAGATACGTAAACTGTGTTAACGGGAACGTGTTATAGACTCAAAACTAGACTTATTAGTGATATTTCGTGAAAATTCTCGAACATTCCATTGCACAATTAGTGGAGAGAAGAAATAATTTTATCAACACAAAAGAAGTATAGACTCTAAATAAGACTTTCTAGTGCTGTTTCGGGATTTTTCTGGAACATTCCATTATTAAAATAGACGTGATAGCAACATTTTACGGACTTTATAGTGTAATAAACTTTATTCTGAAATTGAATTACGTGTCGTGAGTTAATGCCAACAACAAGAAGTATGGCGGAGAAGCAAACACAGGACATGCTTGCAGCATTGTTACAATGGATGGACGAACAAGAGAGAAGACGACAGGAAGAAAAAGCAGAACAAGAGAGAAGACGACAGGAAGACAAAGAAGAACAAGAGAGAAAACGTCAGGAAGAAATAGAAAACTTGACAAAAATGATCGACAGCCTGGAAATAAGACGACAGGAAGAAAAGGAAGAGCAAAGAAAGGAACGCCAGGAAGAATTTAAAAAAATGTTTGAAGATCAAGAAAAATGGCGAGTCGAGGAAAGAGAAGATTTCAAAAGAAACCTAGATGAACGGCAGGCAGCTATTTTCTCCCTCACTGAAAAATTTAAAGGAAATGTTATCAAAAAAGTCACTGAAGTAGCAGGGAAAGTCTGTGAAGTCGAAGGACAAGTTAATGAAGTTAAAGAAGAAGTTAGTGAAGTTAGAGGAGAAGTGAGTGAAGTCAGAGGAGAAGTAGCCCGACTCAAACAACAGTTAAGAGAAAAGGGTGGCCAGTTAGTACTGTCGTCTGGTGCTAGGTTACAAGCACCTTCACTCGACGGTCAAAGTTCATGGTCAACTTATAAGAGACAATTTGAGGCAGCTGCGCGTTCAAATAACTGGAACGATGAGGAAAAGGCAACAGCATTGGTATTAGCACTAAGGGGCCAAGCATTAGACCTGCTCCAAACAATTCCTGCCGCACAGCAACAAAACTTTAACATTTTGGAGGCAGCGTTAGAACTAAGATATGGCGACCAACATCTCGCCCAAGTATATCAGGCTCAGCTCAAATCACGCAAGCAACGAGGTGGAGAAAGCTTCCAGGAGTTCAAGGCTGCGGTAGAAAGATTAGCCCATCTACCCTATCCTAATGCACCAATGGAATTTCAACAACAGTTAGCAGTTGGTACATTTATTGATGGAGTAAGGGACCAGGAAGTTAAGCGAATTCTTAAGTTAGCCAGGCATAAGCTTAGTAGTGAGGCTTTAGTACATGCACTGGAGATTGAGGCTGTCTATAAGGATACCACACAATCAAATCAGAGAGTACGAGCTGTGAGTGTGCAGGAAGACAAGCCAGCCAACACAACACAACACCTGATATCTGATCTACACAAGATGATGACCCAACTACTGACAAAATCGAACTCCCAGCAGAGACAAGACCAACAACAAAGTAGTGGGAGGCCGAATGGAGGCATCCGTTGTTATAAGTGTGGCAAATTGGGCCATATTAAGATGAACTGTCATGAGCTCAACATTCAAGATCAGAGAAAACCAACAGCAAAGTAGTGGGAGACAGAGTGGAGGACGTATGCGCTGTTATAAGTGTGGCAGAGTGGGCCATATTCAGAGTAACTGTCGTCAGCGCATCCTTGAGAGGGTCGCAGTAATGGAGAAACCGCAGGAAAACTGGCGAGCTGGTACTTCGCGGAATATAGCAGATGGCCTTTCCAAAAGACCGTGTCTGAAAGACTGCAAGCCTTGCCACCGTAAGGAAGAACAACAAAATGTACAAATAATGAAGACCGTTAAGATTGATGTTCCGGATTATTGGACAAAAGAGTCGTTAAGGGAAGCGCAGTTAAACGATAAGGAAACCAGTCCTGTTCTGAAATGGAAAGAAAGAGGAACCCGGCCCGATTGGAAGGACATTTCAAATAAATCAGTGGGTCTGAAGGCTCTATGGGCACAATGGGACTCCCTTATAGTAGAGGATGGACTGCTGAAGAGAGCGTGGGAAAGTCCAGATGGGAGGAAAGTTACTTTGAAATTGTTAATCCCGAGGTGTCATATAGCAAATGTACTTCAGCAAGTGCATAATGGATCGTCTGGCGGACATTTTAGCATCAATAAAACCTTGACTAAAGTAGGAGAACGTTTCTACTGGGTAAACAGTCGTCAAGATGTGGAGACTTGGTGCCGCCAATGTGAAGTTTGCGCGGCAAGAATGGGGCCACAAATAAGAAATAAGCAATATAACGCCAGGGCTCCTTTTGAGCGAATTGCCATAGCAAGTGACCGTATGAAGGCTCGTTATGATCTTAAGGCTAATTCAGGAGGGTACCAGGTGGGAGAGTTGGTTTGGCTATATAACCCACAACGAAAGAAAAACAGGTCCCCGAAATTTCAGCACCCTTGGGAAGGACCTTACACTGTCGTCACCAGACTAAACGACGTTGTATATAGAATTCAGCAAAGTCCAAAATCCAAGATGAAGGTGGTGCATATTAGAGAGACTAGCCAAGTATGCAGGAAACAATGAATCGCCTGATCGGGAAGTTCAGGCTTAAGGTTACGCCACTGGACTGTGTAGACTGGTTAGATGAGACTGGAATTGTACAGACACACAGTGGGCCGAGACTCAGTCTTAAGTTAAACGCGAACGAGTAAAGAAGAAATAAGAATGGGACTTATATGTGTTCAAGTGTGATTATAGTTAAGACAGTAATTAATCTATTGTTGTTAATTGTTAATTAGTAAATAAAGTAGTGAGTAAGTGTTACCTGGACTTTCAATCAACGAATCTACGAGTAGAGGTGTTTGTGTGGATAGCAAACACGTAACAATATTATGATTTAAAAAAAAATTTCTTAAAAAAAATTTTTTATTGTTAATAATCATTTTTTAACTTTTTTCATTATTTAAATAACAGATTAACAAAAGATTTTTTTCTAAATTTATCATTTGCAGCTTTCTACAAAGCAAACAAAAATTTTTTTCGCTTAAAATTTATTTGTTTATTTAATAAACAATTTGTAATAAACAATGGTCAAATGCATTAAAAAAATTTTTTATAGAAAAAAACTGAAAACCATAATATATTTAAGAAAAAAATTTTTTTCGATTTTTTATAGAATTTTCAATTTTGCTACTCTACAAAAATTAAAGTGCTTCTCTCTTTTGTTAAGTTATTAACCTCTATATCTTTTAACCTATTAGAGATACGACAATGGATAATCAAGTCGTTTTTATAAAGGATTAATTAATCTTTAAAATGAGGTAACCACCTAGTTTGTAACTATTGTTAATCAGCTATTATACGCATTTGTTTATAAAAAGTTAAAAAATGATTATTAATAAAAAAAATTTTTAAGGAAAATTTTTAAGGAAAATTTTTTTTTTAAAAAAGATCATTCCACTAATAATCTGGCAAAAAAAATTTCTAAAATATGCAACTAATCCATTTGTTCATAACATTTTTTTAAACAAATACCACTAAAAATTTAAAAATTATAAAATCTAATAGTGTTTTGATATATAAAAACAGTGATAATAACAAATATTGATAAAAAAAGTTTGTTCACCTTTTTTTATCGTTTATTAGTTTTTTGTTAACGTAAAAGATTAATAACTAATGAACTATAACAATTAAAAATATCGTGATGTGATTATTTCATAAAGTATACTTGTCACAATGTATCCAGCATCGGTTATAATTTTCAGGTCTTTAGTTTAACAATTATCTGATTATAAACATAAACGTATACTCCAAAAAAATTTGCTAATTAACAATAAGGGCATTTTATGAAAAATGGATGAAAAAAAATTTTTGAGGTGGATATTGTTCCTTGGGTTGTCTAGATCATCCGATAATTTTGTGAAATATTTTAATTAATACTTTATAGCCCTTAAAAATCTTTTTTGATGCTACGGTCGGATTCTGAGGTCTGCGGCAGCGTCGCGCTCGCCGCGCGGGGCACTATTTTCACCATTAAATTTAAATTATTAATAATGGAGGTACAGTTCCGGGAGTTAGGACTTTTTTATCGGAAATTTCGTCCTCTTTAAGAATTTTTTTTTAAATTTTTAATTATTAATAGTTTCTGAATTATTTGCGAAAAACTAAATGCCTTTTTATCTTAATTTGTTAATAACTTTTGCAATTTATGTGCTGGTAAACAATTTTTATACATTTTTCTAGACGTGCGTCATTCCGAATCCAATGATCTATCGCCCATATTCTTACGACCTTTATCACTAATTAACACCGTTTTTAACTTGTGAACTAGACTAATACAGGGTATTGTATTATCTATCTGTGCTGTTTAATGTTTAAAAACATAGGCGGTATTCAGATTGCCTCGTTCTGTTCTTTTTACTACTATTCCGAAATGTAACTTCTATATGCATTAAAAATACAAAACAAGATATCCACTTTTATTGAACTGTACAAAAAAAGTTCACAGGCCTAGACAAACTTTAATTATGTAAATTAAATTGAAGGTTTTGTTGAAACAGACGCCTCCAAATCTTATATATTTATAAGCCGTTACCTCTAAGCATGCAATTTTACATCAAATTATGAAACACTTAATCACACTTCACAGTTATGCCGTTAAAGTTGGACTTATTGGAATGATAAAATTTCACTCAATATTTAATATCATCATGTTTCAAATATCATTTTACGATTCTCTATGCAGTATTATATCATTTAAATACAAACTCATTATTTATTTATTATATTAGAAATACCATTTTCTCAACTGCACTTTTAAATTTTTCGACGATTAGAGGTCAGAAAGATATAAAAATTTTGATATGAAATATTTAGGACCAATTGTATAAAGGTGTGTCAACTCAAACCAGGTTTAGCTTTTTGGTTATAATTGTGAAAATTATAGTGTACAGCAGAGCTGGGCAAATACGTATTTACAAATACTTATTAAGTATTTAAATACTGGAAAGTATTTAAATACCGAGTATTTAAATACTTTTTACAAGAAGTATTTGTATTTATATTTGCAAATACTTTATTTGAAATATTTAGTATTTAGTATTTGTGAAAATGATCCTAAAAGTATTTATAAATACTTAAAGTATTTAAATACTTGGGAAGTATTTAAATACTTTTAGAAAGTATTTAAATTCTTTTCCAACAGTATTTAAATACTTTACTCCAAATATAATCAAACACATCAGGGAGACAGGCACAGAGAGGTACTGAACTTCTCAAGACAAAAAAACATGCACTATGTAGCTAATAAATACGTTGACATTGCATCATTCAGTTTCAGTCTTAATTCAATTCCCAGAAAGTTGGTTGAGAGCATAGACAGCAGGGGCAGTCGGTCCATGGAAGCAAGGGAAGCAGTGCTTCCCTTGGGATTATTAAAAGACAAACACATAATTAGAACAAAATTATTATTTATCACATATATTAATCATTAAAATTTAATTTTACCCAATTTCAATAGACACGGCCCTGCATTTCAACAGCTGAGATGTTGCACGCTAAAACCGTAACGATGACGCACTCGATTAATCGAGCCAACAGGAACTCGCGCGACTTCGATATAACTGATAAGCAACTTCTTGAAATGCATCCCATCTCCACTTCATAATCTTGATATCTGAGTTGTATAGCATAGTAATGCGTCTTGTTTTATAGATTTTAATATCGATTTTAATATTATACTTAATATTAATCTTCGTGGTATTATTCTCAGCTTTTGTGCTATATTTGTAAAAAAATTTTTGGTGTTTCTGAACCTGTGGTATGGCGACAAGTGACTTTTAAAACGTTGAACATTAGTGCGCGTATAAGCAGTTTTAGAATTGCTTATTCAATATAGAAGCTGGTCCTAGCACTGTGGAAAATATTATTTGCGTTTGTATGGTGTGCAATTTGTTGAAGAAGGGATTTTCAACATATTCGTTTCAAGATAAACTGGATATTATTAGAAACGGGAGACCAACACCTGATTTAAAACTTTTAAAAACGAAAGTTAAATCATGCTATAGGTACTTTAATATTGAAGTTTTTTATTTAGAATGACTTAATTTATATATTTATTTTTTTCATAATAAAACTGAAAAAAAAATCAAAATATTCTTTTTGTTCCTGGTCTATTTCTATGGACATAATACAATAATAGAAAATACAATTCGGCGAAGTTTAGCCATTAAAGGCCATCTTGCCCATCTTACACTTTACACTTAACCATGCATGCATTCAAAATCACTTATCAAAGTATTTAAATATTCTCAAAGTATTTAAATACTTATTTAAACTATTTAATTACTTTTGGTATTTAGTATTTAAATATTTTTATCTTTTGAAAATATTTAATATTCAAATCCTTTCAATTTTTTGAAAGTATTTAGTATTCAGTATTTCAATACTTTTTTCAAAGTATTTGCCCAGCTCTGGTGTACAGTGATAAAAAAAATTTACCTCCGAAATTTTCTACTGGTCTGGATGGAATCCCAGCAATTGTTTTAAAAGAGGTCGCTTAATAATAATTTTTCCTTTAGCAAATATTAACGAATGTTTCATTGAAGGCACCTTTCCTGATCAACTTAAAGTTGCTGTACTTATTTTGCTTTACAATAGAGGAATAAAAGTCAAATTGATAATTACAGAACGGTTTCCTTACTCTTAGTGATTTCAAAATTGTTTGAGTGAATTATTTGTATTAGATTATTGAATACTTCATCACAAATAAAATATTCGTTACAAGCCAACATGGTTTTCTGACAAACAGATCCATCACAACTGCTATTTGTCATTCTTTAAATTACATTATAGAACAGCTAGATAAGCGGCAATGTGTCTTGGGTATATAATTTGACTTGTCATGATATATTTCAAAAACTTCGGTGTTATGGCATAAAAGGAGCGAGTTATAATTTGATACAATGCTATCTCACTAACAGGCCACAAAAAGTATACATTACATCAATAGATGAAGACGAAAAAAATAAAACTTTTTCCGTCAAACAAACAGTATGTATGGGAATTCCACAGGGATTCATATTAGGACCAATTTTATTTCTAATATTCGTAAATGATATGGGATATCAGATAAAACAGGATTCATTGTACCAGTTTGCGGATGACACCTTTTGTACTATATCGCGACCTGATGTAATGAGTTGATCACAAAGATCAACGAATGTGATTAATGATATGGCTCTTTGGTGTGAAAGGAACGAGTTCAAATTAAATATAAGTAAAACAAAGTTAATTGTCTTTAAAAATAACCCAAATGGTTCCTTATATATCAACCAAAATGGCAAATCTATCGAACAAATAGATTCTATAAAATGTCTAGACGTTACTCTAGACAAAGATTGAGCATGATTTCAAAAAAACTGTGAATTCTATTACAATATGAGAACTAGAGGTGGGTCTAAACTGAGTATGTGCTTTTGTGAATTGTGACTATATGTATACTTATATGTTCGTATTTTTATATATTTTTATATTTTATTTATTTAATTAAAATTTAACGTTGTTAAAGTTTCGTAAAAAATACATGGTAACAAATTTATTATTATTATTATAACTAAGGAGTTAAACTGAGTTCAAAACTGATCTACCTTTATACAACGAGCCCTCAGGTGTTAATATTTGCAGCGTTTTATGTTTCAAATCTGTCACATTCGTGGGACTTTTTTAAATCGGTCAAAACTATATATATACATACTTTCTATACGAGTATGTATTTGAAAACATACCTAATTTTTCTTTTATATAAAAACATAATTTTTTGTAATCCAAACGAATTTTTACTTATGGACCCACCTGGTGCTGTCTGTTTTTTTGTGTCGTCAGTACGAAAGAGCCATCGGAATCCACCACACCAATGGTTGAATATAAAAACGCATTATTACTATTTGAAATACCAAGTATAGACCCTGTATGCCACAAGGAAGTAGGTGCATGCACGCCCACGTTTTCTCACGGTCCTGCGACAACATCAATGGCCGCCCGTCCTGGAATTCGGATGGACTATGATGTTCAGTTGCTCCTAATGCGAATATCAAGTCCAACACACGCTGTGAACGATGCCTAGGTAACGTATACGAAGTCCAACCTTGAACTTTCAATGAGACCGACTGACCTTAATTGCTATCGGCTGTTTTTTTCCTTCGGCAATTTACTATTTCAGTTCAGATGTGTGCACAATATTTATTCGGAAGTTTATATTCATACACAATTTCCATGCAAAATCTCCATTGCATTTTAATGTTAACTGCATAAGAATACCAAATTTGTTAATACTGTGCTATTTTTAAATATATACATGGGGCATCAATACTCCGCGTCTAAGACATTGACATTTTCACGGATGCGCTTTGCACACAAGCGAAATTCAAATAGTTATCCAGGTTTTTGCAATAATTTTAACACGAATTTTCCCGACAAAAAATATGACGCTTGAATGCTACTAATCTTTATGTCTAAACCACTAGGAAAATGATTATAATGTTGTTAAATCAAATTGCAAAACTATTTTCACGTCATTTTATAGGGTTCCACTTGTAAAAACGCTCAATTTTTTTTTCGTATCCAAAAATAGTTTTTTGTGAGTTGTAGAGTTCTAAAAGATGTACTGTGTCATAGGTTTTGATATATTCAATCAGAATTAATTGCGCTTGTTTTAAAAAAATTTTAAGAGAAGTTGTTTAGTCAATCCAACAGGCCAAATTAAGTCTGTAGAGTTATCGTTTTGAGGAAGTATCCAAGCAAATTCGTTTTATTCAAAGTATGGCGGTTGCGTTGAGCTATTTATACACATTAAAAATGATCTAGCAGAATAACTGTAAATCATAAATTACCTCGCGTTAAATAAATTAATTATAAACAAATTTAAACAAGAGCTAAAAAATAAAAATAATATGATTAACAAATTGATGAAATGACGGATGCAAACGGAAGTATGTGGCAAATGTTGTATTGCGTGTTTTACAAACAGATGGACCGTCGTCACTCTATCTACTTGGCAATTGCGAATGCGGAAACTATACAACTGGTAACAAAAGCGCTCGAGACGATGGGAATGGTATTGGGTATTAATGTTAGTGACAGACGAAGCACATATAATGCCCAAAAGAAATGCAATAACTGAAATTGTTAAATCTCTACATTTTGTAATTGAAAAAATTAATGGAATTGGTTAAATGTATCTAAAGATTTCAACTTTGGCACAAAATGTATGCAGGGAGTAATGTTTTATATTTTTATGCAGTGGACAGTCACCTGAAACGAGTAAAACTGAGAAGCAGGCTTTCTATATGCTTTTTGTCCATTAGTTGTAATTTTCAAAAATAAATAAAAACTGTTACAGGTTTGTGGATTAATTTATCGAGAAAGTAAACTTTTGCAAAAATGCAACAAAAAATCACATTATCATCGTGCTTAGATGCCAAAAAATCTATTTTTGATCGTTTAAAAAAAAAACACAAACATGTGTTGGACAAACTTTGTCACTTTGGGACAAACTGAATTTTTGTGGCTACATAAAATAACTTTACTAACATGGTAATGAGGCTATAAGAAATCCATGATAGAAAAGTATTATTTTATTTTATGACAAAATAGCCCATGAAAATTAAGAAAATCATCGCATATTGTACGTCATAAAACTCCTCTTCATCATTATTACAATCGCACATATCACCTTCATCGACATCCATTATCTTGTTCAATATTACTTTGGTCATTTTGGACATAATTTTGGGCCGGCGACGACAATCAAATGGCAGTTAGTCCACTGATTAGTTAGTCTTTCAACGTTGGACATACTACACATAGAATGTCCATGGCATTTTCGTGATTTACTTTACATGGGAAAAAAGCATTTTTTATGTATTTTTCTACATAAGATTGTCGCCTGCTATTGGTAGTTTGTGTCGCCACTTTTTGGCTGAAAACTGTAAATAATAGGGAGGTAATATTTTCTGAACGCAACAATTTTCCAATTTCACGCGGTTACTCACACACTATGGTACCCATAGTTTGACCAGTGGCAGCTGGTGAAATTTAGGCTATGACACATCTTAGTATTGGAGCATGGGACTCAAGCAATACTTTAAAGAATAATTATCAAGACTAAATGAAGAAGTTTTGCAGGAAAAAATTGTGATTGAAATTTGTGAAAAAAAAGTTGAAGAAAATTTGAAAAAAAATGTGTACCTGCCTTATTTTTAAACAATTTGTAAACATTTTGCTAACTTTCTTTTTCTGAATTAAGTGAAAAATATATCGACATATTTCAAAATCAATAGGTTTTCTAGAAAGTTGCAACTTCTTGAAATTTGCACAATGAAAATGATTTTAAAATAAAATTTCAAAACGGTGTAACTAAAAAAAGAGCAATACTTTTTTATGACATTTTAAATCTGTCGATACATTTTCCACCTGATTCTGAAAAAAAAGTTTTGCAAATATTTTACAAATTGTTTAAGAAATAACCTGATAAAATAATTTGCCCAACTTTTTTCGCAAATTTCAATTGCAAATTTTTTTTCTGTAAAACTTCAGTTAGTCTTGATAGGTATGCCTTAAAGCATCGCTTGGGTTCCATGCTCCAATACAAAGATATGATATAGTCTAAATTTCACCAGCCGCCACCGAGTTTGACATCCCTTTCGACAGCAGATCAGCTCCTCCACTTTACTCAGGTCATCTGGTTGGAACGAGGAGCAACTGTCCCTCACATCAACGAGTCGGACAACCGGTGGAATTTAAATTCGTATTTCTCTTGTTGATTTAAATAATAAATTAAAAGAAACTTAATTGCAGTATTTTAATGATCTTCAAATCATTCAGTACGGACAATAAATCCAAAACTAATCCCATTTTAGCGTAGCTCGTTAATTTCTTAAAACAAAGTATTTCAAAATAATTTAAACTTTTATAATACTTACATGAATATACATACACACGTAACTATTAAAATGTTGAAATATGTAATTTATAAATAAATCAAAAAATTCTTCAAGATTAAATCTGTTTAAAATTACAGATGTTCCGGTTTATTTAATGGTTGCCTGAAACGTTATCAAATGATGGGTTCTTACCATCTAAAACCCTATCATTTGTTTCAAAATTCAATAAGACTAATTGACTTATTGAATTTTTTAATAATAACGTTGTGTAATAATTTAATTTTATCGACCTCGGACTTGAATAAAAACATTAACATAAATTAACGTTTGAAAAATATTTTTGTTTTTTAATTTAAATAAACTCAGTCCGCATAGCATACATAGTCTTAAGGTATCATGTAAATACACAACAAAAATAATCGTTAAAATATAATAATATGCAGAACAATATTATTATTATTATGCTATTTTCAGATAAACTGCTGGATTAATTATTACTAAATAGCATTAATAAAAAAATATAAATGTCTTTGACTACCTAAATAACAATATCTATTTTTAATTTTTTAAATTGCAGGTGCTGGAAACATTTCCATTTTTCAGGGCCGACATAAAAAAAATTACATATAAATAAACACTATATAAAAATTAATGTGGTGTGATTATTTATATAGTTGTAATATATGCAACCAGTATAACCAGTATCGAGGCAGAAAGATGCAGGAAACCGGGATACTCTTATGTAATCTAATAGACAGCTTGGCACTTTCTCCCCTCTTAAGTTATCTTAACAACATGAAAGCGTATGGTTATTTCATGGTGGTGTTTGGTTTGGTTCTCGCATAAAACGTTCTTAGCAATGACGCAGTTACTACCGTTGGTGCATAAACTACAAAAAATGAGTGAAAATTATGACTTTACAACAGATGGTTCACATATTCTGTGTACTCCATTCAATCGACGTTACGTATTTCATACACGTCGTGATTGTGAAAGACATGTACTGTACATGTAGTCTGTCTTTGAACATAGTCATGCTGCGTTTAGAGATTTCTTTGAAAAATATGTACCAGGTCCTTTACCTAGTAGTCATACATTGCGTAAAACATATCTACCGAGTGTGTACAAAAATGTTATAAAGGACGTATAAAATAAATTTTGCCTTTCGGTGTAATAAAGTTGTTAATGTTACACGTATTAAGAATGTTGCGTGTCCAAAAGGCTTTGTCTTTATTAGACAGCAAGAGTAATAAACTAATTAATGTTTTACACAGGTACTTGGGATTGAAAACAATGTGCAATATTTGCGAAAATTATCTGCGCGGTTTGTCAATGTGAATTACTTAGAATTTGCACCATTAACCTCAGTAGATGTGGAACGTTAATTTTCCTTGTACAAATATATGTACAGACCAAATCGATCAAATTTAACAGCCACGAATGCAGAACAAATATTAGTTATGACGTTACCATGTATGCTACTGCCATGGCAGACTTCAGTCATTCTGAATAATACATTGTATCAAGCGGTATTTATTTCATTATTCATCTTATACTTATGCTTTTATTTTCCACGTATGTCCTTCTGTCTACCATATAAGGCAGTAGTTTCCTGACACTGATTATTATTATTATGGTTCATTTCAGAAATATAAGAAATAGAAAAAAAAGCTCTTCGTAGTAAAAATATAGTGGCGTACGACAATTATGGCGGCAAAAGATGAGTTGCTCCGTTATGTCTAACAGACCGGGTATAAATAATGGTATTAGCGATGCAAATTCTGCTGTGCAACATACGTGAAAATATTAAGGTAAGTACGCGAGGAAATTTCTTGATGAACATCTTCGGCGGAAGCTAAGCTCGAAGCTACAAAATACTGAAGCACACTATTAAGCATATACAATAGTTGAGATGCCACAGGAGTGTGTCTTAGCTCTCACACTATAGTAATATATTTGTTTAATGTCGGCGTATTTCCGCTACCAAGACCAATCACCGACGTCACGACATAAGCTAACCGACACCACTAACCAGTAAATTTTGCTGAACGCCCACCTAGTCGTGAGGTAGAAATATTTTACATGCTCACGTAGCAATACACGGACCCCATAGTTTTACATCCCTTTCGAAATACAAGCAGATCAGCTCATTCATACACTATATCTAATCCACTTGTACTTGCCCAGTTTTGAACACGGACGGTTTCGGTGAAAGCATGCACCACTGTCCTTTACACCATCCGATGAGTAATAAAATAAAAAATTGTGATATTTATGCAGCCGTAAAATGGTGGCAGATTACTAGTAATCTGTAATAAAATGTTAATTACCTTTTTGTCCCGTAATGTCTCAATATATCGACCTAATGCATTTTATTATGTAAGAGTGGGTGGTCTAGCTATTATTAATAATTTATCTCGAGGCATTGTCGAAGTTTATAAAAAATTCAAGTGGGTTCCCAGGTGAGTTTTGTAAAATGAATAATTCAATTATACCAGCCAACTTTCGAGTATTTGGTGAAATAAATTATTAAAATATTCTGCAAAGACATCTCTGAGGTTTACGTAATTAGCTAATTTTATGCGGGAATAGTGTTAGGGTCAAACTTATTTTCAATTAATCCAAGAGCCTGGATGCTTATAAAAAAGGGTTAAGAGTGGAAAATAAAAAATACAAATGAAATCCATGTCACTAGTGAACCTTTCATTTAATAAGAATATAAAAACAAACACTCTCCGTCACTACCATCTGCCGGAGTTGAGATTCGAACTCAGAACCAGATAGACACCTACTAGTAGGGATGCAACATCGAAACAAAACATCGATGTTGGCCATCGATGCTAACATCAAAATAGACTATCGATAGTTCCAAAACATCGAACGCAAACCATCGATGTTTCGGCAACATCGATGGTGGATGAAAAAATTAACGTTTTAAGTTTGTGAATACTTGCAGCATAGGAAAAGCTAATTATAACATTATTTTTAAATACGTCGTAAATACATATTTTCTTATTGATGTTTTTTTTTTCAATTTATAACAAGCTAAAAAGGTTAGTTATTTCTTAATAAGTATACGTATAATGTGGGAAATAAGAAGTGCATTTTAGTACAAATAAAAAATATAATGGATTTTTATATTTACCTATATTTTTATATATTTATTTATATTGCCCGTGACTATTAATAATTTATCATGAAATTAATAGGCAACCAACAGTACAGTACCTTATATTGTTTCTAGAAGGAATTAAGGAATTATTTCATTTAATATTCAGTTAAAATTTAAAAGGTTTTAAAGTGACCTATTCTTTATTTTGCCAGTTTCCAGTTTACCCTTTATATTTTCATTCGATGTTATATCATAACATCGATGTTTCATCGATGATATTGGCAGCACAATATCGACGGCAAAACATCGATGTTCGAAAGCGACACATCGATGTTTCAGAAACATCGACGAACATCGTGCATCCCTACCTACTAGTCGAGATTGTCTAACAGCGCGGTCTAACCAATTGTGCTACTGTATCAGAAAAATGTTTTCATATACAGGGAGTTCCGAAATTAACCGGTTGGGCATTTAGTGTCCCTCCAGTGCTTCCCTTCACACATTCCAGCGTGCATGCGTTTAGAATCAGTACCTTTCGCTAGTGCCAATGATTCGTGAATAAAGTGATCATGATTTGTTCCAGTACTTTCGACAGTTCCCTAATTATCTTGCACATAGATCTCGTATTCCCTTGACAGAAAGTACGAAAGGGAATCATGAACGAAAACATCTAGTGAATCCAATTCAGTGTTCAGTGAATCTTACATCGCATCGTATACGCCTATCGGATTATTTGATTACCCAATTTTACTAAAGTTATTGTACATTAAAATAAGGTGAGTTTTTAAATTATATTATTTAATTTTGAAAAAAAAATTCTGTTTTTATATAGCAATCTGTTGCTTTCCTGTCAGACTTTCTATTGTTAAGTTGAAAAACTATCTGATAACACTGGGCAGTACGGTTTCGTCACTTCAAACGCATTGCTTGACAAGAAATTAAGAAGGATTAGGGTTCCTGGGAAAATCACAAAAAAAACGCGCCAGCAGCTCTACCTCAAGAGTGGTGTGGAAATGAGCTCCAACTACAAAAGGCATCATAGTGCAAAAAAGGTTAAAACAGTGCAAAAAGTCCCAGAAACTTAGGTTTTATCAAAAATTTCGCTGTATTATTTATGTCATGTTTATTACGATCGTAAATTCACGTTTCATCAAGATAATACGACACGCGCGTCGAGTTTCATGTAACCCTCTTCTTCAATTGCTCCTTGCTTGAAAACCACTGTATTTATTGATTTTAGCAAATTTTATAAGGAATGGTTTCTGTAAGTATAAAATTTTTTGTGAGACCAACGGTTTCTGAGAAAAACACCATTAAAACTACGGCAGGGTGTGTTTGGGATGGTTTTTGGGAGTAAAGCGACAACTCTCCAGTTTGGAACTTTTTTGATTTTGAAAACTATTCACTTGATGCGTATAACCCCCAAACCTTATTTTTTTTCCCATTTATGCTAATATTAATGGACAATATGTAGAATTCCTGAAAAGAAACAGGATTTCTCTACAAAAGAGAGTCAGTTTTAGGATATAAGTTGCCTTCCAAAATGTCCGACTAAATACCCGAGAGGTGCATAACATGAGTCTCGAAGGTCCCTTAATTTGATTATCTCGTTCTGGTAGAACGAGTCCAATAGTTACAACCATGGTCCAGTTTCGTAACACTGATGGCAAACAAGAAGCTTACCCAGGTAAGGAGATTTTAACATCTTGTCCTGCCAAACGATTCGTTTCTTCGTTATATTTTATGGCACTAAGTCCGAGCTCTGATTTATATATGTTATGTTCAAACAACTTGTTTACAGTTCAATACCACTATGAGGTCACCGTATCGATTCAAGAGCCCTTCTGACTATAGATACATATATGCATAGATATGCAATTTCTGATGTGATTTTCGCAAGTACTAAGGTGACACAGCTGGAAATTCTCTTGAAGTATTAGGATATTGGTTTGCATTAGTGTAGGCATGAAGCTTCAGAGCTCGTTTCTTCCAGAATCTCCGATTAGTATATCCTTACAGACCGTCAGACCTCAGCCGATATGATTTTCAATAGGCATCCAATCATCTCCAATATGTAACACAAGTGTTTATGCAGTTGTAGACAGGTAGATAGGAGGGCATCGTCGATTAATATCCTGGTCCCTTACCAGTTGAGCTGGAGGAGCCTTTGTATGCATGATTCCTTGACAACTTGTATTTTACCAGCAATCTGCTAATTGCTTTTCTAACTTTAGTTTCACTTCAGTGTGCAATATTGAAGGGTTAAGAATGGCTTCAATCGCAGCTGTTGGAGTAGTTGCATTGCTTCTGTTATCACCAAGCAGGCTAATTTTTGAATTCGTTGCAAACACTGCCCCACTTCTAAATTTCTAACAAGATTTTTCGATTTTTAATTAAGTTAAAAATTCGTACTGTCTTTTATTGTTCAATATGTCATTGTATTTTATTTACTTTGGATTGCTATATTTTTTTTAATATCTATAACTTAGTTTACTCATTCAAATGGCAACATAAAATGAGCGTGGTACACCGGATGATACAATTCCAGACTAACACTTCAATGCTGATTATAAATGAATCGGGTTAAATATTAACAAATAAGGGTCGCGCTGAGACATAAATATCCAGCCCCTGTAAAGCTCTAGATTACTTTTTGATTATGTTAAGAAAAAAGTAATTCCCCACGATACCGCTAATAAATCTTTAACATAAACACCGAGAAGTAAATCTGAAAACATATATTTTCCATTAACTGTCCTCGCGTGGGTAATTTCCTACGACAGCTCTGACCTCCTAAAAGTAACACATAAATATCAATTTCTGAACTTACCTTGACTCTCTGCATGTGTAACTCTTGGCTCCTCTTTCGCTTCTCCAGTTCCACCTTCCTGGTCAGCAAATCCCTAATTTCCGTGGGGGCGTTGGAACTAATCTTTTCCTCTTCCACTTCATCTTCATCGCCGCTAAAGCTCTCGAGTAATATATCATTGTTACGTGTCTGCAAAAGGTAATCACAGGATGATATATATTCTCACCACAACAAGTGGAATACAGGAAATTATATAAATCAACGAGAATGTGGACTATACACAAGATAAGCAATTTGCATTTTTTTTATGACAGAAATACTTAAAATTTTTGGTTCTATGTCGGTGTTTCTACGTGAAGTTTTTCAAGCTCGAGTATATTAACACAATGTTATTCTATAATTTTCGAGAGGCTCTTCTGTCTCTGCCTCTAGAGAATCAGCCCGCTGAGACAACTTGACACTAGGATCAATTTACGTCAGACGGCTAGCTGGACGAAATAGGAATAAGTCAGGTAATTAGAGAAAACCAATTTTTTATGCAGCTGACGTTTCGATTTTATTTAAATCAACTTCAGGACTATTCAAATAAAAAAATAAAACACACGGATACTTTATCATTATTTATTCTCGTTTGTATTATTGTATGGAAGCTAATGGAACCCATTTTAAACATTTGATCAAATAAATTTGAGAAGAAAATATGCTATTTGTAAATTAATTAAATAAAGAAGTGCCCAATCATAATTTACTTCGCCCTTTTTTGTTTAATATTTGAAAATTTTCGAAACCAAATACATCATTGTATTCCTAATTGAATTTCCTTTCAAATAATGTGTCATGTGTGCCATTTTTAAAATCGAAGGGGTTGCTGGTAGGGGTGAGAGGGTTAGCACTAGGAATAACATTTTTATACTAAAAAGCGTTCCATTCAATACCGTTGTTGAAGTGTTTTTGCTTTTTTTTTTTTTGGTAAACGAGTTTCTCAGCAGATATTTAGGGTGGATAGTTTTCGTTGGGAAACTGTGTATACCTTATTAATAAAGTAACATATTGTTTACGCATAACAAATTACCAACCAGTTACAATGCATAAAAACTCTGAAATGACTCACCAGTTCATGTGGAGAGGGTGGCGAATCACGACTGTTGGACGTGCATACCACCGATACGTATTCCCTGATGTCATCCTCTATCTCCAGCTTCAGTACAGGAGGGTCCACCCCACAGAGATACACCGTCCCAAAGAACAATAGTTTATTTAGGCGAAGGGTAAAATGTGCCAGTTCGATGTCCAGGTCCTTGGGTGCGTACGTAGGATCTTGGACGGTATACATGAGAGGAGTGAAACCACTCAGGACGCTATCCTCGGGTAGCCTCACTTGTTCGTAACCTGAAACAATGAATATTGTTCAATAAATAAATTAAAAAAAAACTAATGTACATCAGAGTTAATTTATTGAAGTTGATATCAAGAGCAAGTATAAATAAATATCGAAATTAAGTAAACCACCGACATATGATATAATTTCAATGATGTGATGTTCAGGTTCCTGTTTAAAACTTTTTTTGTTTGTTGTTTATAGTCCGACTTTTGCTATCAGATAGAGACAAAGCCTTCTGAACACCTAAAATTCTTAGTATAATATTAACAACCTTATTACACCGAAAGTCAGTTGTTTCATCCACAAAATTTAATTCGTACATCTTCTCTAATCCAAAACATTTTTATATACACCTGGTAGATATGTTTTACGCAATGTATCTATCTACAATCGAGAGTATGGCTGTGGCAGCGTGGCCATTCGCATAGTGCCATGTGTTAATAAAATATATAAAAGAATCTTAATATATATATACATATATACACACACATATACAAACCTACACGCATATATACATTCTTTTTTTTATTATGTATGGTTATTAGGTAAAGGAAAACTACATGCACAGAACACAACACTCAAATCATAAAAAAAATTCCTCTTTTGTAATTATACCGGCAATATTTTTTCAATGGATAGTCGTAATCAAATGTCTTGCACAATCATGACGAGTATCAAATACGTATATAGGCCCATTCTTTTATATTTTTTAAAAAATCTGTAAATTTAATTGCTTCGTATTTATGCATTTCTAGAAAAAATAATAAAATAATTATTGGGTACTACGTAAGCATCCTTTCAAACCTGACATGATAACGACTATAAATAGCTTTTTTTATACTTTATAGTCATTCTGATTTGAATGCGCTAGTATAAAAGTTTAAGGGGGATAATAAATCAAACACTTCCAATACATGTTAGGTTTGAAAGGATGCTTATGCAATACCCAACAATTATTTTATTATTTCTTCTACAAATCTCTATTGTTATCATATTTCTCAATCATTCGGGCACCCGCACACTTTCAGATTGCTAATAGTACTAAACTAGGAACACCACCGTTAGCAGCGGACAAACTGCCACGCTCCATATAATTATACATGGTGAAAGTCCTGGATACCCGCATAGCACCGCAAATCTCTGCCTCGATCCCGATTCCACTGGTTGCATATGTTACAGGTATATAACTAGACACGCCAGATGAATGTTTGTATGGCGTGTTTATTAATATTCATATTTGTTTTATAAGTGCCGGCTCTGAAAAATGGAATACAAATTCGGATCCTGGTGAAGTGGCATAATTTTGAAAGTTAAATTGAGAAACCAGTTCACAACTGTCAATTCCCCTTCAAAAAAGTTTTTGAGCCAACTTAATATAACAAAATGAATATAAATTCTATAAAGGAAGGGTTTAAATACAGGCAATTCTAATCTTTCTTCTTACGTTGTCAATTTTGTGCAATTTAATTAAAATATATTTACAAATTTAATACTAAACATGCATATTTCATAATGTGGACTCTAGACAAGACAACACTGAGTACAGTACAATTAACAAGTGAATTGTATAATACAATAACAGAATTTATATTAGAAAATCACATATTTGTATCTAATAAATTCACAAAGTTTAAACTATTTTAAATGCCTTCAACATAATAATTAAATCCTAACGTGGAAACAAACAACATACTCATTCTACTTTATTGTTACCGAAGAAATAATCAGAGACAATAATTTTCTTTTAATAGTCAATATCATGATTTTGAGACAAACAATGTTTTGCTAAAAATCGTAAGTTCTGTTGAAGTTTTTCACAGTCTTAACCGTTTTCATGTCCAAGAATAGTTTTAAATCATTCGCAAACAGTAGTAAATATTTATAAATTTTAAATATCATTAGGAAATAATAAATACAAAATGAGAACCAGCTGATAAACTTGCGGAACACCAGACAGAATACTAATTTCACGCAATAAAAAGCTACCAATTTTATCAACTAGAATATTATTTATATATGATTTAAGCTATAATAACAAATTGCCAATTGCTCCATAATAATAACAAAGTTTTATACTAATGACTTATGCTCAATCCGAAAGTCAGCATAAACAGTATCAACTTACCCACCACCCTGAATACAATTTACATTAAAATTACTGTCAGTAGTACGACTACGATAAAATCGATGCTATTTCTGGGAAATAACACTTTTAAAATGGGTGGTACGTTTAAATAATGAAATCGAGGGTCACACGGTAAAACCAGAGTTATCAAATATCAACTTCAAAAAATGTTGATCTATTAAATAGCTCAAATTAAATTTTCCTATGTTAATCACTAAAGGCACTTATAGTCTAAGCAATAGCGTGCAAATTTGATGATACGGTCTGCCAGTCGGTAATCAAAGAGACCATATGGGTACCATACTTTTTCTCTTTTGAAATTTTTTGGTACGGTGGGGAAGAGGGGGGGGCACTTTTTTTAATCGGATGGTCACCGATATTTGTCTACATAAGTAGTTAGTATATGTACTCCACATACCCCAATTACGCTGGCAGACAAAACTTACAGTCGGCGCGCGGTAACCGTAAATTGAAAAAAAGAAAATTTTTTGTAGCTACCGGGCCAAACCTAGCGCAAAATGTTTGTTTTGGTGTGTACAGTACTGTACTGTAGTGGCAGATATTTCTATCGGTCGGTTTTTCAGGAATTTGCCATCAAAGTGGCGAAAAATGGATCAAAATTTGAAATGTTGATAAAAAATAGTTAAAATTAAAAAAAAACGTCTGCCTAGCCAGCTTATGGTTCACAAGGCACTGAAAAACCCTAACCTTGGCTGGCAAACATTTTTGCCAAATTTAACCCCCAAACTACCCCTTAGAGAGTTAAAAATTTCCAACCACAGCTCAAAATTGTCGTATTTTCTACTGTAATAGCATACCCAAAATACGTTTTTTTAATATTTATAAGAAAAAAAGTACAGACATGAAAAACTGAAAAAAAAAATTAAAAAAAAAGGAATCGAGTATTTTCCTAGGGTTTGGCTTAGGTATGTGGATGACATTCTTGCAGTGTTTGATACAAGAGTCACTGATATTGACAACTTTTTTTTATATATTAAACACTCGTTAGGCGTCAGTTGATTTCACACATGAAATTGAAAACTGTGGACAACTACCATTTTTAGATGTATTACTAATTACAAATGGTGAAAATAAATTAGAATTTGACAAACTGTTATTATTATATGTTATACCTCACAGAAACCTGGTTTGATGCACATTTTTCGATGCCGAGATTTGTAGTGATAATTAAAGTTGCAAATCGTTTCTGTTTATCATGGTCGTAGAGTACAGATTTACTTACTGTCGCCGGCATTCACTTTGACCGCGAAACTCTTTCTTCAGTCCAGTCTATTATTAGCTTTCGAATTGTGTACACGTTAAGTCACTTGGGCGTATTGCATATGGTTTTTGTGTTTTTATTTTATTTGTTGTACTGTATTGTTGATATTAATTTAATAATAAAGCATGGCAGACGTACGTGGGGGTAGAAAACAGCCATTTGCTGACAAAGTGAATAAATTCATAGGTGAATTCCCGGATTTATTCTATGATGGTGCTAAAATAATTTGTAAAGTGTGCGAGAAAGATTTGATGTGCTGGGATAATCGTGATTGTGGACTTCACGTAAATAGTGTACATAAAAATATAAAAAATGGCGTGCTTTCAACAATACAGTTTATGTTTGATTTACTATTAATACTGATTGACTGTGTTGTTCCGCTGCACATACTCGATAAACAACCATTTCGAGAGTTCTGGAATAAATAATATGCCCAGGTGAAGTTACCAAGTCGCACAACGTTATGTAACTATCTACCAACTATACACGTAGACATGGTAAATAAGATGAAATGTGAATTAAAAAAATACACGGTTGTGGTTATCTGTTGATGAGACAACAGATTGTAAAAGAAATTCTATTTTAAATGTTATAGTACGAGTACTGGACCCTCTTAAACCGACAATTCCACTGTTACTAGCTAGCAAAAGACTAAGTCAGTGTACTAGCGAAACAATTACCAGGGTGGTGTTGGAGACGTTAGAAAAAATTTGAACTCTCAAAAAAGTCAAGTGTTGATGTTTGTGACTGATGGCGCCGTGACAATGCGTTCGGTAGGCCGTTCTTTACAAGAACAAAGTTGTACGTTTATACATGTTACGTGTAAAGTGCATGCTTTACATCTTGTGGCATAAACTATTCAAAAAGGTTTTCAAGAGGTGGATGCACTAATATCAAGTACAAAAAAAGTGTTTCTTAAATCTCCTTAACGTCTCCGTGCATTTCATAGCAAGTGTCCCAGTATTCCTGAACCACCACAGCCGATTCTTACTCGTTGGGGAACATGGTTGCAGGCAGCTTTTTATTATGCTGAATGGCCAGATGAGGCTGCAGCTATTAAGGAAAGCCAGACAAAATTCGAAGATATTTCCGTTGAAACAGCTTTAAAAAATATTGTGAAGAACTATAAAATCATTACATACATGAAAGTATAAAAAAATTAGAAAACAGTACGTTGTTGTTAGCGGAGTCACTGCAAATAGTGGACGAAGTAAATCTACTGCTACACGCTATAGGTGACGAACAAATGAGCGCGTTAAAGAAAGGTTCGCAAGTGTGTTAAATAAAGACACCGGTTTTACCAAATTAAGACAAATATGTAATGATGCAGCCCCAGATCCGTTGAGTGCGTTCAAAGGACTATTTTACGTATCAGTAGATGTCGAACGGTTGTTTTCAAAATATAAGAATATATTTTCACCAAAGCGAACATCACTCATGGAGACAACCATATAAACATACCTGATGCTGCACAATGGCTACACATCTTCTCCAGTTTGTGATAAGCAAGCTAGTTCATGAAGCTAGTTAAGAGGGTAAGTTTTACATACATTGTTATAAATTGTAACAGTTTATTGTTTCTCGTATTAGTTAATTTCGCGTACGCCACTGTCCCACGGAACATTTTTGACGGCCCTAGTTATTAGTCATTACTAAATAAAGTTGAAAACGCTACAATCGTGTCAAGCAGAATAAAAAAAAATTCTGTTACCATAGCTTTTAAATTTTTTTTGCGGCATAAAAATAAAGAAAAGACGAGTGAATAAATTAAAACGATCAATTTAATATTAAGTTGGAGTATGTCTACAGATGAAACCGTATCCGAATACGTGCGTAACATATCGTTTCGATCTTCAGTCTTCAATTTTATTACTTTTGGCAAGAGAAACCACAAGGTAGCTATAAGCTATAAGTAAACATATTTTTTTGTCGTGCAAAATGCAAATTTAAAAAAATCTCGCGGTAAAAAATATTTCTCACGTATACATGAATTAATTAAATCAATAACTATGAAACAAAAAGTAAACAAGATAAACAGTCAACATGATTATAGAAGAGATCTCACATATTCAAACATAAATTTACCGGTTTTAATTCAGGGACTTTTCTATATCCATAATTTCTCATAACTGCCCAAACATCATGTTTATTAACCTTATTATGGTATCAACGAAATAAAAATACAGAATCAGTATTGGTATTTTTGTAAAAATGGACACAAACTCTTTTGGGAGTGGTACTGTGACAATCTTATAATTATTTTTTTTTATCTGTATGGAAAATTTTCATTAAACTGTTTTCAGAGGTTTACTAACATTGTTTTAAACTCCAAAGTGGACAAGTTGGCACATTTTCTATTAACTTTAAAAAAATTCTCGTTTATCACAAAAAGTAAGACCTCTAGCGGGCCTGCTCAATATTATGTTAATTTGTTGTTACCATTCTTTTTGATATTGGCATATTCATAAATACAGCGCGAAAAAATGTCAATGTGGTTCAAAAAGTTTGATACAAAAATGTAAAACTTTTTCAATAATAACTTCTCAGAAAATTTAATTTTTGAGAAACATTGGTGCATGGTTTTAAATTAAATACTGGTTACACAAATTTGTAGTCCGGGTGTGTATGCCAAAAAATTAAGTTATTTAAAATTGACTCAAGAGTAAACTATTACCTAAAATTTAATTTAAAAAAAACCGTTTCTATTTCCAAGTTATGCCCAAATATAAAATTTGGCTGACCAATTAAAAAAATAAAATGTCGACTTTTTGCTCTTAGCTCCCGAACTAATTGATGACTGTCATTATCTTGAGAGAATTATTTTCAATTTAACAACATCTACCAAAAAAACCTATAACACTTTGTTATAATTTTAGTGGTTACATTTTTTGGAGAAAAAGGCTTCAAATTTATTTCAAACTTCTTGGATAACGTTGTGTAAATACAACATAAAATCACTTAAGTAGACAAAAATCAGCTGGCGGCCAGCGCTGATCATGATGCCTGCATTTTCGCATAATAACTTGACGAATTTAAAAAAAATGGTGACAATATGTCAGAATGAAATTAAACATATATGAAGTAAAACCAAATTGGATATAAATATAGCCTATAAAAATTATGCCAGAGCAGCAGAAAATAGTATTAGAGAGGATTCATCAAAATTTTGGACATTCTTATAGTAAAAATATCTGATGTGACCAGCACATAACTTTCTTATACCAGAATAATTCATCCTGATCTAAAAAACTCAGTCTATTTAATTCTTCACCTACCTCAATTAAATTTTAATAGCATACCTTGAAATGTTTCATTAACATTTTTAAATAATCAATTATCAACGTCGTTCGCTACTGTCAATAATATTTCATGTCATATATTTTAATAATTTCTTCTTATTGACATTGACATTTTTGTTACTAAATTAGATATTTCATATGTCAAACTGATAAATTCATCCTAACCCCATTTTATGAGGGCAAATATGTAAACAATTTGAGTTTACTTTATTTAAATACTTGGAAAATATATTTTATTGGCTTGATATTATAGTAGACATGATTTATAATCTTTCATCAAGAATATATTTTTTTGTAGACAAAGACAAATACAAAAAAGTTTGGATCCCGTGGACCGTCTTTCAGTTGGCCAATTTTGCCCATCATCGAATTTATCATTGTCTTTGGCCCTTAGAACACGTGTACTAAATTTGAAAGCTTTATCTCAAAAACTGTGGCTACTATCGTGATACTACAGACATGCAGACAGATTTTTTTCCATAAAGTTATGTTTCTTTATCATAATTCAACGATTCGTCCAGAAATGCAATAAAATTTTTTTAATTTTTTTTCCCCCGAAATTGTATGCACCTTTTTTCTTCTTTCACTCATTATGTCTCTTCTGGTGGTACCACATTCACCAAATTTAATGTGTCACCTAAAATGTTGTTAAAAATCTTAATTTCCAAATTTGGGGTCTCTCATTGGTATTTTTTTAAGTTATCGTGGCCACACACACGCACGCACGCACGCGCACGCACGCACGCACGCGCACGCACGCACGCACGCGCACGCACGCACATGCACACGCACACATGCACACGCACAAGCACGAACCGACAGACATCATTCGGAAAATAATCAGAATGGATTCAGGAGGGTTCAAAACGTATATATCAATCAAAATCTTGAGGTCGAAAAAAATCACGATTACTATACTTCCTTATATTAGGTATAAAAAATAATAAAAAAAATGGAGAACGAACATTTCAAATGTTATTAAATATAGTGACTCCGAAATTAACAAGCCTGAAGAAATTTTAAATACATTTGCCGATTACTTTAGCAAATCATATGCACTTCATAACATTGGAAATACATTAGATACCGAGCCTAGCTTCAACAATAACTCGGTGATTCAGTGATGAGATAATATTTAACCTAATTTTAAAATGGAGTTATTTTCCTATTTTGTGGAGATGGTCAAAAGTTTGCTCCATTTAAAAAAAAGCGACAAATCCGATATTTAAAACTTTCGTGCAATCTCTATAATTTACAATCTTCCCAAAGTTCTTGAAATTCTTTTACATGATGTACAGTAATATTAGTAAACAAATTTCAATTCACCAATATGAAGGAGAGTTCCACAATGACGAATTTGTTCTGTGTTAAGCAATACTTGTCTGAATTCTTAGATGACCACCCTCAAATTTACACCGATTTTTTTCAAAGCATTCAATAGGCTTGACCATAAATTATTCCTTAGTAAACTTTGTAATATTGGAACGTTTCAAAATTTTATATCTCTTGTTCAATCATATCTGTCTAACAGATAATCGGTACGTTGCTTTTAATGGTTTCAAGTCTGTCGAATACATTGCTAACTCTGGAGTTCCGCAAGGGTCTATCCATGGTCCGTTATTTTTTGTTGTATTCATTAATGATATTGTAGATGATTTAGAAGTCAGATATTTAATGTACGCTGATGACCTAAAGCTTTTCTGCAGGATCGATTTGCAACAAAACGTACAAAAATATAGAAATTAGTGCACAAAATGCAGTTTCTACATTGTACTCGTGCTCTGCGTGAGGTTCCTGATAGATAGACCGCATTAACCTGTTGACTAATTAATCGGCGTTTTAATAATAGATGCAGTTACATATTTTAAATTCTAATGAAATGAGTTTATTTAGATATGCCTTGTTTACTTAAAAAAAACATTCTTGAATATCCACAACAACCATGTGTGGCTCATCATAATTCGCATGCAATAATGGAACAATGTTTTCAAGATCGATTTTCTTGTAATGTGTGGGTAGGAATCATTGGGGACTATTTAATAGGACCCCATTTGCTTTCTTTGCGACTAGATGGAAATACTTATTGAAATTTTTGGAATTGCATTTGTCATTGTTGTTGAATGACGTGCCAGATGATCTCATACATGACTTATGGTTCATACACGACGATGCCCAGCCACATTTGAGCTATGCAATAGCATAAAAATTTGTTAGACACAATATTGCCTCGTCGGTTATAGACAGAAGTGGACCACAACTTAGGCCACCTAGAACATCTGACCTAAATCCTATGTATTTTTCTTTGAGGCACCTCAAATCAGTAGTATTCACTAGTCCCATTGAAAATTAGCAAACGATAAAGGATCACATTGTGGCTTCTTGCCAAACAATAAGAAACACTCGTGAAATTTCCCAATGTATGGGATCCTTTAATGAAGAGGGCAGAATCATGTATCGCTGTAGCCACTTTCAACAATTTTTATAATAATTAATCCCCGGTATTATCAACATTTTTAAGGATACTTTAGCTTAAGGGGAATTTTAGTGACAAGAAGTATTATCAGCAATTCGAGCAAAATATAAATCGAGATAAATGTATGCAATTAAACGTAATTTTCGTTTAAATTAATATGAAAATATGCTGTTATCTTACAAGTGTTCAACAGATTTTGACGAGATACGTGTCAGTATTCCAAAAAGGAACACATAAGCAGCTATAGACTCTTGATGTCCTGCCTACCGTCAGAGTGCAATTAAATATGAGAGATAAAGTTTTAATAAAAACTAAAATTGGTGAACAACAAACTGCACTGTGGAAAGTTAATTACTTTATAAGGTCGTATGAAACTACCTCGCTCCATTGTGGATTTTTTGAGCTGATTATTTCCACGGATGAAGAACTGTTCCACAGAAACATCAATGTCTGAAGCTGTGTGATAGTTTAAAGCCGGGTACTCATATGCGCTCCGTATCTGTATTTGTATCATGTATTGTAACGGATACTGTAACAAAATTTTGTATGTGTACGTCTTGCGTTCCATGTTCGCGAACTTACTAAGAACATGAAAAGCGATCCGAGCGCCTGTCGGTAAACGCCGCGAACACAAAGAGGAACGGTCCAGTGTTGTGGACGGTTCGTAGCTGGAACGCAAGTCAGTACGTGTCAGTGTTCCGATCATGTATCGAAACACTGCATGTTTCCAAAACCTTCTGAACTTGCTTCGAACACTGCGGGTCAAGATGATCGCAGGTCGTTACGTCGACTATTCGCCTAGGCGTACATACAGCGAACTGATACTGTAACTGTTACAATACATGATACAGATACAGATACGGAGCGCATATGAGTACCCGGCTTAAGGATGCTGATTCGTTCGTGATCTATAGTTAAATTACCTTTTTTTCTTTTAAATATCAAAAACTTTGTGGATGAATCGTGTAGAAACTGCTAACTGTTTTTTACAATTTTGCAAAATTTTTAGTACACTTAATAATGTTCCAATAATACCAGGAACTATCTTACTAAGTTTTACTGCAGTTTAAAAGAAATATATTCAACATTTGATCGGCATACGTAAACTGAAAATCAAATATAATTAATATTGAACAAAATGCGACTTAAAAAAGAAGATATAAAACATAATTATTGTTTATATTTTGTTTTAACATGAACTACAATTTTTCAGGTTCCACGAATCATTTCCAAAATTCCACCGACCATAATTATATACTGCAATAGCACGTAGCTTCATATTCTTGGATACCATTATTTTTTATCGGCAAGGTTGTTGTTTCATAGTAACTAAATTGCATTTTTGATTACTCCAGACACCGAAGTGAGGATGCTTATACAAGATTTAGACACGAATGCTTACATAGATTTATCTCCCGGTAATTTTTGTGTTTCAAGCAGGACCGGAACCAGTGAGTGTTTTCGCCGCATTGTGCAAAGAAGAGGCCCTGTTGGAAACTTCAAGTGACTTACATAAAATTACCTTTGAACCGTAATAATTCCTAGAGAGCTTTACCGATCTGAAAGATTTTTTTCAAATTTGATTGTAAACCATTACGCGGTAATTTTCACGAACGCTCCACTTAAAAAAATTACACAGGGTGAAACATTATGACTTTTCTAGTTAAATTTGATAACTGACCTGGGATAACGAGTAATCGATTTAACCTTTGCAATTATTGAAAAGCCCAAGTCTTATCCTAAAAACATTTTTTTAAAATCTACTCTACCTGCTTTAGTTTTAAAATTATGATTTTTTTTAAAACCCTGCATTAATTAAAATAGCAATAATTAATACGTTAAACACTCTATAAACAATTCTTAGTAGTATTGCCAGTGAGGGACTTAATTAAGGAGTTACAATTATTTATTATTTTGTCGTTTAAGCCGCTTCTTTTATTTTTTCTAGTAAAATAATATTTAGTTAATAAATTAAATTCACTTTTAAATAGTATATGTAAAATGTCAGTCTATATTGAAAAAACCACTTTGAAAAAAAAACGTTCAAAATGGTATAAATTCACACGTCTTAAGCTCGAAAAGAGAGTGTAGAATTCCGATATTCAATTGAACAACACGTGGACTGCTAAGAGGTAATTTATTTGTATTTTCCTCCGACTTACTGACTGCTGGCTGTTTTTTTCCGTATATCATTTTGAAAATTTATTTGTTGACCTAGTTGAATTTTTATTTAAAAGATAACTTTTACTATTTTAGATATTTATATTCTATTCACTTTAACTTTGCAGTGTTTGCCAGGATAGGGAACAAAACGCGCGCTGATTCTTGGTGCAGACGGCAGGCAGATATACACAAGTGCAAAGTTCCTATAGCGGTTCATTTTCATACATATTTTATTTCATAAGCATCGGTCATAGTTGGACGTTTCACTCACTCAAGTCCAACCCATCACTGCAAAGTTAAAGTGAATAGAGATTCTTCTAGCTGTTTTCCGCATTTAATTTTGAATGTTTATTTATCAATGATTAAAGGTTTAGTAACTTGGAATAAATTTGAAATTTTAATATGTCATTTCTTTTCGTAATTTTAACTGTATTATTTCATTTAACAGTATGTGCATTAACTACATACTGGGTCTTACTATTGTATCCAGATAATAGTTAACCCTCTAGGCAACCATAAAACTAGAGGAATATTAAACTACCCTGCATGGTTCTGAAAACTGACCATTTCGACCCCGGCTACCGCTAACGATTTGAGTTCCTTTACGGTAGCAACCACGCCAGGACTAACAGTGTGTCACTCAAGCTTTGTGTCGAACCGTTATAAAAAGCACAGCCGAGTATTTAGAGTACTTCTGAACAGACCGGTTCTAAAAATTATTAATTTTGATTTAGAGTAAACTTAGCCTGTAGTTTTGCCCGTTAGTAACTTTTTCCCACTTATCCGCGTTTGTCTTATTCTGCACGGTCACACGATTAAGCAATTTATTGGCAAACACGCTTATTTCTATTTGGGTGAATGACATTCCTCATTTTAAACAAGAACAAATATTTATGTGTATTTCTTTTAATCTGTAGTTACGTTATAACAACCATTTAATGATATTCAATTTGTTGTATTCTGGATCCAACTGAATAAAAACATTTTGTAAAATTGTGTCTTGTTCTTATTTCTGTTTTTTTGTTTTGTTTTTTTCTACACCAATGGCGATAACTGGTTTTCATTACAGCTACCTGTGACTCCATTAACTGGTAATAGGGAAAAGTGATGTTCCTGCACTCTAAAGAGGGACTAGCGCCCGAGAAATTCGTAAACCGCACAATGCCGTCGTACTTTTTGGTGTCTAAATTACGTTTTTCCAGTAGAGGAAAAAAGAGCGTCACATGTACAAAGTAAAAAAAAAAACAAAACCACTAAAAGTTACACATCCAAAACATGGACTTAAATAGACATAAGATTCTGAAGTGGGTTGGAACCTTTAATGTGAAGGTAACACTGACGTAGTTTTCCACAAAACACCATACACTGCACTCGACGCGAGTTTCGCCAACCAAGTTGGCATCATCTGGAGATGATTAAAACAGTTTTAATCATCTCCACGATTATTTTGATTGTAGTATTTTAATCATCTCCAGATGATACCAACTTGGTTGGCGAAACTCGCGTCGAGTGCAGTATATGGTGTTTTGTTGTTTCGTGGAAAACCAAGTCAGTGTTAGACAGAAGATCAACAAGTCAAGACACTAATTAAAACCACATAACATTAAATTAAAATAGTCATTTTCGGTTGTCAACGCCAACAATTTTATTACGATAATTTAAATATTTACATCCTTATTTTACCTCTAAAATTATCACTTGCTAAAAATAGTTATACTACGATGACAAAGTTTACCGTTTTAAAAAATAATAAATACTCCATATGGTTGACGTTATGAGTATGCAAATTTTTATGATGGCAAATTATGTTGCATTTGGGAGATATATACTTTATTTATCTTCTACTGGATTTCCCACGTCTGGGCTTTCACAATTTATAACTTATAATCAATTAATTCACTAAAAGGATTTTTATTAATAAATTGCTACTTTTTCTAACGGAAGCATAATTCTATTATGTGGTGTGACACTTTACACTTTAATAAACCAGACAACTTAACGGAATCAGTTAAGTTTATTTGAAACAATCTAGGTGCTTTTACTTTCATTACATTGCGAAAATAAAAGCAAAAACAAAAATAGATGCATAAATTAGGCCAAAAAGATTTCACCCTTAGATTATTTTTGAAAACTTGTTTCTTTAATACAGAATGGATTAACGAATATTATTTTTATAATTTAACAGTTCCTGCAATTTCACTGAGCTAATTTTTTTTCTTTTATAAAAAATTGAGTGTCAGATTTTTAGCAACTAACATCAATAGTACATTCACATCAATAGTACACAATAAAAATTCCCAAAATGGGTCTAATGAACCTGAAGAACATACAAAAGATATTTGTCATTAATACAATGTGAAAGAAAAAACTTGCCGAGTCTGAAATACCTCTGAAATTTACAGTATACTCACGTTCGTTAAAATTAATTATACTGTAATTTTTTTACTCCTTCTCTTGACCCTGACCTCACTGTGCTGCTATGTAGTATCAGATAAATTTAGTAATATTATAAAAAAAATCATAAGTATCTACCATGTTTTATTTTTTGCCTTACGGTGATGACATCATTTTACTAAAATGCAGATAATAAACTCTTAAGAAGGAAGGAATATTGATGTCTACAGAAGAAAAGAATAGCAATTTAATAATGACTTTAATTTCTCATCACACAATTTGGATATGCTCATCCATAAAATTATAATAAATGCCTATTAACAACCTGCAAATTTATTAAAATAGAGTGACCAGACTTCTTTGCATCTCCCCACAAGAGACAATATAGCAAACTTTTCGGTATATCATCTTCTTTAAACTGGTAAATTAACCAACAATACAAATTACAGCAGAAATTCTGATCGTGAATGAAGTAGTCAGTACATTTCTTCAATTACTATGGAAAATAACAAAAGTTATTCCATTAACAACAAAAAATCTAAGAATATTTAAGATACCACTCTTATTAGAGGTTTATCTATATCTATCACAGAACGTTAATTAGTTGGAGGTAGGTCTGAACACAAAGCTTACCTACAAATCTATGGACACACATGTTTGGAAAAACTTAGGAAATACAGTTAAACATTGAATGAACAATAAACTATCAACTTTGCGGGACATTCGCGCGGGCGTTCTGCAAGGGTCGGTCCTCGCCCCAAACTTATTCAGTTTATACGTCTCAGATTATTCGAAGTTCCCTAATATTAAGCTGGCCATGTAAGATGATGAAACGACGATGTACGCTCACAGCCATGACACTCAGGCAGCTAACCAACTGCTGAAGACACACATGATCAGTACAACGAAATATAGTACTATGATCGGTGGAGGATTAGGGTCAACGAAAAGAAATATTCACTCAAACTTTTAAAAGTAACATAATCTTGACGCCAATTTTAATCATGGATACCAAAATCAAATCAAAGAAGATGTCAAGTATTTAGGGGGTTTAATTGGATAAACGATTAACCTTTTCGAAACACATTAACTCAACTATACGAAAATATCCACATCAACCGATGGTAAAGAATAGCAGACCAAATAGGACCAATAAGAAATTAATACAGAAATGGATATTGAGGCCGGCCCTAATAAACGCAGCGGTGAATCGCGTCGGCGACAACCTATACAAATTAAAAATTTTGGAAAACACATACTTACGCCTCATCACAAATTTTTAGTTGTACAGTTTTGGTCAATAAAATATGGGACAGCTCGTGTGTAGTGTAAAAGTGACTTTTTAAATGAGTGTAAAAGTGACTTTTTAAATGAATGTCAGTCTTGACATAGCAATATTATGTATCGTATTAACATTAATAATCCAAATATACAACTAAATTTTAGCAAATATCTGTAATAAGAATTGTCCCATTTTTCGTTGTCCACAACTGTACATCTCCATTAGAGATTTACACCTGTTATGCCCCGACATAGAACCCATATCTGAAATACCTCGCAAAAATGTTATCAATACTAACTTTTGGAATAGTAGTACAGTCGCTATGTACATTTGAATTTGCATTAACTCGATGTCACAATGTTCTTTTTCTAATAGTTGGGGGTGGTTATTGGTAGTTTAAATCCAAATTTTTGGGACTCCACCTCTATACTTTGTACCGTGGTCATTATCATTTTCGTCTACGATTGACATTCTTCGACTTAAACTGAATAAAAAGTGGTGAAATTAAATTATTGCATTATCTCGTTTATTACTTCCTCACCCCTCAGTGAGGAAGCTATGTATTCGTGAAAAAAATTTTGAAAATTTTTATTACATTTCTGGGCGAATCTCGACGAATTATGACGTAACACAAAATTTCAGACAGAAAAAATGTTCTGTCTGTGTGTCTGTGTTCGCAATAGCAGCTACAGTTTTTCAGATAAAGCTTTCAAATTTGGTACGCACATTCCAGAGGTCAAGGAAGAGATTGAGTTCGGTGATGAGCAAAATTGGTGTAAAAAATTATTAGTGACATTCCACCAATGTGACTTTTTTGAAACGTCATAATGTGACTTTCTTGAAACGTCAAAATGTGACTTTTTTTGAAACGTCAAAAAATGTGACTTTTTTGAAACGACAAAGTGACTTTTTTGAAGCGTCAAAATGTGACTTTTTGAAACGTCAAAAAATGTGAACTTTTTAAAACGTCAAAAATTACTTTTATTATAAACTCCACCACACGTCGAGTTTTACTACGGTGAGGAAGTTCTGATCCCCAAGTAATTGGCACCAGTTTTTTTAACTTAAGCGCGTAAACGATCAAAAACATTTGTTGACTAATATATCTTTATTTATTTTTCCGATTTGCTAAAAGTTAAAAGCATATTGTTCATGGACGAAAAAGAAATAAAAATAATCATTTTTACGTTTTCATTATTATTGTATCAGTTGGACATATAAACAAAGAAATTTTGACCCATGTTATATTTACCTGCTGATAGGTAACAATTAAACAACTTTTAAAAATAATTCACCCTTATATTGAAGATGGCGGTTGATGCTACAGGGGTGGAGTCCTGAAAATCTGGATTTAGACTACTAATGATCCCCTTTATCGATTAGAAAAAAAAATTGTGATATGTTGGATTTACTGAGTGAATAATAAAAATGTAACCTGATGATGCTTGATTAATTGTTCACAATAGATGACGATAATCAATGGTGAAAAGTTTGATTGATGAGGATCGGTTGGCAAGTTAATGTTGATGAACTGGTATTATGTTCATGAAAATTATCAGTTGGTAATATGTTGATGTTGATAAACAGTTGGTAATATGGTTATAATAATGGGTATCATTGGTAATATAATTATAATTATAATTAAAATGATATTAAAAGAGCCTTGGGTACGGTTTGAACATGTACCAGCTGAGTAATTTAAAACAATTTTGTAAATGGTTTCTTTTCCTTTTTGTGACTTATCTGTGATTGTATATGTGACAAGTGCCTAGCCAAGCGGCGTGTGTCTGCCTGTGACCTGGTTGGTCTGGGACGGTGACTCTGCTGGCCAGAGTGCTCCCCTTTCCAGTAACCGTGTTAGCGGTGTAAGTTAGAGTGTTGATGCTTGGGCCTAGTGCCTTCTGGCGGATATCACATTTGTACAAGTTAGAGTGTTGGTGTTTGGGCATTGTGCTTTCTGGTAGATATCACACTAAATGTCTATAATCATATTTTGATCAAGATTTACAATATTTTGCTTGTCA